>VWZW01005671.1:592399-1027057 GCA_013397115.1 Edolisoma coerulescens
CCCCCCCTCGTATCTGGCTTGAAGGCACAGCCGGACGATAGGGAATACAGAATCACACAGTCACCCTGGGACAGACACGCAGTTACAGAGCACAAATACAAAGACATTCAACAGAGGGGTTGAAACTCCTACAGAGACTCCAGAGCAAAACTAAAAGCTGGATGTTTCTCACTAAGTGGATTGGCTGGCATGGTCAGCCTGAGGTGAACTTGTTACCCAGCTGCAGGGACACAAACCAGCACCATGAAGAAAAGGGTTTAAGATGTGGTAAAAACTGTTGAAATTATTTTCTCCGCATTCCTGAGACACATTGGATCAGCAGCTGCAGGTGTGGTGATACTTGGGTTTATTTTCATGTATTTATTAGTTAGAGTTAGGCTTGGGTTAGGGTTAGTGTTAAATTTAAGGTTTATCTTAGAATTAGGTTTCGATTTAGAGTTAGGGTTAGGCTTGGGTTAGGGTTCAGGTTTTGTTTTGGGTTGAGTCACGTTTAGGATTAGAGTAAGGGTTAGGGCTAGGATTAGGGTTAGTGTTAGGATTAGGATTATGGTTACGGTTAGTTTAAGGTTTAGTATAAGTTTATTATTAGGTTTAGTGTTAGGTCAAGGTTAGGATTTGGCTTTGGGTTTATGTTAGGCTTAGAATAAATTTTAGTAATAGGGTTAGGTTTGGGTTTACGTTTGGGTTTAGTATTAGGATTTTGGTTTGGTTTAGGATCAGTGTTAGGGTTAGGAGTTGGTTCGGGTTATTGTTTAGGGTTATGTTTGAGTTTGGTTTGGGTTATTTTTAGGTTTATGTTTCGTGGTATGGTTGGGTTGGGATTTGCATTTGGTTTAGGATTAGGAGTAGGTCTTGGGTTTGGGTTTGGTTTGGGTGTGGGTTAGAGTTAGCATTACAGTTAGGTGTATGGCTTAGATTAGGTTTAGGATTAGGTTTAGGGTTGGGTTAGGGTCTGGTTGTAGGTTACAGTTTGGGTTTTTTTTTTGTATAAATTAGCTAGTGTCTTTTTAAAATGATGTTTCTTCTAAATGAAATAAAAAGGTTTTCCCAGGGAAATTTTTTCTCTGAAACAGAAATTGGTGATATCCTATATTCCATGTGAAGTCCTTCTCTAACTTATTAATTTTTTTATTAGAGCTGTTTAGAAAACCCTTTCCAGACAATCCAGATAACTTGGAACTATGCAGTTTATCTCATTGTGTTCATCCAACTAGCTGTGGATAAGAAAACCTAGGGTGAACACTAGTGAATGGAATATTTTTCCATTACAAATCTTTTTTTACTGTATTAAAAAGAAGAATTCATTAGCAGTCAGGTAAGTGAAGGTACTTTAGTCCTTAAATGTCCCAGTTTCAGAAAGGTTTTATTTATGCCTCATGCTTTGGCAACTGGATAATCTGTTACCAAGTTTGGTCCATTTGCATATCAGGGTTAATTCTCCAATTATAACTTCAGTTAATGATATAATTACCCCAAGTTTGCCCTTCCTCTTCAAGGGCTTTTAGTTTACACATTCTGGGGCCTGGGACAATCGAGGTGTCCTTGAAAAGCAAACCTAGAGAGGGTTTGTTATGTCTAACCAGCATGAGAGAACAGCAGCTAACGGGCCACAAGAAACTTCAGAGTTACACACTAGCCAGTACAGGTCTTGAAAAATATAGAAGTTAAAACCTAAGGCATCAGCAGCAGTAGCCCAAATGGTCTGCAAGAAGGATTAGGGTCAAAATGGAAATGGCTTTACCTTGGGAGCTTCTTAGGTGACAAGAGTAAAGAGCTGAAAAAACCAGTCATCTGACACAATTTTTACACCTCTCTAAAAATATAAGCATAGTCACTGCGGATTCCTGGTGAAAACTTCATAATACCACAAAACCAAGACCGCCTACCTGGCCACCCGTTTTAACCTCTGGATAGAACTGATGTATGATTGATAGACACTAACAGTGGAAATACTTCATGAGGGGCAGAAAAGTAAGGTTTTCCATGGGGCTTATTGTTTTCACAAAGTATATTGGCTCTGTAAATAGTTCTGGCTAAGGTGAATGCAGAGGGTGCTCTGCAGCTATTCATCTCTGCGCTGTAACCTGCGAGGCTGCTGGCTGGGCTCACAGTGCTCCCACGCATGCCACACACAAAAAACTCTCAGGTACACAGTCCTCATGTGAGAAAATGCTTCTGAGGGGAAAGGGGGCTCACTGAGCTCCCCACCCACACCTCAGCCTCTGGAGTTGAGATTGTACCTTGGAACACAGTTTGGACAAAGGCAGTTTGGGTTTTGGTGGTGCTGCACTGCAGGCAGGTTAAGAGGATGTCAGTACCTTGAAAGTGAGCAAACCCACATTTGCAGTCAGCCATTATCTGGAAGATTTTGCCATGGGGCCCCTTTTACTTGCAGCATGGATGGGATTATATAGAGGACATGTTAATGTTTGCTAACCTCAAGAGAACTGCCCTGTTTGACACCGCACAAAGTGGTGATACTGTAAAAATTCTTTGGAGTCTTGATGGAAAGTAGATCCTTGTTTTAATTCTGTTCTATGATTAGTTACTGCTTCAAACTTTTTTTTTTTTTAACATCCTCAGGGGACAGCCACCCACAATTCTGTGCAGTTTTTAAACCAGAGTTTATTTTCTGTTAGCACAGCAGTACCTCAATGCTGTGGGAGAACTCAAGGCTTTCTGCATTAGTGGTACAAACAGAAAGCCTATTTAGAATTTACCATGGCTCACATTGTCTAATCTTTTTTCCTAGCATTAGATCTACTGAAACATCAGTAAGTCTGCCCTGCTAAATAAAAGCGCCTGACTTTTAGAAGAGAATGAAAGCAGCTCTTGTAGATTCTGTGTTTGCAGCATGTCATATGGTACAGCTTGGTCAGGATATTTTTGAAGTTAAATAGTGTTTAGAGAAGTTCCAAAACAAAAATCAGTCCAAGAAAAAAATTCCAAATAGAAGTTTTCTGGTTTACAAAATGTTGAAATGGTGTCAGCCCTGCTTCTTTTTGAGTAAGGCTGATGTATTAAAAAAATGGCTTTGTCCGTGTAGCTCTAACAAAGAGGATTGATTTAATTTTCTTTTTCAGATGAAATAATTACATTTGTACAGCCATGGAGGAAGGGTGCCACCTTATTTCAAGAACAATCAGTCTGGTTTGGGAAGTATAAATATTTGTGTGGCAACATGTGGGTGCACAAGGGCTCACACCCCAATCCCCTTGTCCATGGAGGAAAATTCCCTGAGTCCTGGATTACACAATGAAATACCTCTACATTCAAGGAGGCTACTTGAACGTGTAACCATGACCTTGTTCCAGGTGTGCCACATGTCAGCACAGGCTTTAGAAAGCCAAAAATCTTCAGAGAGACTACTTGGATCTTTCTGCTTCTCAAGTACAGCACCAAGCTAAACTAAAAGCCAACATCCTAGTTTAGCATATTTCCGTCTGCTCGGGAATGTGATGTTCCCTGAGAGCAGCTGTACAGTTTTCTTTTTCTGTCCTTCTTTCATAATTTTACTCCTTTTTTAGTTAACCTGAATGTTATATGATTTAGTTTTTTAAGCTACAGGCTCCCAAACAGGCTTCTGATTAACCTCTTGTGTGAGTATAGGAGACACTATTTCTGTCGAAATTCCCCAGTCAATCCACAACTCACACAGAATTCTCGTCTCTCCTCTAGCGGGGATCTTGGAAGTTTCCATTTGTCTGAGGAAGGGTTATTTATCATGCATGTGACTCTGATTCTACTTCACCTGAGTCTCATGACTGTTTTTAGGCTGTAATGATCAAGATCTCAATTTTCCTTAAAATGGGAAAGCAAATTTCCAGATTCTGTGATTGCAGAAAAAGTTTAGAAGTGTGGAATGCTCCTCTAAAATGCAGAATCCAGAAGTCAAATAAAATACTTTCCTCCTCTTTATGTTTTAAGTCCTTACCTTTTTTAGTCAGTTTCTTCCTTTGGTATTGTTTTTTTCTGCAGAGAAGGCAGAGGCACGGGAATTAACTCGCACTTTTACTAAACTATTTTTTGTTCTTTGAGGCTGACATTGAGCTTTTGCTTGCCTTCTGACTATAAGGATTATGCCAATCTCATTAGAACTGCATTGGCAACTCGTTCTCCAAACAGCAGCAGCTACCAACTCCTTCCCAAAAGCAACCTAAGATCAGTACACCACGATCTGTCTGAACCAAAGGCAGATCCAAGGGAACTCTTTCCTTGTAGTGCTTCTGGCAGTCCTAAAGAAAAGGCTGGGATAAGACCCTAAAAGGAGACACAGCCTGACTGACAGTCTGGGTAGCATTTGGGGGATCAGAGGAATTTACAGTGCATGTGTCAAACCAACTATTTGCCTCTCAGTATTCTGAGAGGGGTGCAGAAGGCTTCCCTTTCCCCCCTTATAAGTGGTCGGGCAGCCTGAAGGTAAGGGTCCAATGCTGGACAACCAAGACATTTCTTGTTTAATTGTTAGTTCCTTGCTGGTATAATTTTAGATGTGAGTAATTGTTTTTTCCCCCTCTTTTATTTTTTTTTTCTTTCTTGCATCAGTGGAAACAAAATATCAGAAGTATGGGAATATTGGAGCAAGTGGAAAGAGTGAAAACAACTGTTTTCTTGGCATATAATATTATGCCATGGGTGTCATAATAGTAGATGAAGCTAAACAATGATAGAAGAGAGTGCCTTTAAACATTTTGTTCTTGTTCCATTTTGAGCCATAAAATATTCAAAGCTATTAATTTTACTGTAAAAATAATTGTTTTTCTTCTGGACAACTAGATTAAGATTTAAGCTACTGTTGAATGACTGGTTTCTTTTTATTCTTTCTATTTCTTTTTTTAATTTTTGTGCTGTCAGTATATTCAGTGCCCATTATAGTATGGCTCGTGTTGCTCAAGAGCGATTGCAACAGACTTTGTGTTTTGTACATCCGAGAAACGTCTGCTTGTAGCTGTCAGGAGCAATGTGAAGGATTGAGAAGGGAACTTGCTGGTCTGTATTTAACCCTCCTGTTTTGAAAACACGTTTCAAGAAAGAGTCATTTACACAGTTTATTAAGAACAAGAAATTCTACAATTAAAAAGCCTTCAAATAAAACAAGTCATCCTCAGAGAACCCACTGGCAATTTTCCATTTGTGTTAACTCAAGAAAAATCACTTTAAAGTTATTTAAAATGCCAGATTCTTGAATTTCAAGTTTGAGATATTTCTTTAGCAAAAGGCTTTCGGTTTTTTTTAAACAAGGTTTCATTTTTTAAGTCACAGATTTGTTTACTGAAGAGAATTCCTTACAAGTATCACAAAGAAGTTATATTTTTTGAATGGAGGAAAAAGGCATGAATATGTCTGAAATGCAGATCCACTAGTTTAGTTTTGTATAAAGTGTTAGCTTTAAGAATTACTTCTGATTAATTGCAAGGACTAACAAAATAAGTAGGCCTTCTCACATGTTTCAAATTAAATATATGATCAAGTGTTCTGCTGGGTCTGACAGGCTGTACTCTTCAGTAGATATAGAAAAGCATTTTTAACTTTTTTTTCCCCCTGAGAATAAATGTAAAACATAGTGAACTGAAGCATTTCACAAATCCATTTATGTTTTATCTTATTGTTAATGCAAAACTCCTGAATATTAACCAGAGAAAAGGTTTGGTGGGTTGTTTGGTTGGTTTTTTTGTTTTTGTTTTTTTTTTTTTCTTGGAGTGAGGAGGTTGGAGGAAACAGTTTTTCATTTAGAAATCTTCATTCGTAATTCTCACATGCAAAAATGCAGTACTTGACGATTTAGCACTTTGGACCACAGGAACTTTTTTGTCTAACTTTGTCAGACATGAAATGAAATTTTCCAGACTATTTGATTCCTACAATTGTTCAGGCAACCCAAAATGGCTTTCATGGTTCAATTTTAAAGAGCAGTCAGGAAATTTGTTGTTTTCCTTTGTCCAACATTCCTCTGTATCTGGAAAGTCTGCTTTTGAATATTAGGAACTTGATGCTATTTAATGGTGTAATAATTTAAAGTCTTGGATCTTTTTCAGGTAGTTCAAACCTTGAGAACGCAAAGCTTTTCCCTCTTACAAATCAGCTTCAGTTGATTCACCTTCTCCAACTTCAGGATGTCATTGAAACAAACATTACACAAAAGCATTACATTTTGTGTGTGCTACCCCTCTACCTGTGAAGGAGGCAGTAGGTGCTGCTCTGAACTGCAGAGTAGTAACCAAATTGAACATTAACAAATTTTTTCTCTCAAAACATGAGCCCATGAGCAACAATAAAGAATTGACATGCTTTCTCCAGACAATGTTTTCTCCTTGCAGGCTGTTTGCACCTGGCAAGTTACCCCAGTTACCAGCCCATGAAAGTCACAATCAGGCTATCACAGAGCAGGTGTTTTATTTTGGCTGAGAAGAGCAAGTTTCCAGCTGGACAACAGCCTGTAGTGCTTTACATATACTGGAAGATGTCACATAACAACTTAAAAAAAAAAAAAAGGGAAAAAAATAAAAAGAGAAAAAAAATAAGCTACCAAAACTTTGTCTTCGTACCCACAAATTTGTTGGCTGTAGTACTCTATGGACTGAGACAAGAATACATGAGGTAAATTCCTCTCATATTTTTGAGATCTGAATAAGAAGTTATGCAGGATTAAAATGGTTCATGCAAAAATACTAAACCTCTGTGCTGTCACACAGCAGCATCTCTGCTGATCATCCTGTGTGTAACAATAAAGGCACCACCAGACCACCTAAACTGATACCCAGTGATCTTTACCTTCTCCATTATACAAATGAGCCACTCTAGAAATGCCTTTCCTTTAAAATTCTGCATTAGATGCATGGCTTTAATTTTATATATGGCTTGTTACAACATGCTGAAACCTGCAATACTGCTTTATCTCTTTTCAGTCTCCTGTGGTTTGTGAGACCTCCTAAGCCCTTTCCATCTTTCCCACACACTTTCTTTGTGCCATTTACTTTGTGCAAGCTACCAATCTTATAATTTTTACTTTTACAAAGCTGCCAGTTCTCAGTCCCTTTCCTCTTTCCATAAACCCAGGGCTGCTGCTCCTTACTGGTCTCAGGAGAGCATCCTGCTCCCAGAAATTGTTTTTTTTTCCTAAAAAAAAAGGACCTAAAACCATCAGGGATTGTTTGAGAACTTCCCTTTCCTCTCTGCCCGTGGTGGTGAGGCTGGGGCATACTTCCCCTCTGCACCAAGGGGAACTGACTAGGTACTTCTCCTTCCAGCCTTCCCCTTTTCCTGGTGCATTGGGTGCCTGGTCTAATGCCAAAAGATAGGTGGTAGTAAGGTTAAACAGTGGTTAGCAATGTGATATAATTATTGTATTGTTATAGGCCAGGGGGAGATTACAACTAAGGTCCATTTTTCTTCATTATCCTTCTTCAGTGCCCACTTTAAAAAAAAAAATTAAAATTGCCCTGTCTCCTACTGCCACACAGATCCAGTTATTTTCATCCACTCTCGTTTTGCTGAGAATTCTTTCATGGCCTCTTCCTCAAAATACACTTTTTTTGTGACACTCCCATCAAACCACAAAAGAACAGCTGAAAAGGACCAGAAAGAAGAAACCTGCCCCAGCCCTGCCATGAGGCCCTGACAAAAGCCAGAAACTGGAGAGAGAAACCAGAGGAATGAACGCTCTGATTGCCAGCTCCAAACCCTCAGTTGCCCTGCTTGCCACTTGTTGCTCGTATAAGTGGGTTTTTCCATCTGTAGCCTACATGCAGTCTCACTCAATAGCAGGTTCTTTGGTGCAGGAACCTCATTCACAGCTGTGATTGGAAAACCAGCGATTCTGTAAAACCATCTGCTTGCTGAGGGGGACCTAAAACAAAGCCTGTGATTTTTATGGAAGCCTGAATATGTATCTTCTGGAAATCAGACTCTAAGAATCCATATTTTTTAGTCTCCCTGTCACTCGGGGAAGCTTCTGGACAGGTTATGGAGTGTCTTTCAGGAGAAACTTTAAAACACAGTTGAAGCAAAGACTTGCTAAGAATGTTCTGGATATAAACAATTCCACTGGTAGCTTTCACAGTAAGGCTTCTGTCTTTTTCTGTAAGAGTATTGCAAGAACTCCCTCACAAATCCTATCCCAAAGTTCTTTACTATTTTTCACATTTTAAAGAATGTCTCCAAACCATAAAAATTTCATAAACAACAATTCAAAAACTAGATACCATACAGGAGGCTAAAAGAAGTTCTGGAAATTATGACATCACTCATGAATCTGATGCTAACCATGTGCAACAGCAAATGAAGGTCTGAGAAGAAAACAAAGTGATGGCTGAGAGTCTAAGAACAGATACAAACAAAAATGGTTAAACAGTAACAACCAACCAAAAAACCCCCAACCCCTCCTGCCCGCCCCCAAGAAAGAGGAAGCAGGGCTAAAACAATCTCTATTCAAAATCCTGTTCCACAACAAGTCTCAGTGGAGCCTTTGGGACTGTGGTACCCATATTTCAGTCAGCAATGTGCTTCATGAAAAATTTAGATCTGAAGATTCATGGAGTTCTTGAGTGTTTTTAGCACACTGGCTTTTGTTCTTGCTTTTGTGCTTTTGCCCAGCACCTCAGCAGTTGGATCATTCCTTTGGGACTCGAAAAACCTGGGGTTTTTTCCTCCCTTTGTCCAACTGAATTCTGGCTTAAAAATCTCTCTCCAAAAGTTTCTGGAGGGTGCCTTGGGGAAATCTGGGATCAGAGGAGCCTCTGAATATTTCTGTGGAAACTGTTCCATTTTGAATGAAATAATCAAATACTTGCTAAGCTGTTGGCCTTGAGGTTAGAGAACTTGCCTGGAAGGGAAGAAATGAATATTTCAGACTGCTCTAATTCATAGTTCAGTATTTTATGTTAAACTAAGCAGGGAAAAGACCTCTAGCATTTTCCTTCCAAGTAAGCCTTACTTTAAAACCCTATTCATACATTTCTTTGCTTGTTTTTCACATGTGCCACACAAACTTAGGTGAGGGGTATGAATGCACCATAACTCTAGGGAAACCTGGAATTTTTTGCTCAGCATTTCCTGTTGCCTGGCTTTGATGCCTCTCTAGGCACTATGTCAGACTTTGCAAAGCTTATTCTTTTGTGCCCAACTCTCCCCACAGAGCCTTGGCTAATTAGGGTCTAGTGAATTGGGGTATTTGTGAGTTCTGTCTGTGGATCTCATCCCTAATTATTTTCTTATTCTTTATCAAATTCCTAATCAACTAAAAATAAATCCTGCTAATTGTAGCAGGATATGGAAAGCATTTTGCTGTAGCAATGTATGCAATCTATGGATTGGAATCTGTGAGATTCCTTCTGCAGGACCCTTACCTGCACATAATTCTTTCCCCCGTCAATGTAAGTCAGCCACACTGTTTGAGGTGATTCAAATTCAGGATGTAAAAAAATGCATTTACATTTCTTCCTGGAGTCTCCTGGTTACTGAAATAACCTCCATACTATCATTTTCTACAAGAATTTTTCCAGAAGCAAAGAATTTGGGTGGATTTCTTCTATGAAAACTACAGTTGAGTTTTTCTTCTTTTTTTCCCCCAAAGGCAGGGAACCATTTATACCCTCAATGGGCTCATGGTAAAAAGCCACTGAAGATTGTTTTCATGCTTTTTTTTATCCCCAAAGGTCTATAAGATGATGGATTAATCTTTTAAATTTAAAAATATCAGATATATTAGATTATATTGCAGTGGATGGCACTGCTAATATTAACGCTGTTGTTTTAGATGCAGGTGTCACGCTATGCAAAATCATTCAGCACTCGGTATCCCAAGTATCCAAAGGACATGTTGGCTGCAAGAAATCTCTACAACTCTCTCCCTTTAACAATTATTGTTGTGGACAAGCCAAAAGGACCATAGGTGTTTGCAAAATGTTAAATTTGTACCCATCTGACTCTGAAATGTCTCTGTAGAGTTATTTTAAACTTACCGCAAAAAACAAAGAGGATACGAGTATGAATTAACACGTTACTTCATTTAGCATCTCATGGGAATCTGATATCTGAAGAACCTTAGTTACCTAGGCTGAAAGCAATAATTTAATCTTTTTCATTCAGTACTGCTTAGTTTGTAGAGCTGCTTCCAGGTTGAGATGTTGCATTTGATTACAATGCAATAAGAAATTACCTGTCATACAATAATTTTAATTGTCTTTCCCTGAAGCTGGTCTTCCTTGCAGCTGCATAGAGCCAAACAGTTTGGGCAATTTGACTTTTGCCCTTGGATATCTGGAAAGTTTCTGCTTACCAGGAGTTTCATTTCCCCCCAATGAAGGGCGATAAATTTCTTGGGTGAAAACAACAATTATTGTATCATCAGTGTGGTTCCCATGGGGTGTACATCTAGGGTGCCACGAAGCTGAAAAATAAAGAAATTTGACTGAGAATGAAAGTTATGACTCACAGCATATTCTGTCCTGTTGCCTGTGTTACCCTGCTTACAAAACATTTTCCAAAATTTCCAAAAGTAAACTAAATGTTTAAGTGGTGTTCATGCTGTCAACACCAGTGAGCCCAATTACTTCCCATCTTGAGAACAGAGAAACAAATAAAAATCCAAAGCAGCACATCTCAGGACTCTAATATTCAAACCCTCTTTTCACTTCTTTCTTGCTTCTCCAGTGATTCTTCCAGTCCCCACTGCCTGACACTGGTTAACCTGTGCTTTGCAGAGCTGTGGTCTTAGAGCTGTGCATTGCTAGCACTCTCTGATTTCCAGAGAAAGGGCTTCATTTCACCTAGGAAAGAATGCAATACCAACTAGAATTTTAAAAACTCTTCTGGCTCACGAATAACTTTGTGACTCTGCTGTGAGCTGCTAATTACATGGGAAATTTACAACAAAGAAAGAGGTGGTAGATGAGGAGGATGGGTGCAAGACCCAGAAGAGGGTTACTCTGTATGTACTTCCTAACAAGCTAAAGCCAACTATGTCTTAATTATATCTATGTTTAATGGCATTAAAAAATTATCCTTTCTGAATGGGAAAAGTTCACCATAGACACAAAACAAGAAAAACACAGTGTCTCATTAGGTGAAAGCATCTTTAAATTTCTAACTGCTGCAGAAGAAATGGCATGGCAGGTTTGGAAGTGTATGTTCAATGCATTGAACTGAACAGTCACAGAACAAAGCATTGGCCAAAAAAAGAAGAAAACGCCAAAGCATGTGACAAGAATATTCAACCACATCACTATTCTTTCATATCATGTGTAAGTGAACACTGAATTTTGGCACAAACCCAGCCAGCTGAGGGGAAAGGCTTTCACAGTTCTGTTCTAACCACCAGTCTGTTTCTGTCTTTTTTTTTTTTTTTTTTTTTGTAAGTTTGGGATATTTCTGTCTGCAAGCTGACCCATTCCTTAAGCGTATATACATGTCATTTGAGGATTTAAGAGTCAGAGACATTGAGAGACTGTCCAGATCCCTCTTTTACAGTCCAAGAGACAACCCCGAGAGGCTGAAATACTACTGGGATTTGAAACTGTGTGTGCAAAAAGTTTCTATTTCTTCAGCTAGTTAAAGTGCTTTGTTTCTATAATTTCATATGCATTAAAAATAATTGTGTAGCAAGTAATATTTTAAACTAACTTTCTGTTGTACTCTTGGCATCATCTCCAAAACAGTCGTATGTCTTAATGACATTCCATTTATTTAACTGCTTTTCTCATTAAAAACACTGCCCTGGTGGTACTGACTGCTCAGTGTTTGACTCCAGATGACATAGATCTGCATGAAGAGATGAAAACCCAGGGCAGAGCAGCAACCCCAGAGAAGGGAACTTCCCTGCTAAAAGTTTAATGGGTTGAGGAACAACATGCATTGCCTGATGCACTTATTATCCAGGAAATTACTCATCACTGTTAGTGATTCTCACTGAAAATACCAAAATAATCCAAAAAAACTGGGTCTTTTGAGTAGCAGTGGGTCCAGCGCTATTAAAATGGTCGTGCATGACATTAAAGCATTTTTAAAATTAAATGAAATTAAATTAAAGACAAAACCTGGTATTTTTCATTTCATTTTGTTTGATTTATCTGGAAGGCAGATTTTTTCAGTGCCCTGAATGGGTTTGTTACAACACAGTACCTATCTATGCACTTTGAGATCCTAAGTCCTTGGGGTTTTTTCTCTTCACAAAGCTGGATTGACTCAGGCTTTGTACTCTGAGGGCAGGCCCTTGAGCTAAGAAAGGGTGAAAAAAAAATGTTACAGGGATTTCTTATACTCCCAGTATGAGAAAGTCATTCACATTTTAAGCACTCCCCTGGCTAGAATTTGGGTTTTGCACTAGCAGTGAAGATCTTGGGAACCAACAGAAGTCAGTACCCTGGAGTGTAAAAAGCCTTGCAAGGGACTCTTCCCCACTTATGCGAAAGGATGGTGAGAATGTGGTGCTCAGGAGCCGTCTGAAAGCCTGCAGTGATAGCACTGATGAAGAGCTCCAAGCTGCACTGCTCTCAGAAGGAGGGCCCCTAGGAGTGACTTTGGAGCGCGATATAGACCCAGCCATAATGGTCCAAGGATAGCTGCCAGTTGGAAGGGCCCCTCCAGGATGTGCATGCAAGGTTTATATCTGTGAAAAGTCCCAGGTAATCTTAATTTCCGATCAGTACATGAGGCTCAGTGGGAGAAGAGGTGCTGTCAGGCTCCCAGAGCACTCTGAGAATGCCAAAATGGCACCTCCGCTCTGAGTCTCTGCCGAATTTTGCAGGATGCACATCCCAAAGATGGTGTGGTACTCTCAGCAGAGCGTTTCTATCCATGGAGCACACACTGTGTGTCCTGTTTCTTGTATTTGTGCCTCAGGAGGCTCTGCTGTGTTGCACAAGATGAGCTGTTAGGTGACACAAAGTCATGACTTCACGTATTCCCTGTGAAATCAATTGTTACTGACACAAGGAAATGCAAGGAGTTGCTCAAGAAATGGACATTACAGGTTATTGCCTCATTTTCTGACTATTCTGTTGATGGACCACTCTGTGCAAAGATCAGAGTTAAAATATGGTTCAACACGTTGCCATGTGGTCTCAGCAACCTGCAGACCAGGAAGGAATGAGTAACACACTGAGATTGGAGCTGTTTAACAATACAAACACTTCAGTGATGTACCAGGTGCTGCCTGAAGGCATCAGCTTTCAGGTGAGACCTGCAGCTCTTTGTCTGAGCTCTAGCATTTTGTAGATAAATGATCACACTGCACTTCTGGGAAGAGCACAGGGACAACCTCAGGTTTTTAACTACACATTTGCTCTCTTAACACATCATATAACACACCGGGCTGTTACTGACTGAAGCTTGGCTGTTAATGTTTGCCTACACACTCACTGTACTCACCAGCACCTAATTCATCTGAAAGTGTCTTTAGGATTTTGAGGAAGATATTATATAAAACCAAATTACATTTTTCCATTTTGTCTCACGTATAAACATAAACCAATCCTGTGTGTACAGTTTGAGCACAAGCTTTGCTTCTCATTTGCTTTAAACAAGAGTTTTTCACATCCTTATTGAGAAGCAGTATCATTTCTGCTTTGAATGTTAATAACACATTCAAAGGGACTGAAAGTTTTGCAAAAAATCAGCAGTTCATGTCACAGGTGCACCTCCCTTGCAGCCCTTTCCTGAAGGAGTGTGTCTGTGTCTAAAGCAAAGGCCATATTAGCAGCAGAGCTTCCCATGCCAGCATTTCCACCTCTGTTTGTTATCACCAGATGAAAAAGTTATTTCTGCAAGCAGCAATTAACTAGCAGTGGTTTAATTTTTCTGTCGCCTGCAGGCTGTTCTCTGCAGACTGCAATCTCACATTAGAACTTAATTATTTTAAGAGTCTGGAGAAATAAAAGACCTTGACAGGAAGTTAAGTATGAGCTCAGGAAGCCAGAGGTCCCAGTCCAAGTCACTTTCCTCTGCTGACTGATTATGGATTTGTCAAAAATCAGATTTAGTTGATTTAGTTTTTATATGTTATGTGCATTATCATTGTAATAGCTGACAGAATCTTTAATTGGAAGGCAAACAAAGAAGTTCCTGTACTAAGTTCATAATTTTCTGGGCAAATCAATATACATTATTAAGGCCACCAAATGTCTGTGCAAAACTACAGTAATGTACAGCAGGAAATAAGAAATGCTGGTTTGAGAAAAAAGATGTGTTATCCATTTACCTAACCATTTATCACAGGGAGGAATTCAATTTGTTATACTGTGTTCCCTAACTCAGCCTTTCATTCTCCTGAGCGAAAGTGTAAATAAGTCATGTAAATCACATGCATAATGTACAGAATAGACATTAACTGCAAATCTAACTTGTGCAAAATTTTGTGTAAAGATGGAATTTCACATTTTTTAATGTTGCATACATATTTTTCTAATGGAAATAACACCCCCCAAAAACTCCAATGAAGTACAGTCAGTATTGAGATAGAACATCAGACTAGCTCAGTTTTCAGTGTGAAAATATATTGGTATGAGAGTGTCACTACTCACTCATTACTTGCTTAAAAAATTTGTAAGTGACAGAGCTGGTCAGAAAATAATGCCAGCTGTCCCGGTAGTCTGTCTCAGGTTATTTTTGGGAGTCACATCAAATTCTGGAATCTAAAAAAAATAAAAACAAGAACAAAAACTTGTAGTGAATTTATTGATATTCCTGGAATACAGGATATATGTGTATGTTATAAAAGAAAAAAAAATCAATATGTTATTGGATATAATGTTTTAATTCTGTGTACAAATAGGAAGAAAACCTGAGAAATTACTTAAAAAATGTTGCGAACTTTTCAGCATAATGACTTGCTCTGTGAGAAATGCTCAAAGTAACAAAATTCTTTAAGAGATCAGAAAAGAACAAAGAGATTCTGTAGAAACAATGGACCAAATATATCTCAAGGATAACCCCACTGAGATCAGTGGAATTGCACTAGGGATATACTTGGCCCAGTGACTCCAGAAATGATGTTAATGAGAAACCTTAACACTACTGCTAGAGAAATCTCTATTTAAACCATGCTGTGGCAGTTCATGTGAAAAAGTAAATGGCACCTTCACACGAACTGCACAGCATGTGAGTGTGAATCAACAGGCTATAATAAATTGGTTTGGTTTCCTTCTCCCAGACTTAAGCAAATGCATTATATTGTAGCATTTGAGAAGTTATAGTGAAGGTTATGTATTATTCCATTACATTCCAAAATGCCTGATTAGATTCAAAAAGGGCCTCATGTTGAAAAATACATCATAATTCTTACAAAAAAAGAGAAACTGTATCTCAGATTTAAGGAGTGATAAATCCCTATTAAAAATTCCCTTTTTATCCTAAAACTTGATCTGGTAGGCATCAGCAAGCTCTGGATGAAGAAATGTTTTCTAAAATAAAAGCCTCATATTTTTCAAAAGAAAGTAAACCTGAATGGGTCTCTAACAAAATTTTACTTTCCCATAGGAAGAAGCAAAGATTTAAAAAATGCAGAGGAATGCAGTATCTGACATCCTGTGACATGATAAATCCTGAAAATACTTAACCGACAGAATTTGACCTACCAGAGAAAGGAGTGACCCTTTCAACTTAAACTGCTGATCATAAAAAAAATAAGACAGGATCAAGATTATTTTAAATTTAGGGTAAAGTACTCACAAATAACAGAAGCTGAAAATGCCTGGATTGCTTTGGCCTGCCTCACACTGAATGCAGCTCTTACCTGAAGCTGCTCACCAGCAGATTTGAAAGAATTCCACATTCGTTGTTCCTGGGGATAAGTGGGAAAACTGAAATACAGAAAGATAAGGTGAGCAGCATCCCTGAGATGGGGTCTAGTAGTGGAGTCAGGATCTCACCATGCCCACTGATGTGAGAGGCAAAATCCAGCAACAATATCCCCGCACCAGATCACCTACATAAAATATGACTGATCCCTCAAGCTCTTCTCTGTTTGAGGGTGCCAGCTTCAGTCTCCACCCAAGAGCAATAACTTGTTTCCTAATCTAGTGCTTGCAGTGAAGTGTTCAAACTTTTCAAAAAAACCTACAACCCGAAAGGCCCTCAACAGTCTGTGAGAGACATCGTAAATGTGATCCCTGTGTGCTGGACTGAACTCTCTGCACTGGGTTTGGTGACCCTGGACGTCACTTCCAGTCCTCTAGCCCTACGAACTGTGATTTCATTCCAGAGGTCACTGGAAAAGAAATGCAGCATTTCACAGATTTTATCTAGCACATGCAAAATGATTGTGCTCTGACATTTCAGCTGTTGAAAAGAGCCAGTATTTACTACCTTGCATGAAAAAGAGCAGAAGGCTAAAATGCATAACAAAGTAAAGCCATGATATGAGACAGATGAACTCATTTAGATAAGACAAGACAACCTTCATCTGAACTTCAAATTGAAGCAGTTAAAGCTGTCATGGAAGAAAGATTAAAAGTTAGTCAATTTATTTGTCTTCCATTTCTCCTCTTTACTTGTGACTGCTATTGAAGAGCTGGCTGAGATTTAGGGGGGAGCAGTTCCTGCTGCTGCTGCAGCTTTCTGCGTGATACCGAGCCAGGTGCTCAGCCTCTCATGCCTCACTTTCCAGTCACACCCTGGTGTTCCTGCTCCCTCTCCTTGCTGTCTGACGTACGTACTTCAAACATAAACCTTAGAACAAGTACTTTCTATTATGTGATTACACAGTGCCCGAGGTCCCTCTTCCCGCCGTTGTGTCCAATGTGTTTGCAGTACAAATGATGTTGATGAAAATAATTTTATCTCTGTGTCCTCCAATGTCACCTAGATGAATAAATATTTTTGACAGACATATATTCTTCATATCATATCTCTTAGGATTAGCATTCTGGCTATGACTCCTGTGAATTTAAAAAGAAGTAGAAAAAGAGACAGAAATATTGGACACAGTTTTGCCTGCACTATATAAGCCCCGTGATATTACCATGCCTTCATTCAAAAGTTAGAAGCAAGCAACGGCATTGACTACATTTTAATCCATACTTTATGGTAAGCAATTATCATTCTGCTATGTGTCATTTCCCTCTATATTGTTGCAATAATGCTCTGGATTTTTTGCACTAATCCTTTGGGTTAGAAATGTCTCACAAAATATAATGGAAAATATTTTTATAGAAGAAAATGTTATACGAATCAGCATGGTCCCACACATAATTTGTTCTAAAATGATTCAGAAATGTTAATTTCTCTAACTGGACTTCATAAATAGCTCAAACACCCCCAAATGAACATAAAAATAACTCGTGTTTGATGGAAACTGTCTTTTGGGTCCTTTAACCGCTGTTTCTAAACTGGCCATTTTCATCCTGTTTTGAGTTGCCAAGCATGGCACAGAAAGGAGTCAGCAAAACACCTTAGTGACTCCTACAAGTCTTCATTTGTGAAACAGTCTTTAACCGAAAGCAATAATCCTTGCTACAGCTCAGGAAATTAGGAAAAGTGAGGTCTAGAACACTCGTCAGTGGATTTCTTCAAAGGAAGAAAATACTTGTTCAAGCTTCTCAGTCTTTCTGTTGGGCCCTAAGGGATGTCTTCGTCTTTCCTTTCCACTGCTGGTGCCCCATTTTGTCTTCCACCTCCAAGGCACTTTGGGAAACCCTTGCTCGTATTCCCTCTCATCTTATTCAACAGATAATAATGTGGTCAACAAGCACAATAATGTTGTGAGGGATTCCAGTCAGCATAGAGCCATGGACTCATTATGGGTGGAAGAGGCCTCTAATACCCTTGGGTCCAACCACTAACCTGACGTGACTTGGTCCGCCTGGAAATCAGCCTGGATACCACTACAAAAAATTCAGTGCTTGGGGCATTGTTGAAACTGGGCAGATAAGGCACAGAAGAGCCATTCAACTTAGAATTTTGAAGGATCAAAAAGATGATCTAATAGCATTCATTACATACTCACATGACATAAATATACCACTCAGTTGTATTTTTCAGAGCAGTACCAAAAAAAAAAAAAGGCAGCAAGAAAGTTCAGTGCAGGCCAACTGGAACAAACAGTTAAAAAACTAATGTAAAAGAGGAGAAAAAGGAGAAATTATGAAAGAAAAAAAAAATTGATATCTTGTTTGAAGATCTTCCATAACTAACATGTGCAGTGTGTCACAGCGCTCTCTCTTTGCCTGTGAAGTCTTTATAGATTTTGATTGGGTTTTTTTGCAGCTGTGTTGAACAATTTTTGAATGTTACCACAATCCAAATACAAGTAACTATTACAATAACAAAACATTGTGAATCATTCTCTAATTATCTTCCAGCCTGTGTAATAGTAACTGTGTTAATCACTTAAATGGTTTGCTGTGTTTCCATCCTTTTTGCAGCACTATTTAGAAGTGTTCCCATCACTCTGGCAAGGTACACTGCTGAGCTTATGTCACGCCAGTCATTATATGGTTAAATACTAATTTGAAAACCTAGCAAAAATGTCTATAAAGTGAAGAGGTCAGTCACAATCATTCATGGAAAGGCAGGAAATATGTTAAGGCAACAGAATACAGTTTGCTCTAACCTTTTGGAAGAGAAGCATATAAATCACTGTTATGGCATCTAAGACATTACCAAACTGTCTCAGCTGTAACAGCAGGCTGCAGGGCAATATTTACTGATAATTCTAATTATTGTTTTTATGGGTATTCAACTCTGGTATTTCTATTTCCTTAAAATCACTCCCCCAAAAGATTTAAATTACAAATTTCTGTTCTTATATAATAATTCCATCCTACCACTATTATTAGGATGTCATCTCTCATTCTTGGTCAGTTCTTCAGTTTACAGGTAGTTATGGACAAATTAGTCCTTACCTATTACAAGAGTTTTCCCTATTCAGTTGAAAAGTACATTGAAATAAATTCAGTTTCTGAATTAGGGAGAATATTTTCATTTCAGTTTCTGCTACAGTCCATGCTACATTTTTTAGTTTACAATTTGTCAGTGAGGCACTCAGTAATGTTCTGAAACTTCACTCACCAAAGAATAAAGGTTTTAACCCCAGGAGACGTGGCAGGACACTACAATAACCTGCAAAATCAGAGTGCAGCATCCTCAAAAGGAAAAAAACCACAGTTGATAAAGGAGAAAAAAAAGCAGAAACCCCAGCCCAAAACCGGATGCTAATTGATCTGTTCTATCAATTCTGCAAAGAAAGTGAATAAAGAAGAAATTGAAAAAAATATTTCCTCACTTATCACAAAGTGGATGAGATTGGACAGCATCTCTGGAGATTGTCTTGTCAAACCTCGTGCTAAAAGAAGAGTGAATGGGAACAGATTGCTTAAGACCTTGCCCAATTGAATTTTGAATATCTCAGGGGACAAAGGCTCCACAATCTCACCAGACAACTTTGTCCAGTGTTGGATTAGCCTTGCAGTAAAAATGTTTTTACCTAAATTTTCTTAATGGAATTTGCTGTGTCTCAGTTTGTGCCTATTGCCTCTCTTCCTTTCAACGGATAGCACTGAGAAGAGTTTGTCTCCTCCACACCCTCCCTTTGCACACACTGATGAGAGTCCCACTGTGAGCCTCCTCTTCTCCAGGCTCAGCAGCCCCACCTCTCTCAGCCTCTCCTTGCATGTCAGATGCATCAGTTCCTTAATCATCTTTCTTTCTCTTTACTGGACTATTTATGAAGATTTTTTTACTCAAATGCACATTGTTTATGCATATTAATGATACTTATAAATATATTGCATATATTTTAAAAAGTACCACACACCTGCTTTAGGGGGAATTCTGTAGGGAATGCTAGAGTTAGATAGGCCTGCACAACATTAATTCAGTTCATGTGGTGTGCCTAATATGATTTTTAACCTATTTTGGGAGGGAGGGGCATGACTATTATCCATTCGGTCTGCATATTTGTTTCCTCTTCACTCTTCAGTGTGTGGCTTGAGGCCCTTTTTCAACATTTATAATCAAACCCTGATCTGAAAAAAAGAATTTCTTTTTCCATGGACTTTTCAGTGTAACTTCCCACTAGTTTAAGTAGCTGTGCCACAAATGTCCACAGCACCCCTATGAGGCAAGGCAGCTTCTCTGCTCCCATTTCACAGACAGCCTCTGGCCTGAATCTTTAAAGAACTCTGCATTATTTGCACTTTAAATGTCCCCACTGACTTTGTTTGCAGCTGCCAGTGCTCAGCACATTTGAAAATCCAGGCTTCTAGGGCTGCAGGCTGGCTTGTCCAACACAATCAGCTTAATCATAAAGCACAATATTTTTATCTAGTGAGATAACAGTGTGGAACAAGGGAAAATCCTATTCAATGGAATCTTTATAGTTACAGCTCCCCTGAATAACTGTCCTTTCCACACTCCTTCATTTCTTAACCACTGTATGAGATATACAGCATGTGGTAACGAAATACGAAATGCATGCATTTTACTGAGCAAATCTCTCACTTGAAATGTGAGGTCTTTAGTTTGAAAATAAACATGGCTCAAGGCTCAGCTGGGAAGTGTGTGAGCTGCTCTGACAGCCAGGTCCCACTCTCCTCGCCCAGTCAGCGTTAGCCTGATCTTACACTTTCCTAGTGACAAGCTTCCAGAAGTAAGTGTGAAAGGGAAGATCACTTTCCACTACCCACAAGAAACGAAATGACCCTTCTGTTGTCAGCTGGATGATACATGAGATGTATCCCCTGCAGAAGCCAAGGCTAGTACGGACTTGTTCTCATTAAACAGAGCTAAATGTTGGAAGCACATTTAAACTGCACTGTAGGAGCTCCATAGGCTCCATCTGAACTTCTACATCTTACTTCTGTTAGGTTTAAGATATTCAGCCTTTAGACTGAGTTGCTGGATGATGCCACTGCAGGTCTTACCTCTACTTCATAAACAGGGTGAGAGTGCATGTACATGCGTGCGAGGCTGTCATGAACTACGCTGCTTCCTAATCGTGGGGCATCTCAGGGTTCCAGTGGCCCAATATCACAACTCTGGAGAGTAGTTTGCATTGTGGCAGCCTAAACCCAGCTGTTTGCTACTCAGAGACTCCCCATCCAACATATTGCCTTCAACTAAACCAGCAAACTGCAGAGTTCTGGCCACATTGAATTGTAGCCTGCTTGCCCAGCCCCATCTCCCAATAAGTTTAGGGGGCAGAAATCCACCCCATGAAGCTCAGGAACTGTTGTTTGACAAGACTGCCTCTATTCTCACTGTCACAGCTGAAATCCAGACCAAAGTAATGCTTCCAACAAACCCTTCTGGAGAAGGGGCAAGAGGAAAGTGGTTTTCATATTGCTCCACGGATGATCTGCCTCAGACAGCATTTCTCTTGCTTCCCAGGCACACGACAAAAGCCATCTCCATCCTCATCTATGCACTCCCTGTGCTGCTGTGCCCAAGTTATGCCTAGGGAGGGCATAGTAATAGGTTGTCCTTCTGTGTATATTTAATTTCTGAGGCTGATGACCCGAACATGATATGAGCACTGACAGGCATTGTAATTGTATAAACTTGGGGAGAGGGGGGAAATTAAATAATCATAACAAAACCAATTGTCAAGAATAATAAGATTTTCCTTTTAGTGCAATAATAGTGTCATTAATTATTAAAAAAGAAAAAATAACAAGGAATCATCAAGGCAAAAAGTAAATGAGCCTGGAAACTGCAATTCCTTCTTATATAGGAGTGCCCTCTGCAGTCTAGTTCCTGGGGAGAGATGCTGTGCCCATTCACATGATGCTGTGCCAGAGGAAATCAGAAATAATTTGGTCAAATCCAGTGCAGAAAGTCGGGATGTGGAGCCATAAATGAACCCCTGAAGAATGGGGTCCACAGTATTAAAAAAACATTCCCTGGACAAAGTGCTAGGACACATGTCTGATGGACAAGCTGAAAGACCTGTGCACACTTTAGGGGTGGGTTTTCAGATGTGAATGTTGCAGCTAAGAAGTCATGATTTTAATCATTGCTGCTTAGACATGGAGCAGTTTACTCTTTGCTTTAAAGCATAGCAGAAACTGTAAAGCAATCTCCAGGAATGTTCTTCAAAGGGGACATTGTCTCTGTCCTTTCAGGATTTTAAGCTCTAAAGCCGGTCACATGCTGCCATAATATTTTAATGTCATTCCTAGCTGGCAGGTAGCAACTTGCTTTTCATCAGTGCCTTATGGAAGTAACCCAAGCGTTAAGATGTGACCTCATTCCTAAACACGTTTCTCCATCCACTGCAAACTTTACAGGAGCATCATTTCTTCTTTTATGATGCTTTACAAAAAATTTCTATTCTTAATTAAAAAAAAAAAAAAGTGTGGAAAAGAATATTTAATTTGAGAGTGAAAAAGCCCTAAGCCTCTAAAAGTTTATACTGCCTTCAATTACTTTTCATGCTTGACTATGTGGCAGGGAATAGTTCATTATACCAGGTCACCAACTTTGACATCTCTAACCTCACAATAATGGTCCTTTTTGTAATGTACCAAAATTGAAAATCAGTTTAGTTTATGTTCTCACTAGGTTCATGGCTCTGGTGCCTAATATATTGCTGACTTGTAGGTCAGCATTACTCCCTAGCGAGGAATATTAAATAGCCACAGCTTATATTAGAAGGGGTGAAAAGGTCCAGCTCAAGTCTGCTGTGTAGCTCACATTCGTTAGTGCTTTAAAAACTCAGTAAGTTGCATAATGTTTCCACTTATCCATGAAATTGAGGTATGATTCATATCACAGGCATCTTTAAATGATTTGTAGTCCACTATTTAAGTATGTATTCCACATAAATAAATACTTCCTGAGTTTGTATACATGATTTGTGCTAGTCAGTATCATAAAAGAGGTACAACAGTGCCTGACCTTTATTACCGGGGCAAGAACTTCATACATCTAATGGAAAACCCCCAAACAGCCAAGAGGAATGGTGTAATACAAAGCACCCCTGTTTGGAAAAGGCATTTTTGGAGCTTATCAAAGTGTGAACGCCATTTCCCTCCATCGAAAACTTCTGTTCTTTCCACTCCCAGTACTCTCTGTGCCTTCTAAAAATTTCATTTTAGGGCTGTGTTGTTAACATTAGCATGTGGGATACAGTGTTTGACTGCTGATAGCTGGGGTGCTCCTTGAAGCTGCTCATTCCTGAGCTCTGTTTGTGAAACAAATGGGACTGGAGCTGGGGGCCTTGCTTTACCAGTGATCACACCTGCCTTCAGTAACAATACTGCTTTTGGGTTTTTTCTTTAACGAAGTAAGGTTGGAAAAGAGAAGATATTTATAGCTGTCTGGAAGATGAAGGATGATAGTTCAGAAAAAAACCCCATGTTCTTTCTCTCACCATGATACATCTCCAACGTCCGGTAAATTTTTTGCAAGAAAACCAAAGATGCTATGTTTACAAGCTGCACACTCCACATTGCACAGTTCTCTGTGCAGCAGCCTCTGAGGATCCTCTGAGGGTTGTCTATAGGCAGATCAAGGGCTGCAGAAGGGGTGAAGCAAAGAACCATGCCTTCACCTCCAAAACCTCCCTCCAGCACAAAATCCTCGTGGATTCCTTACTCAGAATGCGTGACAGCAGTAGGTTCATCATGCTTTTGGTATCAATACACTTTAAGATTAATGTGGCACTTTAATCTCTAATGTGGGTGTGATTAGTTTTTTTAAAGTCATTGGAACTCAGCATAAGTGAAAACACTATCAGATCACAACCTTTTAATTAACAGTATGTTGTTATAAGTTTGGTAAAGGAATTACTGAGTGAGATGATACAAGCTGATTTATTTGAGTCAGATGAGACAGTGATCACAACAGACTGTTGGCTGAAGTGTATGAATCTGTAGGAGTCCCAAATGAATAAGAGAATAAGATTTTTTTAGTTCTAATTTCTCTGATGTCTTTTAAAAAGAAAAATACCTACACTTAAAGAAAAGGTACTTTCTGCAGAAAAACCCCCAAACCAACCAACAAACAAACCCTTTGCATACTGGGTGTTTTTCTCTTTGAACAATAAAATTTCTTCATTGTCCCTTAACTGCTCTGTCTCTTGTTTCTATAAGGTAAAAACAAAAGCAAAAGACAACTCACATACACCACTATTTTGTTTTATCATAATGATGGTGGACATTTTCAGCTTCTCTCAAAACATTGAAGTATTTGTTAGAGCTTATTATTTAAAAAAAACCCCAGTGTTGTTTCACTGAAACAGCTGAATTTGTCATATGGATATTTATATTGATATGAACTACATTATGTTCTCGAATTTTGATTTGAGAAATATACTGGGTTTTTTTATTGTCAATTCCTCTTTCTCCACCTCCCCCACCCCTTTTTTTTTAATCTCTTTTCTGTTTTAAATCTGTTCTCCCTTTCCTCTGTTGTCATGCAAAATTGCCTAAAGGACTTCCAAGCCATTAATGTGCACGTGACTCTCAACTGAGCAAAACAATCTGCTTGGTGTGCAGACAGACTTTTCAGCTCAAACATCTCAACTAAATCTCCTCTGTGACATTGTGTAGGCCAGTCCTGAAGTCCTGGAGCACGTTCTCCATGCAGTGTCCTGCAAAATGACCTTGTTCACTACAGCTGGGCCCAACTGCACTTCCCTTGCAGTCCAATTGCCTCACGATGTCTGGGTTGATGACACGCAGCTCTGGACTCACCTCTTTCATGGGAAAATATGTTAACTTTTCCCATGGAAAAAAATGCCACTTGGCCCAAGTATCCTGACTTCACTACACATCTGTCAGAATAATTTCCTTGAAAATTTATTTTCTTGGTCAGCAAGGTGAGAACACAGTCCTTTTTCTCTCTTTTCCTTCCAAAAACTTAAATCAAGTACATACGAACAGTCAGAAACAAGACAGAACAATGGACTCTACATGGGCACAGCAGCTGCCTATAAATGACACTTATGCTGGTTCAGAATATATGACAAGGCAGGCAGAAATGTTCAGATAAAACTATAAACAAATAATCAAAATCACTACTGCAATTTGAGAACCAGCTAGAGACCACTTGGACATAAATCACTTTGAGCAGAAACACAAAGGAAATATTTCTGAAATGTTGGCTGGCAGCCATCTTAAAAAAAGAGCTTTTTTTTTTTTAGGTGGACCATATGGAAAGGCACGACACTTCTGGCTAACATCTTTTTTTCCCTGAAGATCCAATGTTTTCTTTCAACTCTGTGGTTTTTCTGCACATTAGAATGTGTATTTATGAGAAAAATAACAGCTCAAATGCTCATTACTCTTCATGATTTCACAATTATAGCTGCTGTACATGACCTTCCCAGCCACAACGCTGCACTAATCTCCAGTGCAGGAGTCCCCCACCATGACAGAGCCTGCTGAGTGTTCCTCTGAGGGTGTTTTGGGGATGACATGGGCCTGGACAAGGGGAAGAACAAACTCTCAGAGACTTTGGGCTTTGGGGACTGTGAGAAGGAGAGTTCAAAGAAAGGCTACCTATTGAATTGGGGGCCAAATTCCCTGTCTGGCTTCAGTTTTGAGACCCACCTGTCCTGCACTGCGTGCACCACGGCACTCACATGCCTGTGCTCAGACTTGACCTGCTCCAAGGACTGCAGAAGTGCTATCACCCAACAAAACGCTCACGGTGGTGTTTTCTGCTGTCAGCCTCAGGCACAACACGGGGTTTTATAAAGGAGAAGCCTGGGTCTTCTGCCATGGTGGTCACTGAGGGTCACCTCAGGAAGCTCCAGGGAAAGAGAAGGGCAAGCAGGGATTGGTGGGGAGGAGAAGAGGGCAGTGGGTCACTGATGGCATGGGGGCATTGGGCCTAAACTGTCCACATTATAGAGCAATTAGAAATGCTATTCAGCAGCTGCAAGGAGACTTTTCTGAGATTGTCATGCTTTTCTCTGCTCCCTGGTACTTCAGAGGGACAGAGGGCAAAGCTACCTCCTCTCACCCATCCACCTTTCTCCTGGTATTAGGCAGGGACTCCCAGATGGGGCTATCCCCACGGGGGGAGAAGAAAATGGGACCCAGCAGTCTTTGTCATGCAGGTTGGCAAAGTTTCCTCTGACTTTCAGACGTGCCTAAAATGGAAAACCCTGCTCTGTCACCAGCTTGCAGAAGGTGGGGCTTTTGCCTTCATGTGTTCCTGTAGTACGCTCAGTACCCTGCAGCACAGTGACGCAAAGTCCAAGAAAGGGCAGCCTTCATGCATTTGGTGAAATTAATGCTACACTACAAAAAAGTCCCCTTTCTAAGGTTGTGGGTATTCTTGACATTTCTTTGAAGCGAACTGCAATGCACGCTGAACAATGTTCAGAGTCCTGCTGAGGCTTTAGTAACTTAATTATGCTTTATTCTTTCTAACCCACCCACATACATGCTTTACCAATTTAAACTTTTTATAGATCCTCCTAAAGTATTTTCTGCTCTGCTTTGCTCTTAACATCATACTTGTTTTTCTCACTCCAGACCTTGCTCAAGTACAGGGGGCCTTCTTATGCCTGTGTAATGTTGTGCAAGATGGTTTCCATACCTTAGTGTGGAGCAGAGCTAAAAGGAAGAAGGAAGGAGAAATAAAAGAACTTCACCTTGTGCCACACCTTGGTCTGGCTCTTCTGTGTAAAATACACAGCACTGATTTAGGAGCTTTGCTTCTTGCATGCCAATAAATTACTGGAAGCAGACACAAAAAATGCAAATGGAATCATACTTTAACGAAAACTGAAGTGCTTATAACTTAAGGAAATTGTTACAAAAATCAGGTCCAGGCACATACTCCTGCAAGCATAAAGACTAGGTCTTGCTTACAGATAAAGTTCATATTCTCTGGGTTGGACACAGCGATTAAATACATGTACTATTTTATACAAGCAATATACAAGCATATTTCAAATGAAATGTCAAAAGACTCATACCAACTTACCTTTCAAATCAGGAATAAGTAGAACCATTTTGAGACCTATTATTTTCAGCTGCTAGACAATAGCTGATTCCAATGGGATCTGTATCACTGAAAGCCTGTGCAGTGTTTTGCGAGACTAAGTTCAGATCCATGCTAAGCTAATACATCCATTCATCTTGGAGAGCTTCTTCCCCAGCTAAAATTCTCTTTTGTATTTAAGTAGTATAACAAATCCCTCATCAACTCAAAATCATATTCCCTAGAATAGCACTGAATTTCAGGACTAACAGCAAAACTTGGAGACTTCAAAATAAAATGATTGACTTGCGTAGTTGATAATTGCCACCACCTTCTATAAGATTCTTGTGCTGAGTTGAGCTGATTATAAAATAAAAGGAATGGGTTTCCTAGAAAAATGGAAAAGCTGTCTTAAAGAAAGACACTTTTCAGGTCTAAAATACAAGAGTTGAATTCTATTTTCAAATCGAAATCATAAACTAATCAGATTTACATAAGAAAGAGCAACCTGCAAAATGCATGAAGTTTTTCTATAAAGGAAAATTATTTCTGGCAGTTGCACCACCTGAGATAAGGGGTGATGGAGACATGAGCAAATGTCTTGGCATCACTTGGTGTGAGCTTGGAGCTCTGCCTAGCCACATTTCTAAAAGAATCAAAGCTCATCTGGCACCCTGTTTAATCTTTAGCTAATGCATACATTGGGGCTCAGACTTCCCCTTTGTATTATGATGTTACCAACACTAATGGCTGTTCCATGCCAGTGTGACATAGAAAGTGGGGAATATTTGGGAAGTTATACCCACAGGCAGAGTAATGAACATATCTTCACTGGAAGTCATAGCAAGAGGCTCATTTAGACTGGTCCTAATTGTGCAGTAGGAAATCAGAGTCTGTTAACAGCTTGGGCAAAATAAAGCACAGTCCATGTTCTCTCCACCTGCAGGCTTAAACAGCATGGCACAAACCCCCCATTTTCATTAGAGTTTACTGTATGCTGAGCTGAAGAACATGACAGTAGATTCTATTGGAGGTAGGCATTGAATGGAAGATGTGAATGTCCATTTCTGGTTATATGTGGGTTTATGATCCACCTGGGACTGCACTGCGATGTGAGGAAGTCAAGCCTCAGAATTTGCTGTATGATACTGGATGGAATAATTTTTTCATGCAAAGGGAAGGAAGACTGTTTTAGAAATGACATTAGTTTATTCTCTACAAAACAGGCAAGACTTGCCTCAGGCAACTGAAGGAAGCAGCAATTGCCATTTTTATTCATTCTTTTCCCCGAGGGGATATAAGGCAATGAGTCAACTTTGATTCTCCCCTCAGTCCCACTGTCAGAGAGGCTGCCAAGTATATATTGGGTTCCCAAGGGCAAAAGGCCTTCAAGCAGATATTTGTGATACTTATCCCTGTGGCTAGTGCTGAAAATTAAAGACACATGATGTTCAAACCCAAAACAACAAGCATAGCTTTCCAAAGACAACCAGCTGTTTCACGGGGAACTGCCAGAGCAAACAAATAGGAATTCAGCAAGGATATTCACACGGCCTGCTTTCTCCAGGACAGTTTGGAATTCTCTTCCATGAGGAGACATAACTTTGATATTTCAGAAAAGTGATAAGAATGATTATTCATCACTGCCATTGTCCCGCTGGGGAGGTAAGGCTAAGTATCTTTTTGAAAAGGAAAAATAGCTGAAGCTTCCTCAGTCGTCAGGGCAGTTCATGAAACACATATTGCCTGAGTACCAAACATGAATTACACTCTAAATGGGAAATTATCATTAGAGGCAAGCTGTTCAGGAGGTTAACCATCGCTCTCAAACCTGAGGGGACCTGACATGATATGATTTTATCAAATGGTTTTATAAAGGAAAGTGAGAGGGAAGGACACAAGTTGCCAAATTCAGCCTCTATCTGCTAAGCTTCATGTAGGTGCAGAGACTGTTTGCTGGTGTGGTCTAGCATGCATAACACCCCCATCACTGTACTCAAATTTAGAGAGGCAGAATGGAGTCAGCTGTGCTCAGGAGAATCACTCCTGAGGTAAGATTGAGCACATAAAGCAAACCACTCCCATGCTAGTTTGCGAAAGAACTCCAAAACTGACATTACTAGAATTCCCAAGAGTATAGTATTTCTGTATATCACCTTTTCATCTTCCAATGCACTTGAATATATTGTGCTTCTTCCAGGGAACATCACTTCTTAAATTTTATCTCAGTACTTGGTGTTATTGACTAAAACCTACAAAACTGAAATAACCACAGACTTCAACAAATGCACAGTTCTTCACATATGTCAATACCTTGGCAGAAACTGTAGAAAATGTTACAGAAACAAGAACAAAACTATTTGTCGGTCACAGCTCCAAAATCCCATAAAAAGTGCTGCCAGTGAAACACCATTTGGGCTGAAAAAGATGAAGATATCTAAAATGCAGTACTTAAAAAGGCCAACAACAAATTAATTTGGGACCAGCTGCATAATCAGATGCTCAAAATCATATCAAATTTTTCACTGTGGATGGCCAAACATCAGGACATGAACCTTGTCTAAACCTCATCTAACTCTTGACCTAGACAGTGACCAAATCTTGTGAGGGCATGACTTTCTACCCAGTTTCTAAACTCCCTGGTTCTATCTGGGTTGAACATTTTCAGGAAAATAATCCTCTCTGCAAAGCTGTTAAATGCTGCTTGCTATTTCATCGAGTGCTATCTTGTCACTCAAGTTGTACTGAGTGTTCCACTGTCAGTTTCCTGTCAGAAACCTATTTAGTCCTTGGAAATGGAAATTCTGTCTCAGATCTTACCAGAATATTATCACAGGGACCTAAATGCAAATAAGAAGAGTGTGCATCACCAGAGGTTCAGCAAAAACAGCTTTTTAATTTATAGTCATTCAAATGTTGTTGGTTCCAAAAATCATCCAAGAAGTGAGTGCAACAGTATTTGCATTCCTTCAACAGTGCTAAAATATTAATCAAATAAGCTATGGGAGAGAAAGAGGGCAAAAATATAAATGACAGGGGGAAAAAAAAGTGAAATCATTGTATCTGTATTCATCTACTACTAATTATTAATTTTATAGATACAGCTAGATGAATAAAGATGAAAAGAAGGCAAGGAGAAAAATACATTATTGCACAAGATAAGAACAGACCACGGAGGAGCTGATCTTCAGAGCTTTTCCCAGTTCATTTTAAATGATCTTACATGAATTGCCCACAAGTGAAACTGCCAACTTCACCTCCATTCAGTGCATTTTTGAGCCAGAGTTTTACTGAGGCTGTTCTGATTTCTGATTGGAATATTTTTTTGCTTTGCCCTTCTGCTAATAACATTTGGCACACTGCTGAGCCGCTCTATGAAAAATATGGGTATTAAATTACGAACGGGAGGGGAATGAACAGTTCAACTGAACTACATAGATGCTTGAAAACCAAAAATTCTTCATAGAGGTGAGAAGGTATTATTTCTCAGGTTAGTATTTTCAAGGTAGTATTTCTTAAGATGAACTTCCTTAAACAGATTTTTTGGCAATTTTTAAAACTCAGCATAATACCAAACAGGTTATCTTTTCTGTTGTAGAGTAGCACCTTCTGAGAAGGGGTGGAAAAGCACATAACATATTGTAAGGGATCTTTCCTGAGTTGTGCAGGTAGAGCTATAAGTAAGTGCTGTATTTTTGAGCAGGCAGAGAATTATGGTTTCCAGTAAAGATTTCACAAGCATTAAATTCACTTTAAGAAAACTTCTGAAAGTTGGACTTTTCCTGTGAATATATGCTACACGTCTCAAAAACGTAAAACCAAAGAACTCAATCAAAAGCACAAAATCAACAATAAAAAGCCATTCAGCTGGAGGAAGACTGTAACTAGGATCTGTTTCTAGAAAACGAAAACCAGCTTTGCACTTTTCCTCTGCATGCTGAAGCATGCATTTTGGGTGCCTCTGCCTGAATACACCGCATTCTGGCAACTTGGCAAGAAGCCAATAAGATAAAACATGCTGTGAGATCATATTTTGTAAATCAGAACTTTCCCAAAGAGTACTGGTAATAAAACAGATCTAGAAATTAGTAAAAAATATCAGCAGTTTCCATCATTAAAAGTTCAGCTTATCTTTAAACCTATTTACCATCATCTAATGTTAAATGAAATTCATAAAAGTTATGAGTGGAACAGTTAAAACAGCACTGAAGAACTGGACTGGATAATTAACCTGTTTAGGGACCTGGATGACTAATGCATTAGCTCCAAATGCAAATATAAAGGGATATAATTCTGCTGGTGTTATAAAACCATAAATCTGGAACAACCCTCCTGAGGCCCCTGGAAATTCTGAGATGTTATAGGAATATAGCAGAGCTCAAAATCCATCCAAAATCACTGTAATGCCATAATTCCTTCCTAAGATACATGAGAATATATGTATTTACAGGCACAGGAATGGCATGATTACAGAGAGAAATTCATAAAAAGAAGAAATTCTTTCAAAGGAAAAAAATCCCACAGATATTCCAGCTTGAATGCTCTGGAGTTTCAAATAATAACAACTAACCAATTTTTCATTTTCTTTCAAACTACAGTTGACAAGCAGGTTGCGCTCCTAAATTATCCCTGCATGCAATACTCACAGGTTGTAAACAATGAAACCTAATTAAATTGGTTTGAAAAATGCCTGGTGAAATACTTTTGATTAAATTATTTCATTTGTAGATTGGGGCAGCAAATTTCCCAGGGTTGTAAAAGTACCTACATTATAACATGGATCAAAGTATTTGCCATGTAAAATGAGAAACAGGCCAGCACAAAACTGACAGAATCAATTCATGGTATACACTTTTCCATCATCTTAAATGCTGCTTCTGTGCACTGAGCCATCAGTAATCTCAATTCTTTTTCCTGTAAGTACTATATTGCTGGTTAGATCAATTTGTCCTTTCAGGGTTATTGTACTTCAATTTGCCTTGTGCTTCACACTTCCTCCGCAAGCTGCAGTACAACAGATTTTTATGAAGATGCAACTACATTAAAAGAAAAATATTGTTTTATCTTCATAGTAAAGATCTTGTGCCAAAGACCTTCAATCTCCTGTTGGCTATATACATTAAAATCCTCAGTTTCTGTAGCACTTCAGAGCATTGCTATATTTCAGTGTCACCATAAATAAATGTTCCTTTGCGGAAAATACTTAGGCTTATGATTTTTGATTTTTTATTTAATCATCACTGTCACTGCAGAGCCTGAAATACGTGATAAGGAAGTAGTAAAAATAATGACAGCAGTGTCTATCCATAGTGCGCTGAAAACAGCCCTTTAGCTCCTGTGCAAACAGCTTGTGGAGTGAAGCAAAAAACCCCAGACTTTGTGCCTCATTCCTGCAAGGGGCTTTGAGAAACCTGGTCTAGTGGAGGGTGTCCCTGCCTGTGGCAGGGGCGTTGGAACAAGATGATCCTTAAGGTCCCTTCCAGCAGAAATCGTTCTGTGATTCTGCGATTTGATGAAATGTAGCTTTAACTTGACACACAGTGCCTGCACAAGCCTGCACACAAGCTCACAAACCTCACTTTAAAGATAACACCAGGCTGTGAGATACCACACCTGAATTACCTTTTGCTTTCATAGCTTGGCAACCATTTGGTATGACCACTTGCACAAGCTCCTGCTGATTCTTAGACTTGCCAACAAGATCCCCTCTTCTGGATGCACGAGACTGTCCTGTTTAACACACCTTTAAAAGGCTGTGATTTACAACAGTTTTTGCCACTGTACAAGCATTAAATGTGCTTAATTCCATATGTGCTTGCACCCAGCCTGGGGACCCAGAGATAACAGGGTAACATTCATTCACCTGCATGGCTCCTAACTTGGCATATGGAAAGGGCTGTGTCTAAAACAGGGACTACAACCTAGATTTCACTGTACTTTTCACTATTAGTCAGACACCTCCTTTTCTCCCTATTTGTATGAATTGTACACAGCAATCTTGTTTTCTTCAAAGAAAAATCAGGGACCTCACTTCCCTGTTCATGCAGCAAACTACCCAGCTAGTCTTGAGCCCCCTGCACATTTTTGTCTTTGGCTTTGTAGTTTGATCCTTATTGGAGTCTACATGTTTACTAAAGATGGGAAACTTTGTCTTGAAAGTGGCAGAGCTGTTCTAATTTCTCCACTGATTGTGCAGAAAAAAATACTCTGGGTGTTGCAGAAAAGCTCACTTGCTCTTTTAGATGGACTTCCTCTTTTTTCTTGGTCATTTGCTTTAACTGTATGGATCTGTACTGAGCTAGTGAATGAAGGAGATGGAGGAAAACAGTTTGAAATAATTAAAGCTTCAAGCCTAAAATCACATTAGAGATGATTTTCTGGATATGGATTCTGTTCTGTCCCTCTCCAGCCAGGATTCCTTCTCCTGACAGCGGTCCAGCAGCCATTGACATGGACTATCTGCTCCAGTGGTATTCCCCCAGCTGAGGTGCCCAGTGCCCCCAGGCCAGCTGCAGAAAAGAGTTAAACTCTGTGAGAATCTGAGCATTTCTGCAAAGGTCCGAGGATCCTCGCACACTGGGTGAAGCCAGAGCCTCCTCTCCTGCAATGGCAATGGATTCTGAAGTTGCTCAGAGCAGGAAAGGATCAAAAGTATTCATCTAGGCTGCCCCAGGAAGAAAGAGACTAGATTGAGAAGATGCCAGTTGCTCTCAGATTTTCAGATCAGATTGAATGTCAGCATATTCATTGGACATGGAACACTTTTGCAGACAATGTATATTGAAAGTGCTCTCTCTCGCTGAAGCTTGAAGAACGTCAGGGTAGGTACTTAAAATCACAATGTGCAAATGTCAAAGCAAGTAGATCAAACCTAAAATAAGAAAGAAAAGAACAACCAATGTGAGTTTCTTTGAATCTGGTCAAAGCTGTAGGGTGCTTTACTGTTATCTGAATGGGATCAGATATTGTTGGTATAGCAATATGCAAAAATCAGGCTGTTATATACGCGCACAATCTCTTTTACTAGTTAGTACTTTGTAATACTACAAATCAGCATTTCCCCTCTATGACCTTTCTTAAACAGTCAGCAATCTAAGAGAGGAACACAAGGAATTTTACACTAGATGAAGAAATAAAGAGGACTCATGCAAATGTTCATTCCCATGTTAAATAGAAGGGCTCAACAGAGATGATACAGCTGCAACTCTTCTTTGGTACTGTGACCTTCCTTGAGGAAATCAATTATTTTTTTTCAAAAATAATTCCAACTGTAAGTGTCCTGAAATATCCAAAAGAGAAGCAAGCTAGACCTTCTGACTTGAGAAGGTCAGAAATGAAAATGTGTCAATCAGTGCTATTATCTAACAATATTAGAGATGCTCTCTCATTTTTGTCTCTCCAATAAACCACTGGAGGACCAGGTAAAAGACCTAGGAAGAAGGCACTTGGAAAAGTCACTCATAACCAACAGCAAAACCCAAAGTTAGGTGTAATCCTGTGGACAAGGGCTCCCTTTGTGCATGGACACTCCCTGTCACAGGACAGGAACAGTGTGCCACAGTGAAAGATGCCAGCAGTGGGAGGAAACACATAAAACAAATTAGCCCTCTCCCCTTTCCACCAGTAAATCCATCTGGTAACAGCTGGTACCTATCCAGTTTATACAATCTCTTCTCCAAAATCTTTGATGTCCAGAAGACCGGAAAATCTGATTGTGTCTTAGGAAAGAGGGTAACAAAAATATTGAGAAAGAAATAAAAACACAAACAATTCTCTTATTGCAATACTTGCTGAGAAAGAAAGTTCTTCAGATCTGGTTAGTTAGCAAACTCCTTTATAAACCAGTCATGAATGGAGGAAATTTACTATTCATGGCTACGGAAAAAAAAATTAAAAAACCGACTTGCTTCTTTCAGCAATCTTGAGAACAATATTATATTTTCATTTTCTTTCCTAAGGACAAATAGAAAATGAGAATATTGAGGCTTCCTCTGGAAGTCTGCAGTTTACAGCCAAGGCACAGTTCAGCCCATTAGCCCAAGGACTTGACTCGCCATTACATCAGCCATAGTGGAATGACACTTGTGCAATGAAGATGGCAATGAGCTAAAAAAGTAAATGACGATATCCCTGGTTCTACTACATGGCCAAACTGGCCAGGAACACCACACTCTGGGAGGTCTGTGGTCAGGCACCAAATGTGGAGCAGCTTGGCTGCTACCTGCCGTGCCAGGACTTCCCAGCTGAAGAGGTGGCATCCCCAGGGAGGCACAGCAAGCCCAATCCCTGCTGGAGATGACATAACTGCTCTCTTTGGCTGCTGACAGCACCTCTTTGGGATGTGCTACCCATGACATATGCCCCACAGTAGTTAAATGAGGAATGAGAGTCCTCTTGTGTCCCTTTTGCCCCAGACAAGTTGCAATGTTGCGCAAACCCGCCCCGTTCGAGAGTGCCAGCAGGATGCGGCTCCCGCTGGGTCCAGTGGGCTGCCCAGGGCTGTGCTCAGCCAGGGCTTGGCCAGTGGAGGGGAAAACAAATGGCAGCACCTTCTGGGAAACAGGGAGGGGGCCTTTCTCCAGGCACCTGTTGAAACAAGATTATAAGATTTAGGTTGGGAATGCCAACGCGCTTTTCCTGCACGGATCCTGCCGGCACAGCTGTGGTACCCAACAGAGACTGCAAAACTTCGCACAGAGTGGAGCACTCCGGCTGCTGTAAAATCAGGATTGTGCTCATACCAGATCAGACATGCAAAGTGAGAGAGAGAACATGAATTTTGAATATGAATTCTAAAGCTCTCCCTGTAGCACAATCCCATTCACCTACAGCTCCTGTGCACACAAATCTCCCCAAAAGGCACCCTGGTTACACATCAGATAATACCCTCAGAGCCTATTTTGTTTTTCTATTTGGAGATTGCTTAGTACAAACTTTCATCAGTTTATTTTTGTTTTAAATAACTGCAAAATGTCTCTCTGTTTTTGAGGGTGAGGAAGGTAAAAGGAGGTGGGGGGGAGGCCAATATATTTTAGATCTTAAGGGAAAGATCTCCAAAGTGCAACATCTTTCAAAGACAGACTTACACAATTTGTGAAACTTGTGTGTGACTGCTCTCTATAACTTGTACCACACTCTGTCTCCTTCACCCTCTGACACATAGCAAGAAAACTGGATTCAAAATGAGATTGCACCACGGTGAATTCATTCCTTGAATTGCATCGTAAGTTCCAGCAATACACAGCGTGGGAACACGTCGATTAGCTCTCGCTTTGAAGAAATTGGATTTGCAAAGGTCAGCAGTGGCTCGGCCCATTTCTCAGCAGATCTTTGGCTTGCTTTTCATCCCGGGACTAGCAGGGAGGAGGTCAGAGAGGAATGACAAAAAGCGCGAGCTTTTTGAAGAGAGCCCAAAGAATCTCACTGTGCTCCCAGCAGTGTGGAGGTTTCTTTTGCTCAAAGCTAATAAAAAGGCAGATTTTAAACCAAATTTATGGGAATAACTTTCTGGGTTTACTTTACATAGTAAACAATTAATTGTTTTGGTATAAACTAAGAAATACTTTCCAATGTAACTTTTGGTCTGGCAAGAGCTGCCTGAAGCTAATCTGCAGAAAAGCCTGCTCACCCTCCCCCCTCCCTCCCACTTTTTGTGCAAAAGGGTTCAGCCAGCCTGGAAAAGAGGTAGAAAGAGGCAAAGCTCAGCCTCCAGTGGAAGTGTGAAATCCAGGGAGTTTGTGCTCTGTATTTCTCCTCTGAAACATGTTTCCCAGTTGTTTAGTTTGCTCCCGTGCCAGTGCACTGAGACAGAGGTAGCTTCATTACCCTTTTGAGCCGGAAAATTCACAAAATATTTTGGCCACTCTCTGCACCTTATTAACATAAACTGGACTTTCCTCCTGCTGCTGGCAGGGCAGGGTGCTGGGAGTGTGTGATCAAGGCGTTCCAGCGGCTGTCACCAACCTTTTCCTTAGGCTGGCGGTGAAGGATTCCTCCTGGATCCTGAACAGGGGTTTGCTGTGGCCGCTTACACTGGACAGCCACAACAGAGGGAAGGAGGTGGGGAGAAAAAAAGAATGAGAGCAGGTTAGAAAGGAATCCAAAAATACCAGCAAGCCTGAGTTCCTTCACCTGTAAATATTAAATATTTCTTGCAGAAATATGGAACACACAGACTGAAACGTATCTCCTAGAAAACTGGGAATAATGGACTCATCTGCTTTGTCAGTGCATTTTTTTTGGCAGCTCATTTTCTCTGGCTTTAAAGCTTTGCGAAGGCTTGCAATGTGGGGAAAGAGCAGGCAGAATAGCTCCAGCTGCTGTTGCAGATCTCCTCAAACTGTAAAAATTTGCCTTTCCCTAGGTCTTCCAAGAAGCAACATGGCAGTATTCTGACATAAAAATATGATTTAGAAAGTATGCAAATCATAGAAGGCCAAATCTTGATGCTCTGTTGGTTCCCATTAAGTAGCCAGTACTAATCCAGGTGAATTTTTCTTGTCATTAGCTGAGCAATACTGACCTTTGCCCTTACTAATTTGACTCAGAAAATTCCCTTCTGAGTCTGTCCCAGGAATTCTCAGAGGTCTGGCTGCTGCAGAATGTGCCAGCAGGAATACAGCAGAAATACTGCTGAAGGGGGGGCATTTACAGCATGTGCAAGAGATGTAGGACAGAGTGAAGAGGCAGATGAAGATGAAAAGGGAGTGGTTATTGTCAAACTGACAGACCAGTGATGTTGCTGTGACCTAAGAGGAAGTAATAAATGCTGGGTTTAGGCTTTTAGTGAAGAAATGGCTTGTTCACCTGCTGCTCCATAGCTGCATCAGACTTCCATCAACATCTGATCACCACCAGTAAAGAGTGAGTCTATGGAGAGCTTGTTAACAGCTCTGCCAAGGAGATTGTGCCAGCTCCTCTCACAAGGGTTGTTACCACAGATCCCGGCAGCCCCTGGAATTTCTCATTGCCTCACATGCAAGCAACTCTTTAAAAGTGCCTTCACTTTCCAGTTACAGAGACGGAAACAAATAGGGGATCTGAGTAAGGTTCTGCAGCTAAGGGGATCTCTCTTCAGAAATAGCACTTTGTGCTAAATATGAGATCCCATCTAGGGCTTTTGTTAGAGCATCCTTTCTAGGAATATAATTTTTAATTTGACAGATTTCTACAACATTTGACCTGAAGAAGATTGTGATTTATGGACATGTACCTCATTTGCAAATTTTTATCTGAGTAGTGCAGGTAAACATGTACCTAACCTGGAGAGCTTAGGCATTAGGACGTGCATCTGGATTACCTGTGCACAGCTGTTCATGGTCAGCCATCAAATCCCAGATCCAGCTTCTTTTCTCTATTTAGCATCCTCTTATCTCTGTTTTCATTTTAACACTCTTTTATGTGTGATGTTTTTATCAACACTTACTTCAGCATCCTTCAGAGGAGAAAGGCATCCTTGTCACACCTTTCACATATGAATAAGCTTCGTAACTCAAAACATTAAGTACTGGGTTTAGCTTTCTTTTTTTCAAAAAACAAACCAAAGAAAGTCAAGAGGTTAAACAACTACAGTTGAGGGTACCTTGCTGAGCTGCAATAAAAAATATAAAAGATTGGTCTGAACACATATTTTTTTATTAAAAGAGAATGAACATAAATTACAGCTGCTTACCATGTAGTCATTCTTTTTATGAGGTGTTTCCCTATACCCATATATGATTTCCACATATAAATTCCCTGTTGGACAGAAAACTCCTCACATGAAACTGGTGCTTTTCTTAATAAATTGTCCCCAGAATCAGTATTTCATCTCGGATGTAAAAAGTTCATTAGGGAAGAAAGCATCCCAGTGTCCTGGTGGAAAGCCATACCAGACACTATTCAAGCTAAAAAAAGATCTGCCTGCAGATTGTGTAGCATTTTTCCTCTGCTTTTCTACTTAATTATTTTCCATAATTTAATAAAATCCAATATAACATAGCATACTATAATGGTGCCTGCAGTAACAGCCTCTTAGTCCAGAGCAGAAAAAAGCAATTCTGTTACATTGAGGAGTTAAGCATTTTGAGTTTTGTTTCCTTTAAAACTTTCTTGGAGAAGGGCCCCTAGCTCTGAAAGAGTGTGAGCACAGAAACCCTGAGGTCCTCTGCTCTGAAAGAGCTTGTTTTATGGAATGCCCTCAAACCATGCAGTGTGGAAGCCTGGAAACCGCTCCAGGTCTGCTTACAGAGGTCTTCTCACCAGAGAAAATCACTTCAACCAGAATCAGATGTTCCATATGGGGTGCTCAGTTGTAAATCTGAGAAAGCACTAAAAATACGAAATTGTACAAAAACGTCCCCAGAGCGCAGATGAAAACCCACATTGACGATTACCTTTGTTACTCCATGCAGAAAAGAGGCAATGCTGAACCAAACCGGATGGTCGTGTATTCAGGGTCATCTGCTGCTGCTCTTACTCTGGAAGCGCAGCTGTCTCCTCACGAAACCAGTGAGTTCAGCAGAGACCGGGTGAAGAATGTGCTCCTAAGAGATTCCCCCTTCCCGAGAGAAACGCTCGGTTTGACAAACGGCTGGATGTGCGGCGGAACGTGACAGAAGGGGGATGTTTTTTAGCAACACTTCGCTGAACTGGTGCGGCTGAGTGCGGTCCCCAGAAGCGCAGTTGCTTGCATTCCCATAATTTACTTTCGTCTGTCTTTTTTCAAAACATTCCCTAATTAAGCTTAATTGCCATGCAGTCACACATTAGTGCAATATTCTGTCCACTTGTGGACCACCCATAAAATCCTTCATAGCATTAATCCCGGAAAGTGGTAGACTGCTTGTTTTGTTTTGTTTTCTAATGTGCATAAGTGCCTATAATGCACAGCAATGGCTTTTTGGAACTGATACTTGACTCTGATTATCATGAAAAGATTCTTAGTTTATATCAGAAAATCAGAGAGGTCAGAAGGGAGTTTGTGTTTTGGGAAAAACAAGCATTTGTGATGATTTGGAATCTAAGACCTTTGGTGCAGAACTCAGACATGGAAATTCCCACCTCTTTGTTACATTTAACTCCTTCTTAGGACAGTTATGGGTTAGACTATAACAATCTGGATACCTTCTGCCTTTGTGGGTTAGTCAGGTTCTCTGCATCACAAGTCTTCATCCCCAAAAGCAGTGATCCCATGACCTCATGCAACCCATGCAAACTGTCATTTTTAAAGATGGACAAAGGTCTAGTCTGGAGGATGCCTCTAAATAGTTTGCAGGAGCTGAACCCTAACAGAGTATTTGGCAGAATATTACCAGAAATGGTAAAACAAAATAACAGCACAGAATCGCAGGGAAGTCAGCTGAAATACTCTTGCAAGCAGCTGATAATTCTTTAGAATTGCAATTTATCTGGGTGCAATAACTCCCACAATGTAGAAGGCAAGATGACCCTTGAATTTGTAGGATGCTGAAGCAAAAGCAGCAAGTACCAGGTACCTCAGAAGAGTGTTGGGTGGGCTGAAAATTCACTCGACTAGAAGGCCAACGAACCTAAAAGACAAGAAGGAAGTAGTGTTGGGTAATAAAACTTCTGTAGCAAACAGACAACACCATAACTTAGAGCAGAGAGATATAACATGAGGGAATTCAGCCTCACTCACTTTGGTGAGCGGCTCAGGGAGTCGGAGGTCACACCATAGGACTAAAAACTTCATTTACCACTTGCATTGACATGGTTTTTATGCACTGGTGGAAAATGCCAGTATTTTTGCCACTGCTAGAAACACTTTTCTTAGTCCAGAAATGTAAAAAAGAAAGAGAAAAGGAAGAAAAAAATTTAGGTCCAAGTAAATATTTCTAAATTATTAGTAAATGATTCTGTTACATCTAGTCCTTTCCAAAGCTTTCAAGCTTTGTAGGATGTATATATTGGAAAGGGAAAACTGAAAGGAGAAATACCAAGAACGCTCTAACCAGCAAGGACTTGTTGCACATGTAACTTATTAGCTAAATTTGTCCAACACACACAGTGCTAGAGAGATGCACATTCTGTGAGGAAAGTAGGTCTCTTACATTATGCCTGTGAGACAAAATGTAAAACAGAGAACAGGAGATACATAAATTACTGTCTGTGAGTCCAGAGGCAAGTTCTGATGATGATTTAATATTTTAATGTCAGGGAAAATCATTCTTTTCAGTCACACCTTTATGAATTTTGAAAGTGAGCAAAAAAATCCCCCCTACTTATTACTTGATTACTAGAAAAAAGAAAATATATTATTTTTGTTTAATAAAAGCTAGAAAATTTCAAATGGTGCAAAATTTCTTCGAAGTTTCTTTCTTAAAAGCCACACACACAAACCCTCATTGTTATCCAAGTTGATACTATCTTTGTTCCTTATTTACTGCCCAGCCCTAGCATTCTTTCTGGGTGGCAACAGCACAAGGCAAACACTCACAGGCAAACTGAAGTGACAAGCAAGCTAAACAGAGGAACGAAAATGAAAAGTGTGTACTTGTTCTGACAACTCTGCTGCAGGGTACTGAGGGTATCATAGCTGCACTGAGTTAGTCCTACAATTAACTTGTCATTATAGAAAAAATCTGACAACTATTAAGGAGAGTCACCCAACTCAGAAATGCTGGGATAAATGAACATGCTGCAATCCTACTGACACCACCAGCATCACTCTCCAGGAGAAATTGGTGTTGTTCTTTTGTTTTGTCAAGTAGAAGTAATTCCTTCAATTTCAAATTCCCTTCCAAATGTTAACATGTCTAGATGGCATAAATGTAACAATCCTGGAGACTACCATACAAGGGGGGCAGGCTGGTTTGATATGGGGCTTCTGCACTTCAGGTCCTCAGTGTCTGGGGTGCAGCCTAATCCAAAGGGTATAAAATGCAGGGTTAGGACATGTTTGCTGTGGAATAAGGCAGTCTGGAACATTTTTGTGGGTATTTACTCAGAGAAAACATTGTGCCACCTCAGCGATTGGTTCTATGCATCTTTCTACTTGCTTTCCAAAATAAGCAAAATATCCAATCTCTAAAAATACTGCCTACTAAAAAGTACACAGTTCCTTAGGGAAACGAGGTTTCAACATAATTGTGTCATATGAATGTTTGCCTGTCATCTGTTTGCTCTTTCCCCCCAGTTTTAACTCCATTTTACAGAAGGGCAGAGGTCTCAGTGAGTCAAGTTCTGACAAGTCCCGTGCAAACTGGGGACAGCTGATGGCCGCAAGCACAGCAGTGCTACCCTGGCCACGCACTCCGTGCTCCCTGCCAGGCGCTGCAGGCACTCGGGATGGGCAGGGCTGACTGTGGACAAGAGCTGGAAAGCAGATGGTGAGGCAGGAGAGACAGAAATCCATAGGAAATGAGTCCTCTTTAACTTGGCTGCCTGTGGACCAGCTTGTTAACTGATTTATACAATGATTTTCCTCTTGGTTCTTGAGTTCTACTGAAAATTATCTTTCTCGCCAGTGATGCTTTCCAGGAATAGGCTGAAGTGCTTGCTTCAAAACTCCTGACAGTATCATTTATTTGCTGAACAAGGGGGCACAGCAAACAAGCTTTTTCTTATGTTTTGCTTTAACCTTGCTGATGCATTTTCAGTGAACTATGAGCCAAATTCCTCATTTCACTGCTTTAACAACTATGTAGATACTGACATCTCCAATCCCACTTTTCCAGGTCAAGATCATGTTTCATTAGAGACCAACTGAGCCTGCAGAACTCTTGTTTTCTCCTAAATGCTGGTCTCATTGATCTGGGAGAGCATGTGTGGGTTGGTAGCTTGGTACCTACCTGTGTATGTACATGCTTATATTTAATTCAGAGATGCAGCCACCCTGATGGTTATAATTCTGTCCAGTAGAATGCAATATCAAATACAGAGCCTGTTCCTACAGACTCTGGTCGAATGTGGCTAATCAAATGAAGTCAGTCAGTACTCCTGAGAGTAAGAGAAATCCAGAGACACCAAAAAATCATGATTAAAAGTGCAGGAAGCCTCATTAGGGAATGATTGCAGCTTTCCTACTTTGTTTTGCTTAATAAATATTTAATTTCTGCTACAGGCAGAAATAAGAATAAGTTGAGGCTTAAAGAAAACATTTGTTCTAATGAAAGTATTTTGCTTGCTAATAGTATTACCACCCAGTGAATAACAAAAGAACTGTGAACTCCATTGATTTAAAGAAACCCCAGAACTATTCAGAAAACCAAATATATACTTAGGGTCCTAGGCAACAAACATGAGATGCACCCTAGCATAGCAACACACATTCATGATTATATACAGTGATACCATTTCATGGCTTGTCTGGATGAAATGAATTTATTAAGTTTGCATTGTCCACATTGCCTGTGATCTAAATACAGGCAAACCTGGGAAATCTAGTCCAGACAAAAAGCAGCACCTTTCCACCTCGGAGGAAATAATAAATTCTCTCATCACTCAGCCAGTGAGTGCATGGGGTGGTTTTAATACCCCTTGTGCAGACAGCAGGCAGGAGTGAGGCTCCTCACTGCCCACCCTTGCACCCTCCCCAGCAGTGGTGGAAGCCCAGAGCCCACCTGTGCACTCTGCCACTTATGGCTTCCAGGTAAGGGAAAAGCTGCTTATACGAATTGATTAACTGTCAGTGCTTCTCACAACTTCTTTGGGTTTAAGCTACGGCTGTGATGCACATCTTTGGTTCAGAGTAATGGTGCCTCACCCTCAGTAACTGACATTCTGCATCTTCTTTTCAAAACTAAAGCTGTTGAAAGATAACCTCAAAACTAAAGTTTGAGTTCTCTGCAATAGCAGAGAGAGGATTTCTGCCACTGCTTGTGCTCAAGCAGCCAGGAAGATTTACACTCACTGAAGGCAAAATCTACCTGATGCAGTTTCTGACACAACTGGAAGTCTATTTGCTTCCTACGTGTTTCCTAAAAACCTGAGATCAAGAAATAATTCCTATCTTCTAATAATAAGAAAAAAAATTGATGTGCTGCTAGTTTGGAAAAATATAAACTTTGATGACCTACTTCTGATTCTGTTTCAGAATTGCTGTAATGGTTTGCCTGCTGTCCTCATTGTAATGGTTTGTACCACTGCCCAGGAAAAATCCACTGCAGCAGTGTACTTATTCATGATGAAAATTCCACACGAGTAACACTCAGGAGTATTAGAACCAGCCTGTATGCATATGTACTTAGGTTAAAAATTTTGAAAACAAAAATAATAAAAAAATACCCCAGTAACTCTGTCTTGACCTTAATAAGCATAGGAGTGTCACCAGTCTAGAAGCGTATAACTTTCATATATAAATATATCTGTATCTCTGTATAAATAGTCATCTGAAGCATTTTATCTGCCTCAAGTACGTAAAAAAAAAAAAAAAATTCAAACAGCACTTCTTTGGCCTTTAGGTAGACCTCAACAGTTAAAAATAGCCCAGAATGCAGAACACCACCACAACCCCAGCAAAAACAACAGTTATGCTTTGTGCTGAAGGCACTGCCCAAGCTGCCAGCGCTGCCCCCGCCTGCGCTCCTTGCTGCGCTCTGAGTACGGCGAAGGGCAGCCGGAGCCCCGGACAGCCGCGGCTCCCGGGCTCGCCGCAGCGCAGCTGGAGAGCGGAGCCGTGCCAGCCCCTGGCCGGCCGGAGCTCGCTGCTTCCACGGGCATCCCTTCGGGGAGAGCTCGCCTCTGCTTCCTGCGCCCGGGGCAGAGCCAGGGGCAGCGCTGGGCCCCGCCAGTCTCGCAGGGGAAGCCGCAGGAGTAGCTGTGCTGCGTGGTTTCACTCAAGGGAAGCCCAGCCTTACAGAAACAGCAGGCTCTGTTTTGGGAAGGGACAGACCCTCCGGACCGACAGAGCACTGTGGGAACGGTTCTGTCCCTTTTATTCCCACTGAACAGGCCTGTTCCCCCGAGCAGACCCGAACACTTACATGAACTCTGTGTAAATAAGGTTATAAAGCTACCAGTGTTCTTTAACTATAAAGAGATAATACCAACCATGAAACCTGAGCGGCTTTTTCTTGTCTCCTGCACATATGAAAGATGGCATTAAAAGAGATTAGTTTAAACCACTTGCAATTTCCTTTATGCAATAAAAGATTTTCTTTGCTTGGAATTTTCCTATTTATGGTATGTATTTGGACTCAGTATAGCATAATACTTTCCTGAGTATCCCTGCTTTTAATGATGCTCACAGCATTTGAGCCATTCATTAAATCTGACAACTGAAACAGCTAGGAGTTAATGGGAGCATGAGCAGTTTGACAAACACAGTCTATTTGACAAGGCTGAGGTCAGGACTAAAAGAACTGCTCTTGGTTAAATAAATAGAAAAGCAACAAAGTAAAGCAAAATCTCTGCAGCCATTTATCAACTTTAAAAGCCTTTTTGTTATAAGAAACATTAAGCGAAGCTGCACACAGAGATGGGAATTAAATGGGGTTGGAAGAATTCAGCTGGCTTCTTTTTTAGGTGAAATTAAAAAGCTCAGTTAAAACTGAGGGATTATGTCCATAAAGGTGACACACAGCTACATAATACCTAAACCTTCACTTTAGAGCTGTCTGCTTCTGAACTGACTCACTATTTTAAAGAACCCAGGCTTTTCCTAGATAACAGATTGACTCAGGTGGCACTGGAAGTAGAACAGTATCACAAGAGATGACTTTGCTGACATCTGCAAATCTGGAGAGCACTGTATGGGCATGTTCAGGAGCACAGCTGAGACCCCATCCATCCATTGCTGCTTCGACAACAAATTTACCTGATAGCAACCTGTGCCATTCACAGAGTCTGCAAAGTATCAGAGCTTTGCGTTTAGACACAGTATTGCCTGTAGGAAATTCCTGGATGTCAAATAACTCCTGGAAGCTGGTAATTAGTGCAGCCACTAACTTCCTGGCTTCGCTTGGTTCATGGAATTTTTAATTTTTTTTTTTTTTTTTTTGACTTGGGGAGATTGGTTTGGGCTCATCTGGTTTTCCCTCTGTCCAAGACCCTGAAGGTCCTAGGAAAGATAGAAACAATGAATCTGTTCTGGTACTCCCTGAGTAAAATGTCTTTCAAAGCATACAGCACATTTAGAAAATAAAGGACAACTTCTCTTTTTTTTTTTTTCTCCTTAAGAAGTGCACATTGGCAAGCAAAATCAAATCCTTACTATTCTGGGTTTGGTCTTGCATTCTATATATCAGAGTTGGTCTCCAGGCATTATAGTGCTGACTTCAAGGAGAACAAGACTGACTTTCCTCTGATTCAGCTTTCCTGCCCTTTAAATCTTGGAGCGATATTATTCTCATGACTAGATAAGACAATACAAATTTAAGCACTGAGAAATTCTTGGATATTATGGTTGTGCAGAATATTTTCTAATCATTTGCATCATTACATCACTTCATGTAATTATTTCTATCACTGTCCTGAAACCATCAGTACCACTAGGGAATTTCCATCAGAAGCAAGTAATCTGGCAAAACTCAGTATATTTTTGCAGTCCTAAAAGTTTCAGGAAAGGTCTTTATGGGTTTGGTGCTGGACCTGTTGCCAGATGAGAAAATTCCTTTTCTTCTGAGACTTCTCCTTCCTTTCTATTGCTTTCATGCTTTTATGACTATTGGCACTTTGGAGATTATAAAGGAAAAAGGCATGTATTGGGGCACAAAGACAGCAGAATGACTGTGAATAGTTATAAAATTTACAGATTAATTTGGTGCATCTTGTTTTGCTAATAACTTTTCATTTTTTCTTTCATAGAGCAATTTATACATCTAAATAATATACTTAACAACTCCTATTGCTGCTGGAAAATAATGAAAGACTTCTTTTCCTGGAAGTGATTGATTATAGTCTGGATAAATGAAATAATTTTCCCTCTTCTCTTCTCATTATGCTTTGTTTTAAACACCCATTACAGGAGTACTGTGCAGCCATTTGGAGCTAGGAAATGTATTCCATTCAGCCTGTCAAACACAGTTTAATTCCTGTTTTAACTCTGCCTCTTTTCCAAACCTCCTTTTCAAGACTACCCTAATATAACCTAATTTTGACAGAGCATTCTGGACTCTGGACAGCTCTGACTCTTGAGCTCTTTTCCATCTGGAATGGGTTTTTCATCTGCTTAATACCAGAGCTTTCTGGTTTGTTTGGTTTAGTTGTTTTGCAATATACAACCTACAGTCATCTTATAAAATAATTTATAGCACTCATTTGGCCTCCTTTTTGGAACTTTCTATTTGGGAAAGAAAATCAAAAATAATCAAAGCAAGCTCAGCTCTAGTTTTCCTTTTAATAAAAATGTTTTTACCCAAAATACTGGCGTGGATGTCTGAAGATTGCACTCTCCTCTCCAATGTCAACAACAGAAACATCTTTTCTAATGGACATAATCGTTACTTTGTGTCATGGCTACGTTGTATTTGGGGGGCTCCTTTTCTGTGTTGAAAACCATAAAAATATGATAAAAATGTTCAGTGTGACAAAAATTTAGTGATGGGATTGTATCCAATCTTCAGTAAAGTGGGATCCTGGAACAGAGCACAAGAAGAATAACCCTAATTTTGAGATGAAAATTCATGGGTTCATGTAGAATATACAGAAATTGCATTATTAACATATTTTTTACTGATGGAGTCACATAATAGCGAGGTATGGATTCAAAGATTCAAGAGCTCTTTTACAGTCTCATATCTCTTGTAAATGTTTTATGGAGGGAATTATTTCTCAGTGCTATACAAAGAAAATACCATTTTACAAAGGCGGGTTTGTTATCTACTTGAATATTGGTGAGCTTTTTTTGGTTTTGAAATTCTGTGCTCAGTATTGTGCTGAACTGCTTAAGGAAATCAACCCCATTCAAGTTTTTGCTCTCTTTTCTTAACCAAATTGAGTTGGTGCTGAGAGATTTTCACTGCAACAATAAAAGTCTTCTCTTTAGTCTTTTCTCTTTAGTCTGGGGAAGTGGAGGCTAGGATCAAGAATCTACTTTCACTTTACAGTATTATTGCAAGCAAATAATAATAAAAATAAAAGTATTATTAGCAAAGCCATCATTAGAGGTGATACTGGTTCCTCATAGCTGGTGTACAAGAAAGACCCCTGAATAAAAAGCAGCCTGCATGAGGCACAAAGAGTAAGACAGACAGAAGGATAGAGCAGTTTAGGAGAGTCTTGCTCTGACTAACCCCAGGGTAAGCCTGTCAGATCCTTAAACTGTCCCCAAATCAAGAACTAAGAAAATATACAAGACATAAAATATGAAGTGCATCTTTCTGGTTCTCAGGAAGCACTATTCCAATTTTTGTTGTATTTTACTTTAGGAATAGTAATTCAGTACACATCAAACACACTGGTTGCTATCTCTATAATTTAGTGCATTAGTAGAAAATACTACTTTTGTGCCAGATCAGGTTATGCTGAGTAATAAATCTTCTTTTTAAGCTATATGTGTGTTCTTTTTAAGCTGTATGTGTACTTTTTCACTGAGAGAAACTGTAAAGTGAATTTCCTGGACTGTTACTGATCTTCTAACAACTACACACTCTGCTACATTAGAAGCTTTTACTGTCCATGCTGCCCAGGCCACAGAGCTGTGTTCAAGTCAGGCATCTCTCTTGTCAACCTTACTACTATTTATTATTATTAAAGTCCCAGCAATGGGCTGGGTCTTGTCACACTGCTAACAGTGGCAGCCCTGTCCCACATTTAAGAAGCCTTCTGAGTTTCAATTTTACTAAAACTTCTAAGTCACACAGAGCAGGTAACCACAGACACTCCACTGGCTAAATCTTTTTAAAATTGGGGTGTGAAAGCCAAGTGAAGATCTAAAAAGACACTATTTAATAGAGAAAAAGAAGAGGCAAACCCTTTCTTTCTTTCTGGGTTTTATTCTGCCTTTTAAAAATTTTTTTCTTTTGGTTTGTTTGGGTATTATTTCCTGCAGGACAGGCCACAGAGCAGGCTTTTACTCAATGGGGACAGAATAATATCCACTGCTTGTTACTGCCCCTCACTGTCCCTAGGCAGGATGGATGGACTGAGTCTTCAAACGGGATGTGAGTATGTCACGTGTAAATGAGAGGGACCGCACACACACGTTTCCTCTGAAACTGTCACAGAGATGAAATTCTTTTGGGTAGGTAAAGATATGTGATTACAGATACCTTGAAGGCTGCAAGCAAATGAATGGAAGGCTTTCCTGATCAAACTGTCTTTCAGCCCAATTTACCTGGTTTCTGTGGTAAGTTAAACTATGATCTCTCCCTTTTCATCAACACATGGCTGGGTGGGAGTATCATTATTTGACTCATCTAGGTATTGACAATATTTCAGTATTGTCCCCAGAAAATGAAATTATTATTAAAGATTTAAATGATGGGATGACATTTAAAGTGCAGTGACTCTGCTTTTTTTATGACAGCAGGCAGAGAGAGCTCTTTATCAGAATTTCTACACAGTCACAAGAAATTATTTACTTTAACCTCAAAATATTTTGCAGCTAGAAATTTTCAGCCAGACTTCTGTAATTTTATAACTTAATTATGGTTGCCTTTGTAGAATAAGAAACATTTATTAAATGAGCTAGACATTGATCTAGATTTATTTAATGTAAAAATTTACACAGAAATTAGTGATTTGAGATGGTAATCACTTCCCCCTCCTTAATCTATTCTGTTGGGTCAATTAATGTGGTCATTAGAGACTACTTGCCCTTTAAGCCAGCTCTGAGAAAGACCAGAGCAAAACCAGGCTGCACTAAAAGACATTCTGCAAGGATGCTGGCACTTGGGTCATGTGTTAGAGCTCTGAAACCTTCCTTAATGTACTGCAGATGTTACTAAGCTTTGAGCCTTTTAATCCATGTTTTCATTTACTGGTCACAGTGTTGCCAAGAGAGCTTTTGAATCAGCTTAATATAAGAATTAATTATATTAATTCATGCAGAAGTAACTGAAAAGACTTAAAGAGTCAAAAAATATCAACTGTAGGCATTCTATCCTGAATTCAGCAGCTAAACCAACAGACAGATACAGTTCATCCACCTTAGCAAACAGTTTTTATTTGTGTGCCAAAATTGTCACTGCTGGTTAACCCACTGAGGTGTTTGGCTGGAAGAGAAGAACTGTTACTACTGGGGTCTCCAGAGTCAGATGTCACAAAGGAGATGTTCCAGAGAGGCTGAAAAATAGTCTTTAAGTAAAGATGAGTCTTTAAGTAAAGACTCATAAAAGCTTCCTTTTCCTTGTTCCCGAGCCTTTCCAGTCAGAGAAAACCGTGCTTACTGTATTTCTACTGATATTTGTATTTTTTTTTAAATTCAGCTCTCAGCCTTCATAGCTGTTGTCTTTAGGAGGAGTAGGGAAGTGAATCCTATTGTGCATGAAAGGCAAAAACCATTGTAACAAAGATTTTACCAAACACTGCTTCTTCTTTTTGTGTGAGATGGGAGTGTGACTGCATTTTGCCTGTAACTGCAAACACAGCTAAGAAATTTTATATTGAGCTCAATGGAACCTTTTCCTTATTTTACACACCAGGGCTGATGTTCAAAGTACTGTCACTGTTCCTTTGTGCTGCCAAGCAGTCCTCATAACCTCTGGGTTATGGCTACTATTGCCTAAATCAGGCTCATTTGAGAGGAACTAATTCAAACACCAATAACCTGAGCAAACACTGAAGGGAGCTTTAGAAAACATCTAGGAAAAAAAAGAAAAAAGATGCTGAAAATGTATTGTTCCTAATTCTGTTAATAAAATAGGCTACTTGGCTCATTCTTCTCTTTTTTTTTTTTTTTTTTTATAAGAGAGAGGAGTGGATGGAAGGAGAAAGTGACTCTAATCCAGAGGAATATCCTAGTGAACACCTCCAAAGCATCTGACTATTAGCATTAATAGGGATATCCTTGAGAGAATGACACAGATGTAAGACTTGGGGCCTGCTGCACCACAAGCTCTGCCTTCAACTTCATCCAATTAAAATAGTAAGTTTTTACCTACAACTCCGATCTGGTTTTGTGTAAAGGACTGTACAGGCTGCAAAGAAAGGAAGAAATCAAGTCCTGATATTGTAAATAGAAGGACAGTACCCTTCAAACCAACAAAAAATGTGGACTTAATCTTACGTATTTGCCTGTTCAATAAGAAATTCAGAATTAAATCTACATTAATAAAGAAATTAGCTACAAATCCAAATCTGCATATGTGTATTCGTAGGAGAGAGACCGTATATATCATGTACACAGGCTATAAAAATATTCTACAAATCATTTGCAATGCAGCCCTCAGTCTCCTGCCACATATGAAAGCCAGTTCAGTGTTCACTCAATGGTCAAAACTGTGTTGGAAGAGCAAATATCAGTTTTTCTGATAACATTTCTTAAAATATTTCTTTATGTGCCTTGGTCATGTAAGATCACCCCAGCATTAGAACTGAATGAAATACTAGTACAAGAATGTTTTATGCCAAATCTCAAAGCACTAGTACAAAAGAGTGTAATTTATCAGATCCAAAGGAAAACACTATCTGACAGAGCCAAAAGTCCTACTATTCATTACATATCTAAAGGCTACTGATCAATAGAGAGCACTATGCTCTTTCATTCAATAGGTTCAAGCTTAACTGATTTTCATGGCTTCTTGAATGCTTTTATGACTAACAAGGCATGATCCACATAGTGCTTTGTCACCGATTTGCAAATAATCTAATAAAGTGACAGTAATAAATCACGAGTATCATTAATAAACCACCATCAAACAAAGCAGCACACTGAAAACAATGTGGGAAATGCACAGATAATTCTCCAACTACTTTGGGGAGTAAACAGGCTAAACACGCTGTACTACTTAAGAGCTGTGAGTTCAATTCATAGTAAACATTTACCTCTGAGCTGTTAGAGATTTCCTATCACAGTTGGCAAATACTGCTTCTGTGTTTCTTCAGGGCAGGTTCATAGGAGAAAAAAAAGAAGAGAAATGGAAAAAGGAGAAGAGACGAGAGAAAACAAAATTCAAGTTGAGTAAACCAATGCTTGGAACGCAAGAATATAATCAGCTTGGTGATGCTTGTATGCTGTTAAAATAACATTTTATGCCTGTTTACTTTATAATTTCGTACCTCATAAATACCTATGGTAGCTAAAACTGTCAGTGGTGCCACTTCAAAGGGCAGTGGCCCTAGGAACAAGATCTTTGAGGTTTGGCCTAGCCACAGTGTGGTTAAAGTTATGACAATGTTTCTTTAAATCTAAAATCTAGCTGGCATAAATCCATGAAAAGCACACATACCTTCAAATGAGAAGTTCAGGATTCATTTACTTACCCTTCAGGTGTGGATGTAATGAAAGCTGGGCATTTAATTTGGTAACAAGCTTCCACAGACTTCATAGAAAAATCCAGCTCCAAGATACATACAGCAGAAGCAAAGCAGTCCTTTTGACTCCATCATCTCTACAAAAAATGCATACAAATAGCAAGTATTTACTTGAGGTGGAATCCTAGAAACACAAACTTGTAGCTGTCACTCAAGTTATGGTTGAGGTGAATGTTAGACCTTGGTAGAACTTTCCTGTATCGTGAATAGAAAGTCAAATTACTTAGCTTTGGACCATTTTGAATTAAAAACTAAAAAATGTGTTTCTTTTGCTTTTAGTTCCCAAATTTAGCAGAGAAGTGGTAAAATTACAAGGGAAAGTCAGCTTCCCTGGAGTTTTTGCCCTGACCAAACGTTTTTGTAAATACCACAAGAAAGGTTCTGCCTACGTTATTTTCAATTCAGCATTTTAAGGCTTTACTTCTGATAAAAGGATCATCTGAATTCTTGAACATGAATCAAATTCCAATTAAAATCTTTAGGTGCTTTTCAACCACTTCTCTGGTGATCCTTGAGCAAATAAATGTTTGTGTCAGTGGCTTGAGGAAAATACATGATTAAAGCCAATACTAAAACCATCTTTCCTCTCAGCCTTGGAAACAAACTTCGATTCAGTACTAATAGCCATGGAAAAGAAATAAATTAGGTGGTGGCTAATAGCAGAGTGAATAAGGGTTTTCTCTCTGAAGACCAGAGGACTAGACCTTGGTTTGTTACAGCAAAGGGACAGGTATTACAGATGGTTATTTACAGGCAAAACTCCCAGACTCCAAGGTAAACCACTCCCTTTTCATCTACTTTGGAAAAATACAAGTCCTAAATAAATACTTAGTGCTTTTCTTTTCAGGTGGTAAGGAAAACGGGTGAGGAAGAACCTAGGAGGAGCTGAGGGTGGTAATGAAACCACTGAGCTGGAGGCAGGAGAGAAGGAGGGAGGGGAAGTCTCAGCAAACCCTTCTGGCACCTTGGAAAGCCCAGCTCCTCTCTGCAGAAGCCTGAAACAGCAACTGATGTCCCCCGCAGCCACCACATCCCCTTGTCCAGATCTGGGAGTTTTAGATGGGTGTCTGAGGAGTTCTCTTTAGAATACCAACATGCTGAAACAGCAGTGGGAGAGGGGCTCACCCCTCCCAGGAAAATGCTGTGATATGTGGGGTCACAGCAGCACTTCCCACAGCCATGAACTGGACCTCAGTATCTATGCATACATTTAAGGAAAGCAAAACACTTTTGCCAATTTTATTGCTTCTAGATACTTTGAATTTTACCGAAAGAACTTAATGGTCAAAATTCTTGAGAGAAAATTAATTGATATGAAAAGAAAAAAGAAGACTCATTTATTAAATAAAAGAAAAAGAAAAATAAAAAAAGGAGACCCTAAGGAAGTTAGTGTTAACAAAACAAACCTGAAGCTTAAAGTCAAAGTGTGACCATCATACCTCTTCTTCAGCATGTGATTTTGTTATTTTTTATTCAGAGGTCACTGCTTAGTTGAAATGTGACTTCACCTTTTGGGCAGAGACAGCCCTGGGGGCCAGATAGCTGAACATCAGACAGATCCATGTGGAAGTGCATATTTATAAAACTGCTAAAATGCCTAAAAACATTTGAGGGTAGAGTTAGGTTGCCTGCTGACATTTGCCCTGCAAGTACTTCCTATACAATCATTTGTTTTGAAACGGTGTCCTTCATTAGTTTAGTTATTCACTTAAGATACGGAATTACTGCTTTTCTTAATGCTCATTCATATATCTGCAAACGAGTAAAGGGCCCCCAAAACCTGAGGTCTGTTCTTCTCAGGATGAACCCCTTCACAAATGCTTTTGATTGCAGTAACAGTCATCTCTCCTTTTTCCTACTTTCTTACACTTGTCCCTTTCCCTTTAACAAAAGTTTAAAAGAGATGATGTCTTCGCGCTTCCCACTGCAGACAGCCCTTCCCAACACCTACCCGGCAGGCCTAAAGTATAAAAAGAAACTATCTTGTTCCTCCTGTGCAGAAGACAATATGAGAGTGAGAGCTAATTTAAGCAATCCCATCTCCTTTCCCTGCCAGAGTTTCAACATGGGGCTTTGATATTTCCTCCCACGGCTCTTGCCCACATCACCCCGCAATGCCCAGCCCCTGAGCAGGGAGTGCCAGCGCTGCAGCCGGAGAGGGAAGGGCTCAGCCCCAGCAGCCGGAGGGGGAAGGGCTCAGCCCCAGCAGCCGGAGGGGGAAGGGCTCAGCCCCAGCAGACGCGGTGCAGCAGCCCAGCCTTGCCCTCTTTGATCTCCCGCCCCAGTGTCCGGCGTGCTGCCAGCTTTGCTCCGGGGGTGACACTCGCCCCTTTAGGGGCTCACACAAGGCTCACTGCGCTGGTTAACCCCACGGCTATGGCAGGAGGGAGGGAATGCTGGGGGTCCTTGGAGAGCCAGCAGTGAAGCCGAGCCCCTGACCCTCCTGCCCCGTGACACCGCAGCACTCGGTGGCTGCTCTGGCTCCAATTAAGTCAGCGTGGAGGGGGATCTGAGAGGAGGTTAGAGGAGGGTCTGCTGGACCCACACTCCTGTGGCTATGCTGGAAATTAATTCCCACATATGTGCTGCAGATGGGCCACGGCCCCTTTTCCAGGCTGCAGCCTGCAAATAAACTTAGTAGCAGCTGGGGAGGGGAACCAACAGAGTCTCATGTGCTTTAATGGGTTCGGTGTTTCTGCATATGGGAGTATTCCCTCCCTCTCTAACCCTTACAAATCCTTCTGTAAAGTCCCATAAACAAAGCTGTGGATATAATTTTGAATGAGAAACTTGCCACCAGGGAAAACGGTGGTCAGGAAAACACAACATACCTTTTTCTCCAAGAGGGTGTTTTGTAGTGTTTTCATAGATTAAAACCAGATTTGGCTGGTTTGAGCAAGCAGGCAAACTTCTGACCTTTATTCACATAATAAACCACCCCCCTCTGCCCAGCCCCGGTACCTAACGTGTCCTAAAATAGCCGAGTGGAGCATGGAGCTGTGAGGGAAGCCGGCCTCAGTGCCAGGTGGGATGTTTGTTAGCACAGCATGGACATGTCCATCTCCAAGACCTTGTGCCTCAGTCTTGATCCAATAAAGAAGTCAAATTTAGCTTTAAGCCTGTGATTAGCTTTATGTTTTCAGTAACTGGTCCTCAATGAGACCTGAAATCAGACATGTACAGGAATGCTTCTCTGGATCAGCCCCATAGTGTTCAGAACCTGCTGGTTTGAGATGCCAGTATGCACCAGAAAGTGTTGTGGCTGAGAGACCAGGGAACTTTTAAAGCAAAGCATGATTTTTACAGCTCCACACGGAGTTCAAAGTTAGGGAAATCTGCATGATTCTATTAAGTTTAGCCAAGCAAAATCAAGTTGAAGAAAACTTCCTCTTTCCAAACCTGCACCCAAATGCAATCTGGGTACCTTTTTGTTTGCTAAATAAATGCGATGAGATAAACATGATGACTTCTTTTCAGAGGCTTCTGTGCTCAGTAACTTTTGAACCTGGAGTTAAATAGATAATGCAAAAAATGAGGTACCTGAATTATTTGAAAAGTCATTTTTAGACAAACTGGCTGCCCTGTTGCAGGGGCTCTAACAAAACATGCGAGCAGCCGGGCATGTGCATGCACATGTCTGCAGATGTGAGCAGGAAGGGAGGGAAGGCAGAGGTCTGGGGTGTTTGCACTGCTAGCCCTTCTGGGAGAGACCACATTTTTCTCCTTAATTCATTCAGTTCTTGGCAACAAAGAGCACATGAGTAGATTTTAGATGGTGTACATGGTTGCGAAGCAGACCACACTTCAGTTTCTTACTCAGAGCAGACAAATGCACAAGCATCATCTTTCTACTGTTCTAGATTAATGTAACAAGCTTAACTTCGACTTCTTTTTTGCTTTTTTCAAGATGTAAATGTAGCAAAGAGGTTACTGATAGAAATGTAGAGAGAGTAGTAAAGACAGAATCCATTTGTTGCCTAGATTTTCTCAGAAAATAATGAATCACTGTAAATTTGAGCTATTTAATCAAGCGTCAGTAATAGTCTCCCTGATGATTATGACACTGCTGGAAAAATCACATCACTGCCCACATTAATTCTGGGTATTTTCTCCTTTAGCATTAAATTAAGAAGCCAAAAAAATTAATTTTACAGCTTCTCTCAGTGGTCTATAAAATAAGAGTAGAACAAAATTGATTATCTGACTTTTTGTTTGGTACTTCAGAAAAGTTGAGACAAAAGAATAGGAAAGGAGGGAACAAAAAACAACTCCTCCTCCCAAATCAAACAAACATAGAGAAAAGCAACAAGAAAAACAAAACATATTAAGGTAGTACAGAATCTAGGGCCAGGAAGTCATCTCTGACCCACAGAATTTTTGGTTTTCTCTTCTTTTCCTAATTTTAAAACCCATTTGGGGTTTTCGATGTATGTGGGCCAGTGTGCGTGAGGATGCCAGTGAAATACAAAAAGGACTGAGGAACAGGCTATTTTGAAGCCATAGCTACTCAGCTCTTGTCTGTTTGCTTTGGCTGTCGGAGCTGTGGTAGGTGTTTCCCATTTCTAGTCTTCACATCTTTGTTATGTTTGGGTTGCATGTCAGAAATATTTCAGATGCTGTGGATGGAGCCTTCCTCTTGGCCCAAGGAAGAAGAGGTTCCAGTGTCCTATGGATTTCCCCTGTGCTGATCAGGAGACTTCACCTACAAGGACTTACCTTTGTGATGCTGGTGTTGGTGCTTCTACTGGCTGCTGTAGCCTGGAGCAGGCACCTGTGAGCCTAAGCCCTGTGAGACTTCAAAATTTAAAAAAAAAAAATGAAAGAAAAGTGTAAGACTCTCAAACTTGATGTATGATAACAACAGATCTTTCCATTTAAACCCATTAAAATTAACCTTCTCCTGGCCACTGCCCCTTGGAAGTCAAAGGTCACTAATGCTCAGCAAAACCTGCCCAGGATTTGTCCCTGGTGAGCCCACTCCAAGAGGACAGTAAGAGTCTTACTGTAACACATTCCAGCACAAAATTTGCTCCCCAGCTCACGGTCACTGAAGAGCTTGCGATTCACATTTTGAATTATTATTTACTAAAACTGCCTACAGAAAATCCTTTGAAGCAGTGACCACACCAGTGCTAGACTTCTGACATGAAAATATGAGCTTAAAAATGGAAGGAAAAGAGTCCACTTTACGGGGGCTTCCCACATCTGATAACTTGCTGTCTGGTTCACATTGACACACCTTGTCACCACAGAGATGGGTCTCCCCAGCAAAGCCAGAGTATCAAGTATTAGGAATGTTTGTAACCCTCTGCAGCCCTATAAAGCAGCCTAACAACCCCAGCTGGCCTTTTTTTTCTGTGAAATATACCACAATGAGGGTAAACACTGTGAGTGCTGGAAGCTGAGGTTAGAATTCAGAATGACTTAGGGATGGCGGTGTCCACACTGTGCCTGCCGCACTTGATGGGGACCTCCTCAGGAGGGGCTGCTGCTAGTATCTGCATTTCACTTTCAAACACACATTACATGTTTTAAACATTCTCTTTTGCCCCTCATTATGCTCATCCTTGGCTAAAAAAGCTTGAAGAGCGTTTTAAAAATGAAAGGAAAAAAGGCATTGCCCCTCTATATCTCCATGCTGTAGCCCTGACTGGCCTGACTGCCCTGCCTCTACCTCCCTCTGATGAAAGGTGGCAATACGTGTTAATTGAATACAACTCTCTTTTTTTCTTCCCATATTTTCCCATTTCCCCTTCCATCTCCTGTCTTTATTTGGCTTTATATTCTTTTATTTTCTCTTTCATTTCTGCCTGTGATTATTTTTCCATCTCTTTCTCTTTGTTACTACCTTTTCTCATAATCTTCTCCTTATTGCTACTTCATTTTACCTGCCTATCAGCTCTTTCACCATGCTCTCTCCTTTCATTTTACCTTTCTATCACTCTTTTTTTTTCTCTCTGGCTTTTTAAATGGCCCTATCTCTTTCCCACTTTCTTAGTTTCCATTTCTGTTTTCAGTTATGTATTTTAGAAAATAATATTTTGTTCAACTTCTTCATTTTTTTCTCTGTGACAAACTAGGTTAAATTCTTGCTCTTTTTCCTGGGGGAAAAAAAAAGACAGTGAAAGTTTAGTGGAAAGATGAAGAATGTGGAGATGACATGTCAATGAAAAATACTAGGTTAGCTCACTAGTCATGTAGATATTGTCTAACACAGGTTTTTTGCAAAAGCCATCTTTCCAACACATCAACAATTCTTGTGTTTGGTTTTGAGCCAGTCAGCAGCTATTTCTTAAAGTATCCTGAAAACACCTTATAATTCATACAGATAGAACAATGCTGTTTTCTCTGGGCTGTTTCCTGCCAAATCAGTTATAACTGAAGACTGAATTTGGAAGCATTTGTGGCATACAGTATCTAGAGTGGAAGTTTGTTTAGGACACTGATGACTCTTAAGTACACTTTATAGGAATTATGAACTACTTTAGCTATGATTTAGAGCTATTTCCTTCCTAAATAGAACAGTAAATGGTTTCTGTGACTGCTGCAAACTCCAGAATGCAACAGGAGGCATAGAACCACTAGTGCACCCTTGATATGCTCTCTTCATGTTTTGCAATGCCAAAAGCTGGTTTGGTTCTGTGTCATTCTCTTCAGTGAAATTTCACAGACACGTGTGGTTTGAGCAGGGGTGGGTAATCATCAAATGTCTTAACTGAGGGTATCATTAGCACTGCAAAATCAGCAAGTAATTTCGCTACAATCTGCTTTCTTGACAAATGTCCACTTCTCCTCAGGCATCTAAGAAGATAATTCAAGAAGCCGCAGTTTGTACGGGATCTCGCCTCTCTGGGGTACTTCTAAGCCTGTCTCCTTGTGTAACCTGTCCTTTCTTTCCCAGGTGATACCTCCTGGTAGCAGCATTTCACCTGGGTTTCACTGGGGGAGCCTTCTAAATGTAACCGTGGAAATTCAATAGCTTTAAACTGCGACTCAAAGCAGAGACCACCAAGGGCAGTTTTGTCTGGTTTAGTGGAGCTGGCTTGTAAAATCACAGCCATTTCCCACACCAGCTGTTAAACCCACAGACAGCAAATTCTGATCTGCATTACAGTGCCTTCCTTAGCGAGTGCTGGGCCTGCCATGAAAAATGGCACTGCTGCCTCCTCCACTTGTTCAAAGACTGTGAGGACCAAACCCCATGTGAACATGCACGTGGGGGAAAAGAGGAACTGCCTTACTGGGTCCCTGTTCCTGACCTGCATCCACATCTTCTGGCCCCACGCTTGAAAACAGTGGATAGTTCTTAGGCAGCAACACTCCCAACCAAAGCAGTTCAAAGCTGCTGAGAGGCTGGAGACAAGAAATTTTTTGCCTGTTTGTTGGTCACAAGCAATAACAATACATTCTGAGGGTTTACTCAGCTTCCATTGAACTCCCAACTTGGACATTAACTTGACTGAGATCAGAATTTCACTTCAATTTATAAATAAGCCATAATTCAATTCCATCCTCCATCTCCCCTTCACCACAACATGCATCCAATCACAGTACTGATAAACTGCAATTAAAAATGTAGTTGCAATACAAATTCATAGGCACTTGGTGTTAGGAAATACAAAATTTTTACCAAAATAATTTCAGAAGTATGGAACAAAATAAAATGACTGTCAGTTCTTTCACATGCTCTTGTTCAGGCAGGTTAGGAATGTCATTTTGAAGTATTCCACAGGAACTCATAGCACTAGATTTGAGAGCAGACTTGCTTTTTTAGGTTCATAGACATTTGTCTCTTAATTTTTACCCTCTGCTGCGTGTTAGCAGCCAATAAATGCAATGGAAATATTTCCAATTAATTTTCTTTTTAATCTACTTATCTCCTACTTATCTCCATACTACTATGAAGTAAGTTCAGATCAAATATGTGCAGAGGCACAGCAACATAATAAAGCATTGCCGAGCATAACAAGCTGCCTTTCAAGGTACATTTTTCTTTAGTGACTTTTCTGCAGCCAAGAATAAAATTAAAGGAATGGGAGAAAGACAGAGAGGGGGAATTAGCACATTTGACTCAAATATAAGCAACCCACAAAATATGTTGCTAATCAGTCAGATTCCCATCATCCTACTTATCATCTTGGGCCAGACTGTATGTGGTTTCTCCCCAGATGTGCAGGATACAGAGGAAGACATTCTAGGACTACACACAGCAGCAAGTCTTTGAGGACATACAAGTGGGACCGACGAACCACCCTGGCAAAGGCTGTAACTCTCAGCGTGCTGCATTTCACACAGCACACCAGTTGTAGTACTCACTGTCACTGGGTGCTATGGAGATCAAATTGGATTCAGAGAAGGATTAGACCATTTGGAGATGATAGATCTGTTACTGGGTATTACCCATAATGGCCAAGATACATCTATTTCAGAAACTCCCTCAAATGTTGACACAATCTGGAAAGAAATTCCTGGGAGGAAACATAGGTTATATGATCTGGTCTTAAATTTTTCCCAAAGTACCATGCAACGGCAGCAAAGGGACATGAGGCCAGATGGGCTGTTGGTCAGACATAGCTCTGTGTCTAAGGAGAAAAATCAATTAGTCTTTTGTTTGTTTATTGTCTTCCTTTCCTCACTGCCATTTCAGATTGCACTCCCTTCTTGCTCTGGTGTGGAAAAGATTTTGCTATCAGAAAGGGGTTATCAGTTCTTTATCAGTTAGCTATCAAAGGTTATCATGCATGGGCCAGAACCTTTGATGAAGGCAAGAGAGCTTTACCAGAAGAGCATCTGAAACAATAGTGATATATGGAGGTTGGGCTCAATGTTTAAAAAACTTATTTATTTATTTATTTATTTTATTTTTAGATGCAGGTGCCAGTGACTTTCTTTTAAAACTTCCTACATACTTCTCCTCCCAAATTTAAGGAAATAGAGTGACTGGGCAGCACTCATTTTAAATTCCCAACATTGAAAGGACTGAAAACTTTTGCAGAAGCTCTTAAAAGTTTATGTTGTTCCCCATTATAACTGCTAATACTACATGATTGGCTTGTTAATATAGCTAACTCACCAGCAGCATTCACATTAATTTTCACCTTTTACTGTGTAACGGCAGCGCTATTTATTAGCCAGACAGCCCATTTTTAGCAATGTTATAGAACAGAGTGTGCATTACACAACAGAACTAGGTTACACCTGCAACTGACCATTTCTGTATTTATGGCTGTCTGACATCGGTAATGAATGGCAAATGGAAAATATTTGTTTTTTATTTTGACTCAGTAATTTTTTTTTTCATGTTTTAAAAATAAAAGCGAAGTGAAATACCTGGCATTAATTAGGGATTTTAAATATCTTCCAGTCTCTTGCCAAGGTGCCCTGGAGAAACAGAACAGATCCTTAGGGCAGTGCACAGGAAAGAAATCGTTAGCCAACCTCAACCATCACTGGAAAACTTGACTGAAAAAGCACAGACTGCATTACAGTTCAATTTGTAATCACATCCAGCCCCTTTCACTTCAAGTCTCAAGTACCAAAGCCCCTCATTGTATGGGTATAACTTTAAGATGGGGAATTTACCATGTATTCCTAACAGAAGATCAAATATTTTCCAAACTTTATGACAAACTGGTGGGCTTGAATGAAGTTAGGTAGTTCCTGATGTAATGTTTCATCTCACAGTTGTCATCTAATTATTATTGTTAACATGCAGAACCTATTTTTTCTCCTCTCTCCCTCAATCACGCAACCATTGCAGTTACTATAAAAAGAAATCCTTTGCAAACCAAATAAAATTCAGGCTGAAACTGTCCATAGTCCCAAATTCTTATCACTTAGAGATTTGAGAGTTTCTGTTTATTTGTAGCAGTATTTATGTAGATGGTCACTGAAAGGCCTGACTGAAGAGATGCAGGAATTTCAATAGGATTTTTAAAAATAGGATTTTAAAGAATAGGATTTTATAAGAATTTAAAAGAATTAAAGGAATTTAAAAAGAATTTTTACATAATAGGATTTAAAAAAACCCAAACAGATGCAATTGCCTGCAGCACCCTCAAAGATAAAGGAAATACATATTGAGATACACTTTTTTGGGGAATACAATGATCAGAGCCAGTTGTCACAAAGCTGGAACAATGGACAGTAGGTAGTCTGAGAATAATGAACAGTGACCATGGTCTCCTTCTCTCGGAATCAGATCTTTTTGTTTTATCTCAAGGAATCTCTGATCAGGTGCAAACAAAATGATTCTCAGATTTTAAGGAAAAATCATACTGTCTCAATTTGCTTGAAATTATTTTCTTATTTTTAGACAGGGACTTTGTATCAAAACTTGGCTTGTAGGCTCTCTTCTGGTCCACAGAAGGGTAAAATGTCCCTATGAAAAAAGCCACAGTGAACATGGCTTTCCTGAGAAGTACAAAGGCTTTGTCATGAAGGACTTTGTTCTTCCTGTTGCACTACCTTTGGTCAGCTGCAGGTAAAAGCATTTCAGGGAGGCCAGAAGGAGATTTCTCTGCTGTGCTGGAGAGAACCCACAACACTTGAATTAAATGGAATTCACACCAGCTCTCCAGCATCAGCTTTTAAAACAAATATTTCAAATGTCTATGATCAGTTTCACTATTTGAAATGACCAAGATTTATTCTTCCTAGAGGCAAAACTAGGGGGATTTCCCATTCCCAGATTCTTCTGCTATTTAGTAAAAAGCTTTGTAACCTTCTGACAGGGCATATATCACTCTCTGTAGAGATGCTGATACTACGGAGTTGGTACGTGAATGCAAGCATCAGAGTCTTTCAATCACACAGAGATTTGGAATTATGTGAAATGAAATAGAACAGAATTAAATCTACCAACAAATCCAGATTAATTGCTCCTCAAAGTTAGTAAATTTTGCTTTTTGGATTAATGAAAGACATCAACTGACAATGTCTTGGCTGGATTTTAATTTCATTTAACTTAATTTTAATGTTCATAACCTGCATTTTTAATGACTGTTTTAGTGTGCACCATCATCTGAAGGATTTTACTGTCATTCTAATGCATGGGAAAAACATCACTTTCCATCAACTTCCTTTTCAAAACATCACATATATGTTTCCCTTTCATGTCTCTGCAGCACGGAATGGGGATTTGATAGACAAGGTATTAGCAAGGCTAATCATAATTTAATGAATGGAAACTTTGCCTTCAGTTCATCCTGGCAGGGTTGGTAGTAGGGGTGGTTCTTTTGTTACTTCTTTTTGTTGTTGTTGTTGAGGACATTCTTGTGGGTGCAATTAAATTGGTGCCAAATTACCTGAAATAATTTGTGGTTATTAAATAAACCAGTCTCTGATGTGGAAAGTGCATTGTTCCCTGGCATTCCAGAGGCTTCCCTTTTTTTTTTTTTTCCACAAGAGATTGTAGCAACTGATCTGTGACAATACTGCTTTGTGTATGTTGCCTCTTGGGTGGTGGAAGAAAAGACTAAGCCATGTCACAAAATTGCACATATGATCTACAGCTGACCTGTCACATTAGGACCAAACAAAAACAATCTCAGGACTTACAAAAGCTCTTTAAGGAGGCATCACTTGCAAGGTTAACTAGAGTGGCTGACAAAAGAGACAAGGTGCAAACGATTGCCATGTTTGCCTGACACTGAATGAAGTAAAAGTACTGTGTTGGCTCAGCCTGATTCTCCATTGGGCATTTATTTATATTTACCTGATTTCTAGGACTAGGCTTCTAAATTTTCTAAGAATTACTATTTCTCATTTTACTGTGACACAAACCCTTTGCAACTTCACTATTTTTACATTCAGGTGTTTGACCAACTGGTTTTTGTAACATAGCCAAAGCTCATTTGTCCATAAACACATGTTTTTATAAATGGAGAGCTGAACTGATTTTTTCTCACAAAACCTGCCTTTCTTGGTCTTTCAGTGAGCAAGAATTCTGTAACAGTAATTCTTCATCAGTTGTGTGTGACAGTTGCTTAGGGTTCCTACTGCTCTGCCTTTTGAGGTTATTTAGCTATCAGATTTCTTATTCCCAAGTGTTTTACCACTTCCAGTGGATTCAGCTGCAGGAATTCCATACTAGCAACTTTACATTAGTGAGGGCAAGCTGAGGTCTGTCTACATTGGCCGGTCATCCTATATATCAGGACTCATATCTTTTCCCATTTGTATTGGTCTGAGCCACGAGTAACTCAACCAATGTCAAATGGCATGAAGTCAACACAAGACTGACATAAATGAGAGAAGAACCAAAAGCCTGTGTTACACTGTGGTGTTTCTGGGGCAACTCCATTGACATCAACTATTTGAATTGGGTTTACACTAGTGCAAAAGAGAATTTAGGAAAATGCTCCACTCTAACTCATTTCACTGCCCGACAAAATGAACTGGAAAATCCCAACTAGTCTGTCAGGCTTTTTTTACATTTCCCATAGGAACTATCTATTTTAACACATTCAATATCTTTTCTAGACACTTGTCAATCTGTTTGGCCAAACAACATTTACACAGTCAGCAAATTAAGAGGTAAAAGAAGCTAATCAGGACCTCTCCAGGTACTTTCTTTCCACAAACAATGTACAATGCTTAATTTCCTACCAGGAAATTATAGTGTCTACTGAGATTTCAAGATCTGATTAGTTTCAGAGGCTCAGGTTTTTTAAAAACCTGTAATTCAAAGTAAAGGCATAAACATTACAGCCACCCTATGCCTGAAATCTGGAGAAACCTGGTTATTGCAGCCCCTTGGGGTAGAATGGGACCCTCCAGATTTTTGCAGATAAGGTATGAATAACATTCACATAAAGCTCAAAGATTGCCCAGATATACACATTTAAAATAATTATGGTAATTAAATCGAGTTGCAAGCAGCTATAGCTCCAGGCAACACCAGTTAAATGTAAAGAGAAAACATCTTCTGCATATGTTTGTGATTCATGTAATTACATGCTTCTACAAGCTACACACCATTCACTGGCAAACAGCCATCTCTTCTTTCATTACAGTTTAGCCGCAGCAAGTAACATACTTCATCTGTTTGAAAAGCTCCACTTAATAATGCCACCGAGGATGTATACAACAACACTGGGGAGTGAATGTGAAAAAATTAAATGTGATTTGGCTCTGTGTGTGTGTGTGTGTGAGTGTTAAAAATAGCTTTTCTGGGCCCGTTTCTGACGTACATCATGAATGACTCCATTTCAGACAGCTAAATTACACCTTATGTCAGTGAGAAATGAGTAAAATCCAAGGTGTGTTTCATGTATGAGATTATGTGTTTGCTCTTGAGAATGACTGCTTTTCTCAATGTAGTAATTTTTGAAAATTAAACTGTACTGGGCCATTCTGAGGCAAGTCCTTACCAAATCCAGTGAGAGAAGAGCAAATGAAAATGTTACCTGAACAGAAATGATTCAAAACTCAAGAAGCCTCCCTAGTGCACAAGCTTCCCTCTGCCAATAGAAGCACATACAAAGGATTTCCCTCATATTTTGGAGATCCAGCCTCTGGACTACCCTCACACACTCACTAGAAACTTTTAGCCAAGCTTCAATTAACATTTTCAAGGCATTAAAAAGGAAAATGAGAAAGAGAAAGTAAATTTTTTTTCACATTTCATCAGACTTTCAGAATTTTTACTACTCAGTATCGAACTAGAGTCCATTAGGTTACCTGTCAAGTGCGTATTTGTTCAGAATAAAAGGCATCTGACTCTTGTTCTCTTTAAGGCAGTTTCACCAGACACAACTGATTTTGCAGCTCCCTATAAAGCCTGGTTTATTTCTTCACATGAAAGAGATATGCTAAGTACAAGACACTGTCCTAGAACAACAAAGGGTGTGTAAATGGGAGGAAATATGCTTGGTCACTAGAAATGAAAAGCTGTGCCTGTAAAATTGCGTACAATTTATTATAAACATTATACTTTGCTTCTGCAGTTGCTTTGCCATTTAGGTGTGCAATTGTGTCTTGAACTATTTCACATTTTAAGCCACATATAATCTCAAAGTTGCCATTATGGAAAATATTTCTAAGTATGCTGTGCTGCCAATGATATGGTGCCTACGTACACAGCTAAGAGAGACATTATACTCTATACATGATATTTACAGTATACATAATCTGGACTGCAGTGTGATATCTGAGACCAAGTTGAAAATTCATTTGTGCTGAGCTTGAAAATATATAAGTCATAAATATTTGTCCTTCCCTCAACTTTTCATTTCAATGCTGTTACTCTTAGCATACTTTCTGGCTCTTCACTGCATCTCTAAAGGATTCCAGATTAAGATTTAAGATTTTTTTTTATTTTTTAATTTCATTCTCTGCTCCCACCCAATTGCTGGAAATGAGGAAACCTAGAGTTTAGGGCATTGAAAGGCAGGCACTCTTGCCCCACCTTTCCCCTGAAAACTCTCTTCTGTTCTCACCACTAAACTGCAAAATATATCTGTTACAGTCAATTTGCATCTTCTGCTTATGCAGAAAATTATTAATTATTTTCCTAAAATCTTAAATTTTTTTTAGAAAGCTGACACACCTTTTTCTTTTTTTTTTTAACTCTCTTCAACAGACAATAACATGAAAAATTCCCTACAGAGCTGTCAGTAGTCTCCAGATTAGGATAGTTGAGTTGCTTATGATAGGAAGCACCAAACCTCAGTTTTTGCCCCAGTTCACCCTGACCTGAGACCTGCATTCGAATCTTGCACATTCTGGGACTGACTAGAACTTACTCAATACCATGGGAAGAAAAAAACAAAACAAAAACAACCAAGGAAAAACCCCAAACACACAAGGCAAACCCACCTTTAGTTAAGGTAATTTCTTTATACATATTCCTGTGACTTCTAGATACATTCCCAAATCTGGATTGAGTTGGAGGGAAAAGATCCAATCTGAAGGCACTGCTGCCTTTCTTATTTAAGCCAACAGCTGGATGCACAGCAGCCCAGAGGGAAAAGCAAAAAGAGATGCAGCAACCTGGCCTCAGAGAGGACTCATTTTAGGAAGATGCAAAAAGCCATGTGAAGGCAGCTGTGAGGGTTGTGCTGTAGCCCATGGGCCACAGGCCATCTGCCAAGGCCAAAACTGAACAAACAGTGCTTGAAGTGCTCAGGAGCAGCCACAGGCATGGGAGTCACTGCTAGGGTCGTGTCCCTGTCCTGTGCTGGCCTGAGAATGTTAGACTAGAAACAAATGAGACCGCACCATTCTGCACACACTAGACCAAGATAATAAACTAGAAGCAGGGTGACCCAAGGGTATAAACCATTGTACAATGATTTGCAAGAAATACCTTTTCCTCTGTGTGTTTGTGCCATTCAAGCGTGTGCCCGAGCCCTTCAGGCACTGTTACAATGAAAGAGTAACTGAGGTCACAACAGTTTAAATTGTAGTAAAATCCATTGCATGTATGCTTGGAGTGTTTGTGCTCTTTAGTCCACAGAACATGATCTGTTACTTACAATTTCTGGCAGTATGTGAGGGCTCAGATGCATCAACAAAACCAGCACTTTCCTGTGGCACTGCAAGACACCGCTCATGATAGATGGACAGGAGGATGTGGCATACCCAGAAATCGTGGCAATGCTGTGCAGAACAAGTCATGTTATCTCTGCAAATTGCCACATTAAAACCTGTGGGGAAAAAAGAATTGAGGATGTGATTCCCAAAAAATGATGTGACAATTAGGAATTTAATAAGATTTAGGTGTTTAACACTTTTAGCTAAGAATAAGAATAAGGCTTTGTACCATCTTTCTCTTGATTTGCCAGAGAAGAGAAAGTGGTGCAGAAGCATTAAATTATAACAGGTCAAAGCCTCCATGAATATCCTGATCACTTTCTAACAAGAGCAGCCATCTCTGTGTTCAGCTTGAGGGGAGGTGTCTGGATGAGGAGACTGGAGCCTGCAAGGTGAAGTTTCATTCATTCAGTGTGTCTCAAATGGTTCCCAACTTGCAAGCATTGGCCAGCAAAGCCTCCCAAGTGACCTATTGTTTTCTTAGTGAAGACCACTTGCTTCTAGATTTTGACTCCATGAGAGAATACAGGTCTGGCAACCTTCAGGGCACATTGCCATGGTTTTGTTCCTGTTGTGGCAAGAGAAAGGCGGTACTTTGTTTTTCCTTTTCTTTTTTACTTTGGTCCGCTATAATTTCTGACTAAACCTCTGGGGATCTGAGTAATAAGAGACTTTTTATAAATTAAGAAAGTAGATAAATAGAGGCTTTTCAAAAGGCATTTCCCCATCATTCTTGCTAAAGGAAAGCAGGTGTTTGGCTCAAAGGGACTTGTTCTCTTGATAGCGCAGTAACAGAGTAAAAGTGTATTGTCCCCTAAAGCAAAAATAAATAACTTCAGAAAACATGAGAACTGAGCCTTTGGTGAGGAGGTGAAATGGGTGTCCATCCTCTTGAACTAATTTATAACACCAAAGATGTCAAGTGACATGATGAATGAAGAAATGATTTGTGGCTGAGAAAAGCTTTGCAGAGATCCTGGAGGCTTGGCCAAAGGCAACTTCATCTTGATAGAAGTGATCGACTGCCAAACTAAAGAGAACAGTTAAGACTCTCATCTGGGAAAAGGGGGAGAGTTGCATTTTCAAACCGTGGACCCAGTTATCCATAGCCTTTGCCAGAGCCAGGATGAAAGCATGCCAGGCATTTAGCCTATTCACTGGGTGCACTTTGGAAGGACATATAAATCTTAAGGAAAGGTTTCAGTACTTTAAATACGTCACAAACAAAATAGTATCGGCAGTCCAGCTTTAGAAAGCATGGAACAAACTGGTATCTAGCTCTCCAAGCACTTGGCACAAAGTGGAATTCCACACAGAGGTTGTTTAAAACTTGTGCCCAAGTACTTACTTATCTGCAAAGCTTGCTTGCCATCTGATTCTTCTAAGACCCCTGATTTGCATGATCAGAGCTTGTAATTCTCACGGCAGTGTCAAGGCCACAACCAGTTTATACAGTTTAAATCAAGCATGCCAGCTTACACATTCCAGTTTAGACTGGTGGTTACCACTTGCAGTGAGATTGCCACGTTTGGGGCCAGATTCACAGAGCACACAATTAGGCAGCTGCACTGCTTTATGTCAGCAGTGGATCAGCCTGTTGGGCCAAGGCTGTGGGATGCTTTGTGTCATCCACATACCCTCCTGCAATTAAAAAAGCAAAGAGACATTGCAACACAGCATAGAAACACGTCCTGCAATTCAGGCACGGGCAAAAGATGTCAGCAGTGATATAAAATTGACAGTTGTGTGATGTGGTGATTCCTTATCTATTGCAAAAAAAAAAAAAAATTAACAAGTTAATATTCCAGAGTTAAGGATCTAACCATTCCGGTTTACAGGGCTGTAACTCAGCCTAGGGTAACATGTTGCACACCAGAGGAATTTAGCCTTTGACCTGATTAAATGCCAGAATCATCCAGTTCCATTCTACGTGTGAAACTTCACACAGCTCTAATTACTGAAGCCCCGAAGAAAAAGGCCAGAGGTGCTACAGAGCTGGCAGGTATTAAAAAAAGTCAGAGGTAGCTGCTCCTTATGTTACTCTCTGCCTCCTGAGAAACAATGGTTCAGAAATTTTATAGACTTTCATGGGAAGACTTTCTAAAGGTGAAAGGGTGAGATTTGATGTCTAAATCCTACCTGTAACTACGAAAATCCCCCCTTTGTCTAGAGTTAACAGAACACTTGAGAACATAATGAAACACAGATTTTAATTATGATATTTGGGAAATTACTCACAAAGATCTTGTTATTGCTGTTGAGAGCAGCTTATTGTCTAATGATGTTGAACAATTGCATACGAGAAAAGGTAATTAATATGAACAGAAATAAAAGGAAAGCTCAGAGTTAAATGTACTGAAGTCAAGAAACGCCAAGGATTCTCCATACAAAAAAGCTGAACTCATACCACTGTATTGGTACCACACAACTAGAGAATTGTATTTCAGAATGGGAAAGGAGTGGTCTGAGCAATCACAGGTGCCATCATGGGCTGTTGCTCAATACCTGAATCTAGGAAAAAATAAGGTTAAATTAAAGACCCCTCAAGATGAAAGGAAAACAGAATAAAATACACCTAAGGGTTGTCAAAGGTATGCCAAAAGTACACTATGCACTACTATATGAAAAAGGAAATTATCTGGCTTTCAGAAAATCGTTGGATATGTTTCCAAGGGGAAAAAAATAATACTGAGAAGGTGACTATTAGTTCCAACATTTCAATAGATATAACAAACCAAATAAGAACTGGTGATATGAAAAGGAACCCCAGAAAACACAACAAAGCATAAACCTGAAGGACTGGAAGGTTATGGATGTGCACCTAAAAAACATTAGTCTGGAGCAGGATGCATTTAATACTTTCATTAATGACTTTGGAAACAATCAATAGAAACGTTCAATTCAAAGTTGCTGATCCCATGAAGCGGGGGATCTCTGTCCATGCTGAGGAAGGCAGGAGTATTGCACAGGAATGATCTTAACAGGATTCAGCTGCATGGACCGCAATATATCAGCAAGGGAAAAACAGAATTTCCCTTCCAAGCTCAGAGACTGTGATTTATGCAACAAAGGAGGAAAATGAGCGTGGTATTTTATTTGATCACAGTCAGCACTTAAAAAAAGCAAATGCAACCTCTCAAGGCTTCAGGCAAAGCAGAAAAGGGAATTGCTGAAACTATTGCACCATGCCCTAGTACTAATGCACCTGAGGCCATGCATATAAATTCTCATCACTGACATTCAAGGTAAAAGACTGGAAAACATACAAAGAAGGTCTATTCAGATGATGAGAGGAATAGGTAGCCTCTCTTATGGGATAAAATTAAGACAACTTGGCTTATTGGCTTATAACTTCACAAAATGTAGGCCAAGAGTGCATGTGTTCAATTATTTTATCTGCGCTTGGTAGCACAGGCAGCAAAGAGTTCAGCACAGCCCCCAGTGCAGTTAAAAAGCAGGAGAATGTCTGAAACTGTCACAGCAGCGGGATTCTGGCACAACTTTCCAGTAGGGACATCCGATTTATAAACAGAATTACAGCGATGTAGTTGTCTGCCACAGCAAGGGAGTTGAGTCAGTGATCGCAAACTCTTGCTTTTGTCAGAACTTTCTGATAATCAGATGCTCAAACCACACGCGGTGCTGTGGTCTGCAATCAGCGGCTCTGGCACCGAGCACCACCGCGGTACCCGACGTGCCGGGACGCTGCAGCACGCAGCCACAAGCACAGCAGAGCTCTGTAACTCAATACACATCGGCACACAGAACCTGATGCCAGGCCCCAAACCGAATTTGTTGATGTAAATTGAATACATAAGTTGTCATGGATTTTGGATGCATTGAGAAGACTTGTGCAAGACTGCTTCCTTCAATGATTTTGATCTTTTAATTCCACTTTTTATAGCAATGCTATGCAGATTCCACTTTTTCCAACCAGTATCAGTTGCAATGGTTTTTCTTTCTTTTGATTTCACGATGGAAGTCATCGTTTTCCTCTGAAATAAGAGATTAGAAATAATAAAGGAATACTAGGAATTATTCTACATATTGAGCAGAAAAATGTTGCAATGATATTATTCTAAATGAATTTGTCTCACTAAACTGTTGTTTCGTGGCCTATTTGGAGCAAATCCATGAATTCTAGATCTGGTTTTCCCCTGTCTACACTAAAAGGGATACAAACTTATTGAAGAAAATAACAGATACAAAATGCAGTGCCATGACCTTCATTAAAAACAGAGCAGCCTGAATATTTTTGTTCACTTTTTCCAGGACCTAAAAAGCCCTGATGAAAAGAGCTGATGCATTGTGCTGCCTGTGCTTTTCATGGAACTTCCTAGCAGGGATCAATGAGGGGAAAAAAATGTTCAGGGTTGGCTTGATTCAAAGTATGAACCAGAGGTCCTGCTAAACTAGAGGCACAAATCTTGATCCAGTTATTCGCTTTAGCCATCGGTTACATGTGATCCCACAGAATTAGCACGATGCACAGCCAAAGGGGTTTAGCTTAGTTATATTTTCAAAACTGTCTCAGCCTTTGAAATGTCACTGTTTTATTCAGAGAGGATTAAGAAAAAGTTACTATTCTTTATACTGTTTCAAATACACTGGAAAGCTGCTTCAAAGCATCAAAACCCTGCCTCAAGCCCCCTGGTTCTGTTTTATATCGCGCAGAACTGTCCTGAGATCCTTTGTAAATACTTCAATTTTCTGTGATAATGAATGAGCAATGAAATGAGCCACTTGTTCTCAGTGACACTATTTGGTATTTATAACTGTGGCATTGTTACTTCCACAGGTTACATAGCCTTTGTAGAGAAGTGGGTTTCATTTAATTTCCTAAGAATGACAAGTAAAGATAGAAAGCAATCGACAGAGATGGAAGATTATTTGGGGAATATTTTAAAATTAGCTTTCTGATAATTATCATGTGACCCCAGGTTAAACGGGGGTTTCCCATAACACATCTGGGTCATTTAATTTCACTAGTTAACATAAACATCATAAACACTGTGGCTGTCTTATGATGATCTAGTAACTTGCTGCCTACATCTTCATGAAATGAAATAAAACAGCATATGGGCTGAAACAAAACCAAGCTGAGTTACAAACAGTGAACAAGTCAAGCTACATTTTCAGCATTTATGCTTCTAATAAATGTGTAGAATTTTTTACCATCTAGCAAACTAATAAAATTTTACATTTTTTTCCTGTGAGCAACAAAGAAGAGGCAAGGTGACAAAAGTACTGTATACACAATTACCAATCCAAAAAGCCAGAACACTTCAGGAGAGATGTAATACACTGCATATTCAATCACATAATCTGAATATAAAACCTCGGATTTGATTGATTTTTCTGAAAAATCCCTCTTTTATTTTTCTTTTTTTTTTTTCCCCACAAATTGGACCAATTTCATTCACTCTAAAGCTAAGAAGATAAAAAATTGTGACATGGGACTTACATCAATTCCAGTATACCTTCTCTTGAAATTGTCTCTACTGATAATGTGTTCTAAAAACAGAAATACAAGTTTTCAAACTATAATAAAAGTCAAACAGAATCAGTCTGCAGTGTTATTTGTAAAATTCGTTGGATTATGTCAGTTCTTCAGTTTACAGTAGTTCCTTAAAAGACTTTACCAGTGGCCATGTGAAAGGCTTTATTTCTAGCTTTAAGACCTTTTTAGTTTTAAGATGGATAAAAAAGGGATCATCACCTCAGTCTATTCAAATAGGGTGTAATTTTTTTTCTCTCTCAGATCACTGAATTTATTTCTGCCTCTAACTTAAGCATGGAATTTTAGTGGGACGGTCTTAAGACCTGTCAGGACAGCTAAGCAAGTAGCACATTGCTCAGCAGCATCATGTCCTACAGGCTTTAAAAGAATTATACATCTGGGAACTGATTATCTCTTTTTTTTTTTTGGGTGCCAAAACTGCCATGAGTAATTGGGTAAAAAATTTTTTTGAGAGCTGTACAAGTTTTCTTTTTTTTTTTTTTCTGGCAGAACCATAAAGAAAGAATAATTTCCAGTTCCATATTGGAACACCTATATATGATGTTTTTTTAAAAGGTGGGAAATCCATTTCACCACAAAAGCTATTTCTTCTGCAGATGACAATACTTGTTGCTTATTTCTACTTCAGTGAAAATTCTTATGAAAAGTGGCCAGAAACAGATTTTTATGTATAAACAATATGTTGTCTTCTGAATACAAGAGAAAATACTCTTAAGAAAAACACAGTGATTTTTTGTGGGTCTTATAATTTTGCTTAGGTGTCCCATCAAAAAACCCCAATTTTAATGTAATGACCAGCCAGGATTTTCATAAGCTTTCACTATACAATAACCAGTTCGTAAGTCAAGCAAGAAGAGTGTTAGAACCAACATCTTTATTTGTAAAAAAGTAAAAGGAGACAGGAATCTCCACTGCATCCTGGTAATGTGTCACGTGGGACAAATGATCACATTTCTATCAAATACCATGCTCAATCCTTGTCTATTTGTTGGTTATCAACATTTAGAAAATGGAGGATATTTTTACTGGGGTTCTTTTGTTGGAAAAAATTAAACAGCTGGCAGCCTTTTAAAGTTTTAATTTTGATTTAATGCTGTCTTGTGTCTGACTTATGACAGAATGTCAAAGAAATGTGCTTGAGGAACCCATTCTGACAATATCAAGACATTGCATCTAACTTTACAATACCCTAATGGCTTGCAGACAACTTCTCCTTCTTTGTTTATTATGCAAGGAAGTGGCTGTCTTCTCATGGGACACTGGCCCATCTGTTAGACAGCCAGTAAGATCAGCAACAGAGCTGTTTTGTTAGATTAAAAATGGCAAGACATTATTCTCTAGTATTCTTTCCTACGTCTTGCAGCAGTGATTGACAACACTTCACCAAATTGGGCCAAAATTATGCCAGCAAGTTAAAAATATACATGGCATAAATACCAAATATAAAAACACAAGAGAACCACTTTGGAAAACTATTAAGTCTATTGCAAAACTGTGCATTTGCAAACTCTGCTCAGTGATATGGAGAGCTTAACTGAAGGAAATAATTCATTTATCAGTTAAGAGACATTTACAAAGCACAGCTGGACAAGACTTTAAACAGAGGATCACCCATAGCTAAAAGTCTTGAAAGAGAAGTCTTTTGGCAGTAAGTGGGTTTTCAAAAGCTTAAATTTCTTAACATGAGAGCAGAGCTGCACTTACTCTGTGAAACATCACTGTCTCAAAAGAAATCACCTCCACCATTTTCAAGAAGAGCTTGTGATGTGGAAAGTAAGGATGACTGGGCTACATAGGCACAGCTTTCCTTTAGTGAGGTTGGAAAGCTGTTCTCTGTAACTCACCTCTTAATTTGTAAAATGGCAACACCAATGCTGTTTTCAATAGAGCCATTTTGGGAACTGTATTAAAAAATCTAGAGGCAGCAAAATATCAGAAGGGATCAAACAAATATTTGAAAAGTATCCATCGCTAATGTCCTTATGGTTATAGCAGAATAAGAAACAAAAAGATGATGTGAGATCAACTGTGTAAAGACGTAGATGGAAAAGCACCTAAATGCATTCTTCTTGATTCTTATCCAGGATCATGTTTTATCTTGTGCCCAAATGCTTTTCTTAATAGATATAGTTTTTCTGAATAAACTTCACATTTACCAAATGAGTCCTGAAGTTTTAGCGAGAATGACTTGAAATAACTTAATATAACATAACTCTCCATTCAACCTTTTTAAAGGAGCATGGGTGTGGGCAGGGTACTGCTGCTGAAAACTTTGATAACTCTTCCAGGTTTCAATCGTGTGAGCACTCAAATGCTTGTGGGAAAGAAGGGTGAAATGAATACTTTCTACTACCCAACAGAACCAGCCCAGGAAAGACCCAGGTCTGCAAAATGATCTGATCCCCCTACAACATCTAGTCTGAGTGATGATAATTGCTCAAGAAGAAGTTAATACTGACTGGAAGAAGCCAAATCTAATGTGCGTTGGCCGAGCTGGAGGCAATCTCTTATGGCACTCATATACAGAATACGGGAATTTCGGACAGTGAAGCTTAAGGAACCAATTTGTGAAGAAAGAAAAAAGATAAAAATATTTTCTGCAGAGCTTTGAAAGCAAATCTGGAGAAAATTTCAAGAATATAAATGCAGGACCAGCAAGGAGGTAGGCTGGGTGCACTCATTGGCTGTGGGGGCATAATCATCATATATAAGCTGTGATGTGATGGTCTACAAATTGCAGAATTCCATCTGAAAAACTAAAATCAAAACCACACATAACCAGCACCTGACAGGAACTGAAGGAACATGAAAAGAATAAGCAACTTTCCCGATCCCTCCTCTTCCACTACAGACTCAGTGTTCCTGCTTTCCTGTTTCCAGCTACAGTGCAACTCCCTGATTCTTTCACTTGGGGAAGTTCCCAAAACACAGACCACAACATCCCTCAAGTGCAATGAAGAGGAAGACAAGCAAACAGAAGGCATGTGATGAAGGTACAGCTCCATGAGAAATGTAGATGAGCCAAAGTTTAACTGAGAACGAGCACAATGCTTCAACAGACAAGGTCACCAGGTCGGTGCTTGCCATAACCATGGGCCAAAGTTTGGTTCAAATCATTATGCAGAAATATTTGACAAGGTGGAGATGTTCTGCAGTCACCACACCAAGCAGTAGGGGACATCAGAAACCTGGAACTATAGCAACCAGTGTGGAAGACAGAGAGTGAAAAATGGGAACTGAAAGCACCCAGTTTGGGTAATAGATACCCACTTGGATCATGAAGATTTCTCCAGAATAAACAGCAAGGACTCTACTAAACCCAGGGGCTCAGCCAGAGCCTTCCAGCCCTGGAAGTTCTCTGCACAGAGTTTATCTTGGTGTCACCAAGGGGCTTTTATGAACACATGATAAATTTGTACTCGGTCCCCTTTACCATGTTTCCTTTGTGAATGCCATGCTCTGGTTTTGCAGGATAGAGTAGGAGTGTATTTCTCTGAATCCCTTCCTGCTGGAGCAAGAGTACAAAAACATCTTCCTTAGTGCACAGCTTCAGGCCATCGCCCTTTAGCTGCCCTGAGCAACTCTGAGGGCACAGCTGCTGGAATCACACACTGCTCATGGCACAAAGGCAGCGTTTGTGGAGAAAAGAAACCCATTTCATAATTGGTGCAGAGACTGCCTATCAGCTGGCCACATGTTCATCTTGTGCCATCTTAAAGATTTCTGACAATGAGATTGATACTTCTTTTCTTTTCTTTTACTGTGCAAAAGGTAAGCTGATTTGAGTAGCCCCAAAGCATCTTGTTAACCAACTCTGTATTTTCAGTGTTAGCCTGGGTTTGACATTGTTCCTGAAAGCATGAACCAGAACCAGCACAGACAGTAGTTGTTTTAGCTTGTAAGTACTTTTGGAATCAAGGCTTTGGCATCTCTTTCATCAGGAAACCTATTCTGAGGAATGCTGCTCTTATCTAGCAGATGTTTTGCTAAAGAATTTGCTTTGTCCTTCGCAAAATATGACTCAGAGCCCATATACACTCCACAGTGGAGATAAGAGTGTTGTTTTAAGGTAATGAGTGGAAGTCTCTTTGCCCATAGAAAGCTCTTTAGGAATCTTTGACTGTGAAGAAATAAGCATTTCCCAATGAGGATCTGGAATGTCATTTGTAAACAGTTCATATTTGGATGAAATTTTTACTGCATGAATTACTCTTTCCTTAACTGTAAGACTGAAGTTGGACATGTAAAAGGATAATTAAAAAATTAGCTGGGTAAAAAGTTTGCAAGAAAAAGCTTTTTATATGGGTTTAATCCCTTTCTCTGTTCAGAAATTATCTACAGTCAGTCTTTTGTTATTAATTCCTTCGGTACTCATCTTTGTTAGTCAGAAGTTTTGTGCAAACAAATTTTTCCCTACTCATTGCACACCAAATGCTGACTGTAAGTGTTCTCTTTAGCATTTTAATATGTTCACCACTTGATAGGTTCAAGCTGTGCAATTGGGTGTCTAAGTCACATGATGTTGTTTATGTTCTCAGAATCCTTTTGCCCCTAATGATTTTCATATGGTCGAGACATAAATTTTGTTTTATGATTAAATGAAACTTGGCTCAGAGGAGCCAAAATTAATTTTTCAGGAGCATTTTGTACAAACAAAACTCCACTGACATAAACACATTAAAAAGGGGTTGTGAACACAGCCAGAGTGAAAAAAAAATCTATTTAGAAGATGCCAAAATGGAAGAATATTTTTTGTCCTAACGGGTCCAATAGCCATTTTTGTTCTCATCAGTCCCTAAATGCCATAGATTGCAAACTTCCCTGATTCAGTACAAGCTCGTACGTAATCTGTGGGTTTCACATAATGTAAACCTTCACATAGAGCAATTTTACTAAAAACATGAAGAAAAATATATCATTTCAGACCACTGTTTGTGCACAAATATTTCCAGAGCCAGCTGTACTTCTGCCAACTCCACACAAAAAATAATTTTTTTATTTCCACTCTCCTAGGAAAGCAGCTTTCTTTAAAACAAACCTTCACAATACATGTTGTTTGCTACCATTTCAAGGCCTGCTACACTAATGGAAAAGAATGTGCTAAATGTAGCATTATCATGCAGGTCAGGCAGGGCAGCCCGGTACACATTTTCCCACAATCTCTGCTCATTAACATCTAGTTCCCCCATTGTGCAGATTTTTGGCTCTGTTCCATCAGAGCAGAGAAGAAAAATGTTTACAATATGCAAACTTGGAGGGACACAAAAAAGAAGGGGGGCTTTGAAATGTCAGTCCTTTGGGATGAAAAGTTTCAAAGGGGAAGGTAAGTCAAAGGTTACTAATGGGATATCTGCAACACCTGCTTTCGGTGGAGGTTTCATAAACAATCTTTACTTCTCAAGAACAGCTTGGCCTAGACAAAAATACCGGCTAAAATATCTGTGGCTGGCTTGAGCAGCCTGGTACCTACGAACAGAAAGGTCAGGTTTGTTATATCCTAACATGGCCTCTCACCCTGCTTTTATTGATAAAATGAGATTGCCTCGGTGGCCAACATTGCTTTTCATGTGTTAAAGCCGAAGGCACTGGACGAGGTGTGCTCAGCCTCTGCAGGCGAGGAGGAGGAGGAGGGGGAAGGTGATGCTCAGCATCACCGCTGCAGAAAGCCCTGCTCTCTGAAGAAGAGACAAACTGCTGCACGTGGGAGTGAGTTCTGCAAATTTCAGAAGTTTCCCAGCTCAGCTAAATGTTCCTCACAAGGCACTTGTGGTAATTGTGAGCAAGTTTCACAACCGTCATATCAACTCAGAGACCTTCGGTACTAATTTTCCCCTGCATATTTCTAAGACTTTAACATGGAGAAAGCAAGACAAGTAAAATCCTGCTAAATATTCATCAGATCACTACAGAACCTTAACGCATAGCCTTTACAAATGTCTTTTACTGAGAAAACATTCCTGAAACTGAAAAGCAATACCTTCCTCCCAAAGGCAGTGCTCCAGGAACAGGGTTGTGTAAAACGCTTGTCCTCCACCAGAGAGATCCTGCAGCAAAATTGGCATCCAAGTTGCCAGAAACAACTTCAGAGCACTCCCCAAGACATCATCCTTGTCCAGCAAAAAAGTGTGGAAGCTTCTACAAAAACTCAAAAAAAATCCATTTTAGTATAGAAGGAAGAAGAAAGCAACACGATAGATAAAGCCACAAATTGGCACTTGGATCTGATCATACATGAAAACTATAACCCATAAAACTTTCTCACCTTTTTTATAACAGAGCTAATTGCATTTACTTGAAGCTGGTGTTGAAACAGCAAAAAGGACAACGTTTCCTCCACATTAAAATGTTACCAAATTTTATCTGCTCTCCTGTTATTATCATATATAATTTCTGATCAATAACAACCAATATAACTGCTTCAGCAGGAACTCTGTTATTAACCATTATCACATCAAGTCCATTTTAACACTCTGTGTTTATCCCCACTGTTGAAAAGAAAAAGCCCCAAGATGATGACGGTTATGGTGGGCATTACAATAGATATAGGCACAGATAAAATCCCAGAAGTTTTAGGGAAAGTAGCTTCTAGGCTTTACTATACTTTGGAATTTGTGGAACAAGCGTGTTTGCCACAGGTGATAGCAAATCAAATCTGATCTGATTACTTCAGCTGAATTTCATTTTTTAAACTGATAATCAATCCCTCTTTCTATTTCTCCAGAGAGTTGTCAGCACCATTATCCACCTCATATGCCATGGCTGGGGAGCAGGGACACCCCCACCTGTAGAGGACACAGATGCAACATGAAGTTTTTAAGAGAAATACCAAATGTATTTCTACACATGCATTTATTCAGACAGAAATTTTCCTATTCAATATATTTTTGTAAACTGTAACTGTCCTAAAAAAGAGATCAAGTACACTAATCTGGATGCATCTTTGTGGTAATGACGACTTAGTCGCATTATATCTAAACTCGATTGTATCTGGCCAGCTCAGAGCATAGGCAGAACACAGAATAATTCAGGAATAACAGTCATGACGAATTTAATATATTTTTTAAAAGTCAGATAATGGATGCTTTTAATGCAGTTTAGAGATGGCAGAAACCATTTTTTTCATGTGAAAACTGAAAGCTGGACAGCAAAGTAAACTCAGAGAGTGCACTCTGTATGCCTTACAAATATAATCCAAGTTTATTTATAAATACACGAGAAGCTGAGAAATGTCTCCAATAAACTATTTGCATTTTTCATTTTTCTTGTTTGCAGATATGCAACTTTAGAACTTCATCTGGAGAGCTTAAGGAGGTTTGGATACATTTATAAGGATGACCCTGCTTATTTCACAGAAGTTTTCCCTCCCATGAATTCATTGAGCTTTCAATGTGTTCAGTGGAGCTGTTTCTTTTTACGCTGGACTGAGATCAGAATGGGCCCTTTTGTAAACGGTATGTCAAGAAACATGTTTAAGTCAAATGTAAGCCTTTAAAGCAAAGGTTCTGTTTTTGGTTTACATAATGATATGCTATGGAGAATAGCTTTCCTATTTTATATTCCTTCCCTGCTTCTCATACCGCCCATGACTCTCCTCTTTATGTGCTGCTTTAGATCTTTCCTTCTTGCTGTTCTTAGTAGAAACCACATTTCATTTGTGCCCTTGAAACAGCATATCAATGTGTTCAAACTTCCTGCTTTTTGACTGGAAAAGCATTCAGAATTTCTGGTAGGACTTTCAGGGGGCCAGATGGCTGAACAGCTCACGTTAACTTCTGCTCAGTGATGGGAGGAAGCACTGAAGAACCAGCACCAGCTCCATCAGTGTCTGCTCAGCAGGACTCTCAGCATAAGAAATCACTGTGGTTTGCCCCAAGTTATTACAAGGAAGTCAGGCACCAATGTACAGGTTTTAAATCAAATGATCCCATACGTGGCCAATGCCATTCCCCTCACTGTGTAATAAGCAGACCAATTAAAAAAACATTTGAGCACCATTTTAACTGCTCAGAAATGGAAGCACAAACACCTGGAGTATCAGTGTGATGCTGGATATCTATCACGTGGGCTTTCTTCAAACCTTCAGGTTTTAACATTCTGTGCATAACAGAAATGCTGACATATCACTAGGTTTTTTTGTGTGCAACTGCTCAGAACTAAAATTTACCAATTGAAAAGTCAAGGGCATTGCTTATTTTCTTACCAGATTCAGCATCTGAGCAATACTCATCTGCATCAGTTCTTTCAGTAACCTGTTTCCCTCTTCAGGACTGGGTTTTTGTAACAAATCACTCTGTAAGGGTAGGGCTCTGGAAAGGGGCTTAGCAGAGAAACACGAGTGTGTGGTATGGGAAGCCCACCTCCCTTAGGGCAAAAATCTCAGCTAAAGCACCTTGGCAGCATATTAATAGCTATAAAAGACTCTTTCTTTGCTGACCACAAATATGCTGTGGTCAACAAGAGGTCTACTCAGTGTTTTGTTAAAAACAGTGATGATTTATTTTGCTTCAGCCATGTGTGAAACTAGTCACCACATTGTGAATAATAGTATCCTCTTAGTCTCAATGGAGCTCTTTTCATACAGAAAGCTCCACAAAGAATTTAGCTAAATACTTGATATGGCAATCCACTGGCTGACCACGAAAATATAGCCATATCTGGGATGGAACAGTGCAGCTATACAACAATGCATGGCAGCAGAGGAGACAAAGAGTAGAAAAAATAATCCATTAGGAACCAAAGCAAGAGCTGGAGTAAATATAACTATGTCAGTTAAGCATGAGCAGCAAGCAGAGCTAAAATTATAAATTTGAAGAGCACCCTGGAATCTCTATTCCTACAGGAAACCAGGAGTTTATACAGTTCCTTGAGAGGATGAACTCCAACTGCACAGTGCCCTCTACTGTGGGACGAAATCCATAGAGGCGCAGAGGGGAGAAAATGATGTATTAAATCACTTGGCCTGCTTGGTTTCTGCAGCACGCTCCTGAGGTTGTAAAATCTCAGAAGAACTGAACTGAGCATGCAGGATCAATCTGGAGCAGTCAGCTCTGTGCAGGACTGCTTGGCATCTGCTGAGCCTACTCTCCCTAACTCTTTCCAAAATGGCAAATGGGATGAGGACAAGAAAATATAGTGATTAAGTGCCTTTTAAACATCCACAGTTCTAGTAGCTTTGACCCTGAATGGGTGTTATCCATCTCAGTATTAGTTTGCAATACAGGCAAAATTACAGAAGTGCATTTTTTGTTACACCTTTGAGTAGCAAACAATACCCAGTTGGCTAGATCTTGCTATGTGGGGGAAAAAAACCAACATCACTTTAGGGAAAAAATAAAAAAAAATAGAAATCACTCAAATACATTTTGTACCTGGTGCTGCAACACATTCATGCTAAAATTACAGCAGTCACCTATATTTCTGACATTTAATATATCTCCTGTTCCACTACGGCATGTTATTTTGCTCTTCTAAAGCATCCTAAATATCTTCTACTGAGTAGAATACATAGCAAGCTAAACTCATAGGGTTTCCAGCAGGGCACATGAAGAGACCCAAGAAGGTTTAAGCACAGGAAACATCTCAGATGACCATAGGAAAGAAAAGTTCAGTAGCTGATCCTGTGACAAATCACACCTCTGTTCAGGAGGCTCATTTGAGCCCTACAGTGGTTTCTTTCCTCTCCCTCCTGCAGTAAACCCTGGCAGGAGGTTTTATTTCCCCTACACCCCAAACACACACACACTCTGCCTCAAGAACTGGAAGATCCCAAGAGGTTTGCAGCTGGTGTAATGTTTTTCTCTACCACCTTCTAGCAATCTGCAGGAAACAAAGCTTCTTCAGGGAGTTTTATTCATAAAAAAAGCTGCCTTTAACTCCACCATAAGGCACAGTTCTTTAACCCTTTTATTCTCCAAAATAAACATAAAACAAGTATGTGAACACCTATTCATTCCAGAACAGACATCCACATGAGCACGTACAGGACAAAGCTGTGGTAAAGACCCTACTGAAAGCATTCAAACCAGACATTAGAGAGTGCAGAATAAAAATCTGTACAGAGCAAAAATCATTTTCTGAACAAATCTTGTGGAAGAGAGGAGACACCCAGAAGAGCTCTCTGTTTCAGAACCCTCTTCCCACCAGATAGGGGACAAACTGCTTGCAGAGAGCTCTGCACAAGCATTTTAAAAAGTTCCAGGCTGTGCAAGCCACTTGTTGGACTTCAGTTGCCAGAAGACTCCTGAGCCACACTTTATATGCATCTAACTAAGGGAGATGCATAAGTTTCAGTTCAGTCCTAAAACGTACCTTTGTACAGATCCTTTTGTGCGCATCATGGGTTTCTAAGCAAATATCATTACTTTAACTTGTGTTACCAATCGAAACTCAAGCTAAAAAGGTAAAAGGAATAAAAAAAAAATTTTAAAAAAATTGAAGAGCTGTAAGGAATAATTTGGAAACATGATTGTTTTCCTAGTTGTGGAGTTTTCCTATGAGAGTCCAGAGAAGATTTCAAGATGTATGTATCCTGTAAATTTCAAGGAGTGGTTTTAGCAATGCAGTCTTATCTGGTGGCAGCGATTTTGCCGGAGATGGGGTATAGCCAGGGGAGATGGCAAACAGCCTCAGTCCTGAAAGTCACCCGTTGCACTCACTCTCTAGCACATACACAGAGATTGCTGCTGCCTGTATGCAAAGTGCTTAAAATCACTCTGCTCCCCTACCGCATTTCTTTTTTTTCTCTTTGGAAAGTCTTTGTGGTCTAGCAGGGAAATATAGAGCCTGGGTAATGCAGAGAAAGAGGGAAATTTGTATATATACTGTATATAAATAATCCCAAAAGGTCAGATTTCAGCTTGCCTTACCTTGAAAGGAAAAATGTTTTGTACTTCCTGCTCTTTTCAGAAATCAGACCTCCTTTAACATGCTCAACCAAGATCGCTTTTGAAACTCTAGATTGTACATGAAATTTGTATGTAAAATCACTGTCAGAAATACGAAATCCCTTCTTTATTGAAAAAACTCACAGACAACCACTTACATTACTATCTCCTGACTAACTGATTTCCTTTAATTTTCTACTAGCAAAGAAAAGGCTGAAAAGAAACAGATGATTCGTACTTTAGAAAGGCTTTGAAATAAACCAAACACTTGCTGCATTCAATAGGTTTTTTTCACTGCTGCTCTCGTAGCCCAATAAGCACAATAGCAGTGGAGTTTTGGGATAAGTAAAGAGCCTTTTTTTAACACAGACGAGAAAAACAACTTGTTTACACTTTAGCAGCTGCTTAAAGATAACAAATGAAGCTTAAAAAGGCACATACTAATATCAACACATGATGTTCCCCAGGCTTGAAAATAAAAAATCAGAGCTCCATTAGGCTTAGACACTGATATTAGATTAAAAAGAAAAACAGTGTTTTCCTCTTACGTTTCTGGAGACAGACATTATTTGCTGAAGAATGTAAAATTCAATCCCCCAGGGAATGCCAGAGGCTTTTTGGCAGACTCTCTGAAACTCAAGTCAACTCTTTTCTATAATAACTAACATCAGAAAGAAAAGGGGGGAAAGAAGGAAGAAAAGGAGGAGAAAAAGACATAATTACTTTCAATGTTTACATGGCTCTGGCTTCTTGAATCTGAAAAAGTACCAGACTGCAAAGACTGGACTTAATCTAACCTTAAGCAATTGACAGGTGGACTTCAACTACTAATTATTCTAAGTGGGTAGTTAGTTAGTCTTCTTAGCTCTTTTTAGAACAACAATGGGAAAGAATACTCAAGTTTATAAGAAAAGAAAAACTGTGCTCTCTCATATTTGTACTTGTTCAAGCTCTGTTCCATCTAACAATATCAGCTTTGTGTTTAAAAAGACCAGTTAACCAGCCTAACATCAGGGTGGGCATGCATTTCACTGTGAACATCCCTACAAACATGGTTGAACAAATGTTCTCCATTCAAGCTGAACAGATGGAAGAAAAATTACTCTAGGCATAAATTTTATGGATGCTTAGCAAAGAGAGTGCTCAGGTTCAAGAGGATAGAGGTTGCTATAAAACTGACTTGTTTACTTGGGCATGCAAGCCAAAGCTTTCTCCACCCTAAGGAACTACAGACTAGCAATGCTACTCCCATGTTTTTGGGGCATACAGAGCCTTATTGGCAATTTTTAGAACATCTCTTACTGAAGAGAATTCTGTATCAGTGTCAAAGAAGACTAACAAATCAAAAAGGCTCTGGTTGCTCTACCCCCCTTTATAGTTCTATGTCATGTTTAAAACTTTAAAAGTGTAATTCTAACTCAGATCCAATCCTGTGAATGTGAATAGATCTAAACTGACCTCCTATCACTGAGTTTTCACCTCAGTGTAAACTTTTGTTCACTTGCAATAACTTCCTATAAACAGATGTTCTTCCCACATATTATTGACAATTTATAACATGCATCAATGCAAAGGCCTTAGAAACAAGTATGCAAGTACATTAGTTCAGGTAAATTTGTATATATGCTTTATAATACTGGCTTGATTTGATTTCTTCAGGCTGTGGTTAAGTGATTCTTTTGGCTTGCAATGGTCACCTAAAGCAAAGCTTTTGGGATTACATGTGGGAAATTTCAAGCAATCCCAGCAAGGCTGCTGTTCAACAATATTGTCTGACTAGATCACTAGCTGGATTATGCAGTAAGAATACCCACAAGACATAATTAAAGCAAAAAAATACAACAGCTCTCCATGCCCAGAACGAGTATCTGAAGTGCTTCTCAGTGAATTTAAAAATTTAAACAATCTGAGCAATTTTTGCACAGAGGAGGTGGTACACTGGTCAAATAACTTGCAGCAGTTAGTTAGCTGGAGGGCAGCTTAGAGATACATAAAACTCAGCTGCAACAGAGGATAGGCTTTTTTTTTTTTTTTTTTTTGTAAACATTGTGATTAGCCTTCCAGAATGACCAGTTCCTGAGACATTTTGCTAAGGAAAGATAAAAATGGAAAAAAAGAAAACAACCCAAAAAACAAAACAGAAAAACAGTTGTTTCATTTGCATTTCTTAGACTACTCTGAAGCATCTGTTACCCAGAAAAGATAACACAGGGCATTATGGAGTTTTACCCATCTCTCATGCTAACATAAGAAAAAAAGAGAAACAAATATATTTTCTGAAAAGCCATACCAATCTTCCTCCTGGGCTGTTACAGAGCTCCTACTTGTTGGTTAACACTGTCTTTTGCCAAAGACAATACAGCAGCGTGGATGGGCAACTCAGACAGCAAAAGCTCAGTAGTAATCTGTAGGAAGAAAGAAAAAAAGTTTTTCAAAGATTCTGAGATTACATGCCTATCAGTAATTCTAAATACACAGTAAAGGTTACTGCACTAGGGATTCGTATATTTATCAGTTAATCTGTCCCAAAGCCATGGAAGGTAATTAATGAAAAAGATAGTCAGGCATGGCTTCAGGCAGTAATTCAATATTACTCCAAACCTCTGCATGAGCAAACCTGTGAACCAAAGAGGAAATGCATACTGTACAAGGACACTTGTGTTCTGAAATGTGATCCCCCGTGGAGTTTTCAGATGAAGCACTTTTCCAGTGATTAACTCAGTACATTTGAATTTCATTATTTAATGTTTTAGGTGGCTGGTTATTTGTAGCACACTGAGAGGAAAACAAGTTTTCCATGAATAAAATCAGAGTAAAAGGCAGATAACAACTAAGCCATCTCAGGTCATTCAAATCCCCATTGCTCCTTGCTGAACTAGTAGAGCATTCAGTATGTGCTCTTATGGCTGGGTTTTTTTCATAATTGTGCCATATTTTTCTTACAATCTGGTGGCAAAAGATCCACGCTAAGATACATAGAACTTATTTTCCATACTGGTAGACTCTCTCCCATAGGGTTCATTAAGAATCAGCAGAGAGAATCATTCAGGCTTTTCAGAACATTTCAACCTGCTCTGAAGATGCCCCAGCTACACCAGCTTTTACAGTGGCACTGCAACCTTCTGTTCCAGGGCCCTGCACACTGAGAGCAGCCAGGAAACTGAGCTCTCATCAATTTTATAAAAGATGGGAGCCCTCGAAGCTGCCTCCAAGGTGAGGCAAGGAATATGGTTGGCACACACCTCTCCAGGACTTGGAGAGAGGCAGAGCACTATTTATCTCTCTGCCCATCTATTCCTAAGCAAGAATCAATGGAGATAATCGGAGGTGTTCACCAAATTAAAAGATCTTTGCAGAGAAACCCACTGGATGTGTACATTTTTTGCCAACAAAATGATTTCTTCTGCCATACTTCTGAGAGAACAAAATTCCAAATATCGGATAATGAGACTGGAAATGCAGCAAAGAAATTCAGATAAGGATTAGATTAAAAATGAAATCAAATTTCAGGGCTTTGAAATCGTCCCTTTACTGCAGCATAAGTCTCCCTGCTAAACTCACTGGGCCCTAGATTTTGTGGGATACACTCAATCAGAAAGTGGTATTTTAAGCCTGTTTATGTTCTTTTAGTTCAAGAGTATTTTCATGGGCTGCCTTTCTCTTTTAGAGATCAAAGACAGAATTCAGACTGCACTGACAAACTCAATTCTGGATTACATATGGATATGAAATGGTGTTTCTGTACCATGAAATTTTTCAGCTTTCAAGCAAAATCTTTTCCTGTTTCCTGTTGGGATGAAAAAGAAGGCCTTTAAAAGTTCTATGCAAAATAGCAAAAACTCAGGGGAGATTGATGCAGTCCCGGTTAAAAAACCTAATGTTCAGTGCTCTCATCTGTCTGATTTGGACTAAAGATTTGACTGAGTTTCCATAGCCAAGGGAACACTGGTGAATAAAGGACTTCTGAAATCTCTATCAGCAGAAATTCTGTCCTGCAACAGAAAAGTCCTGGTAAAAGTCTAATCAAAATCAAAATCATCGCATTTGTATAAAAATATAAATGAAGGAAATGAAGGAAAAATTCAATCAAATGGTGCCAGTTTTCATCATTCCTCTCACCAGAAGCAAAACAGACATTCACCCCAGATGATGAGACACTTGAAAACAAAATAACACAAAGGAAATCCCCCTCAAACCCAGAAAGGCAGCAGCTACACCCATTTCTACCTCTACTTCTGGTATTCTGATCTGCAATACCCTTGACTTCCTAGATTAATAAATTTACAGGAAGTAATGGTTACATTTTCAAATGTTTGTATATAAAGATTTTCAGATTTTGGGCATGAATATTTCAAAGCATTATCAACTTAGCTAAAGGCTTTCAAAGTTTGGTACTTAACATACTTTCTGCCCAAACAAACAAATCTGTCTTTCTGACCTTAACTCCCCAGAAGGTCAGGACTTCTGAGGAGTTAAGGAGGAGCACCTCTGCCCTCTCCACCTCTGCAGCCCCAACAGAAAGCCCCTACCTGAGGCTGGTTGTGCCACCAGGGCATGAATGCAGTACCACAGAGACGCCTTTGCAGGATACTGGTATCCAAGGAGATGAAGCTGAGGCACCTCTAGACGGCAAGGCCCTCACAAGAGCAGCATCTGTGTTTAACAAGGAGCTGCAGAGCGCTGTGTTTGCTTGCTGCACTGCCAGGACTGTCCCAGGCGGCCTGGGACACAGCCCTACCCAAGGGTGCATGCAGGTGATGCTGATGCCCCTGCGGAGCCCCGTGCGTGGCACAGCTGTGCCCAAGCCAGGAGTGCAGGAGGCCTTTGAGTGGTGGGGAGCTCACTGTGGCAACAGCAGATTGGGAAAGCTTGTTCCATCTACGTTATACTGAGAGCTGGCATCTGTCACAAGGAGTACATAGTGACTTTTGATTGGCAGTAGATATACTTAGAGTGTTGAAACCTTTGAGATGCTCTGGCAGTTACATTTAGTTAATTTTTTCAATCTTTATTTAGACACATATACAACAAGATTTCTATTTCTTTTTAATGAAAGCCATCATATGGCACCAGGGACCTAAGGCCCCTATGACTTATTCCAGACCTGGAAACACTGAGCAGAACCTTTTTTTAATGTGCAAGTGATGACCAATATCACTCTGTATCATTCAAACTCTAAATAAGACTCCTAATAATTTAAATAGAAAATTCATTAAAAGTACTGCTACAATTTTAATAAAGGTATTGTTTTTTAACAAAAAAAGCTAAATGTCAGAGTGTAACTATTGTGATGACTGTACAGTTTCCACATTATAAATAAAATACATGTGTTTTTGAACAAAGACTAGAGCATGCTTCACATATTTCTTCAGTTGTTGCCTAACATATCTGGAATATATTAAAAAGTCCTATTCAGCTGTAACTCAAGCAATGCACACATGCCATGAAATACACACTCTTTGTACAGAGGACTAGTGTGCACTCAGTATCACTTTTTCAAAGGCACACAATTGCTGTGTGAGTGACACAGAGCCCAGCATAGACACAACAAATTGCACGTTTGATTCCTGCATTAGGTGAGAACTCCTCTCCAAAATTCAACTTTCTTGGCTGAGTTCTCATTCCAAATATTCTCCTTAAAGAGTAAGGTTTGCTACCAGCACAGTTTGCTTTTTCTATTCTGTTATGACAGCTTTACTCAACCTGAGGTTAATGACGCAAAGCTGGAACGACAAAATTTCTGTAAAATAATGACAGTAAGTTTCCCTTGTTCACAGGCTGTTCATTCATACCCTTCCAAGCCAATGACAAAGATTCCATTGACTTTAGCAGTGACAAACCCCTACTCATACGAAACACAGGTTTTGACCCCATCTTTAGAATGCATATATATTCTTGGAGTTATATATTTCTCCATAAAACTGTGGAAAACAGTATCAAACTACAGAAAAATATCTGTATTTACCTCTCTGGGGAAATCACGTAGATGCACAGAGAAACACAAAGACTGCAGGGATTTGCTTATTTGCATAAGGAGATGTTTGTCCTCAAATTCAACTCACAAACAAATCACAAATCTAAAAGGCAGTGAGATACCAGTGTGATTAATCATATCTTGTTTATCTCTAGCATGCCCTGGGAACACAGATCAGCAACATATTCCCCTTCGGGCTTCATTCAGCCTCCTTTGAAAAACAATGAAAGATGCCAAAGACTTCAGTGGTGAGTTGAAATTGGACATATGATTTCTGAGATGCAGCTAAGAGGTCAGGGCTTCAGATAAGGTTTATTTCTTAAATAATTGTTTGTACTAAAATAAAATCTCACTTCCACTATATTTAAGCTAAGAACGTCTTCAGTATTCAGTCCTGGGAGACTATTTATACTTGATCAGAATAATCCACCTACTCACAAATAAGATGTAGTAGAGAATAATTCTCTGGTTTTTATCAAGAAGAAAGACTAAAACTGCTGCAGACTTTGGAAGCCGGACATAAACATTTATTTGTTTCTTTCAACAGTTTTATTACTTCCTTGCTATTTAACTACAAGTTTCTTTAACAAAGGGAGCAAATACTAAAGTGCTTTTGTAATAACTGCAAACTTTTAACATTAAATTGGCAGAAACAATCCATTTTTAATAAGTCTGTCTTAGTAACCTTGTATTTTGACCCAAGGTGAAAGGTGAAGATTAAATCTCTTCCACCTTTCTGAATGCAGCTGCTGTGCACACAGACTTTAATTGATGTGAGACTCAGCTTTGTAACCCAAGCCCATCTCCCGCCTGCAGCACTGAAAACGTGCGATTCAAGGCTCAGTTACTGCTGATAGCAGGGCCCTCTCAGCTGACGGTGTGGACAGGAGAATAAAGTCTTTGTCACTATCTATTCTCCATCAGAGTAACTTTTTTCTTCTTCATAACTCCAGGATTCAGGTCAGGCCTACAATGGTGGCCTCTCAGCAAGCAATGACATAAAGTAAAGCAAACTGAAAAACGAGACAGACAACCCCTGGGTGAGCAAAGTGGTGATGCTGAGCAGAGACCCACCTGACACACCCTAGGCGACATGTGTGTGAGCTTCTGTGGGGAGAGGGGTTTGGACAGATATAATTCTTTCTACTTTCAATTCTCTTTTGCACCTGACTGAGTGCAAAACTATCTCAAAGCTATCTCAAATCTGAATTCCTTCTTTTTCTCCCTAAGTAGAAATACCTGTACATTAGGAATGAAGTTATTGGCCTTGGAATCACGGCAGCACTAGTGAAGTCGTTCTTTAGGTTTTCCAACTATAGCCTTGACTGCTTAAACAACATAGGTACTCTGAGTGCTGGCCTAGAAATGTCTCTCTGAAATCAGGGACCAAACCAAGACACAACAGTAGAAACTGACAAATCAGGTAAGGCTACTCGAGCCTTTTCTAAACTTAAACCACATCTACTGATATGCAAGAGTGTCTAAAAGCATCAGGAGCTAATCAAAACCATTTTAAAAGCCCAACTTGAATTTGAATCAACAAGTAAAGACTTGCTGAACTGTGCTGTGCAGTCCTCTCAGAAGCTTTAGATATTGCCCTACTTGAGGGTCTAGTCCCAAAGCAGCATCTCTAATACATGGCAACCAAGCACACTTGCTGAGTTTAGATGGAGGACCAGTATGTCATACACACATTGGACTTAGCACTTCAAAACGAAAATAAATTGATTTTTTGATGTGTACTGGCAAAGACAAAAATTGTGCAAAAATATTTCCACAATACCACATTAACGTTTTAGATAGAAGATTTTAAACTTAAGATGTACTCTATATGCATGATATAAACAATCTGCATTGTTTGTGCTTGAAAAATAAAGAATTAGAAAAAACCCTGAACCCCAAAACCCCAGAGTAGAACCAAAGAAGAGCATGCACTTCCAGTCTAGTTTTCCAAGTCATATCTTTCTGGCAGGTCAGTTTATTTTAGCGAAACTTGGCTTCTTTCACTTTGTGATTTTAATTCCAGCATTTGGCAAAGTTGAGTTTTCTAATCTCTGGCTGAGTTCAGAGGTCCAAATTGCAAAAGTGAGGACTTTTCCCTACCTCCTGCCAGGGCCAGGTAACAGCAGTGGGTCTGCTCTGGGGTTTCCAGAACACCCGACTGTATGTGTAACTAGACAGCATCATGTTTAAAGGCCACTGTAGTATAAACTATGCTTGAACTAGGGGACATTTCTGATAAGTCTCAAACCACTCCAGTAATCCCCTGAGACTCCAGACACTTTCACAGAGAAGCATTTCCAGAGGATCACCAAATGCTCTGAGGCTTAGTGTAGGCAGTTTAGAGAATGACTGCATTTTTTCCCCTCCCCCATGAACAGAACCATTCTAATGTGAGAATTACAAGCATTTTAAGATAAATCACTCCCCAATTATGCCTTCTTATTCATTATGCATCTCAAAAGAGAAAAAATTAAAACTGAACTTCACACCTCTGAGAATTAAACTCCTGAGAGAAGAAAATGAAGATGCCTAACCATGCTGAGCTTTTGCTAAACACTGCTGGATTCAGCAACGTTTTTAAGGGCCCTAGGCAATCAATTTGGTCATTAGCTTTGCTCATACTTGCCTCTTTTTTGGACAGTGGCAGGAGCCGTGTCACTCAGGAACCTGAAAGACCTCGGAGGAAGGTCTGTGCAACAGTGATGGAGTGTTTGTAAAACTTCATTCCCATGCAGCTGGCAGGTATGTACCAGCACCAGCTTGCAGACACAGCTGGAGCCTGGCCTCGCTCTGCTGTCCGCTGCTGGTTACATGATCATAATTATGACATCAAAGTTATCACTCCATGAGAAAATTTACTTGAGTTTTTCAAAGGCTGTGGCATTTTGAGCACTACAATTATCCCCCACAGCTTCCTCAGAGCTAATTGCCAATCAATACCTGATTTTAGATGGCACAGATTGGGTTTTTTTTTTTTTAAAGGCAGAAAAATATCTTTCTAAGGGGCTCTCTAAGAAGAGTTTGATGAAATATAACTTACTGTATGAGCTGATTCCAAATGACTTGCTAATTAAGCACCAAGTCATCTGTTAATAGAAGTAATTACAGAGGGTTCAAGAGACCTTGAATCGTGTTATTAATCACAGCCTGAAATCTGCTATCGTTATGCAATTGATGATGTACTGTCTACAGAGGCCAGAGATGGAGGTGAATTGAGTAACACAGCACCACTAACCTAGTCCTAAATTACCTCCTTAGTCATTACCAGCATCAGCTAGTATCTGAATAAAAGAGAGGAGGAAAAGATAAAAATAAAATCACCATGAATATCTCCTATTTTTATACAAAACCTAGTTCAGGAAATAGGCTGAGGTTGCAGGGGCATTAATACATTACTGTGCTGAACTCAGGGTCAAAAGGCAGCCAGTTACAGAAAAAGAATTACATACCTATAGGGTATACTATAGTCCATTTGTCAGAGAAGTTTTGCATTTAAAGACATAGCCCACTACAGGGCTGTTATGTGGCACAAACTAGCTTTACTCAGACCAAAAAGTCCTTATCCCTTTTCTTTTCCTAGAAATGTAATATGCCACAGGACAGGATTTAATTCACAAGGGCTCAAAGTAAAAGAGGTGCATAAAATCAGAAAGAATCTATTCACTCCTTTCTCTCCATTCCTTACACTAAAAGGGCAGCTTCTTGTTTACTCCATAGGGTATTTAGGGAGGAAAAACTTCTTGAAAAAAAAAAAATTGACCCATCATCTTTTTACTACAAAAATATTGAATTAAATGAGAAGATGGGAGTATTTTTACAATTCTACTTGTACTAACGGCAGTAAATTGAGCCTTGCCTTACTTTCCATGGACTTACTCAATTCCATTTCTCTTGGTAGGGGGAATCCAGCAAGGTTCACCCTCAGCTTGTATATGGACACTGTATGTTACTGAAGAGAAAAATCCCATATGTCTTATATATAACTTTCTTATTATACCTGCCCCTCTCTCCATTTATTTGGCTGAGACAAAGTGAATTGTTCTTGTACTGCAGATGCTTCTGAGCAGTCCACATCACCTCTGAACACCGAGGGCTAAGGCTGTACCAAAGCACTGGTATAACGAGACAGCAGCTAAGAGAACATTAGTCTTGTTCTCTCCAAACTTCTGAGCCCTTTCTCTGATGAGAATAAGTTTGCTCAACTGCCTGTACAGCAGAAGGAAAAGCATTACTGACCAGTGTACTCTTAACCAGCTGGTGACCCTTGCATTTCTCAGAGCAGCAGATCGTGCCACCTCCCAGTCACTTACGTTGTGCACAGCTTACACAGGAGTCCATGGACCTTGCTGTTCACACACGGTACCTTTGCAACAGGAAGGGCAGGGGATACTGAGAAAAGAGGGAGAATGCCAAGTGCCATCCTCTCAGTTGCTTCACTACACCATCTGGTACGGTCAGGCTGATGGGCTTGGTAGAAGAAGAGACTTCTTTAAGGATTGAGCAATAAACAGGGTGATAAAGACATTTCGGACAGAGACTTCAACAGAGGTGACAGGAAGGCAAGTGTAGAAGAAATTGTCAAGGGGAATGTTAATTATGCATCTTAGGGAGCTGTTATTGGGTTTGATAGACTAGAAGCAGAATTTGAGGTCCTTCCAACCCATTAAACAATGTCTTCCCAAGAAGGTCTAATTGAATGAGATTTGAGATTAGTATTGAAGAATCTCGTACTGGACCTTACTGCCTCACAGATCTTACAAGGGGTCAAAAGGACTCAAAGAAAGACAACTGCAATCAAGGGCACTTACTAATGATGGGAAGAGCACAAGTAGATCATGAGGCTTGAGTGGGATTCTCAGATACCTAAAAAATAAAAACGTAAATTTTACTCCGTTTTCCAGATTCAAAGTTACTTTTGAGGCAGATAGAAACAATCACATACCCTCTTTTCCCAGGAACAAACAATCATCACTGAATAAAAAAGGGAGTAAATGTAAAGACCAGATGTTATCCATAAATGTGGCTCCGTATGATTTAAAATCTCTCAGTTTAACCTAATAAAAAGCACTTCTTAGAATTTCTTAACCATGAGATAAAACATGTGTGATACAGAATGTGGAAACTCCCAACCAATAAACATTAATAAATTTCTGGTATATCAAATTCATTTGGCTACATAATTATTTGCCATGCAATACAGAGTGAAAGACACTCTCTTTATTCATCCCATGGACCCAGTCCGCAGATTAATTTAAATGCTTGTCTCTCAGTGGGAGTTGTCTATTTAAAGTAGTTTCGAGGGTCCGGGCTACAGCTCTCAGCTCTTCATTGACTTAAAAAATGTGGTGTGGCTGCTTTATGCAGAAAGGGACTTTAACCCAAAACAGCATCTTTGTAAGAGGATTAGAAAAATTCCATTCTTTTAATGACTGGCTAGATGTTTGCTCTCCTTTACTTAATACTCTTTGTCTGTTATTCTTAATTATCAACATAAATGCTTTAAACCAATGTTGTAAGTAATCTGTCATTTTATCCAAGTTTTTGTTGAATGGTTCTTTTGAAATGATCTGATTATTGATTTCTTTAGGAGACCATTCAGCTAAATTCCCATGCCTGCCCACATAACAGCCCCTCTGCTGCTTTTGGGAGGTTCCTCTAAGACTCATGGTGGTGAGTTTAGCTCAGTGCTAGCCCAAGCAAATCAGGAACTTCACTGGATGGGAAAGATGTGCTTAGGACTGCCAGTAAATACTGGCACAAAACCTATTTTTTAATGTCATTAGTGATACCTAGAAATTTGTGCCACATTTTTTTTGTTCCAAACACTAATGTTTTCGCGGTGCCTTGATAAAGATGGAAACTTTTCCCCCCCAAAATCTTGTATACCAATCAACTCCCTTGGATCCTAAGTAACTTAAAACTAGTATTGGACATCAGCAACTAACATAGCTCCTTAAAAAATCCTGGCTGAGGACTAAATTTCACAGCACTAATATAGTCCTGTGTTACAGGATAGTGTGTGATAACAGGCCTTTTAAAACAGCCAAGATATATTTTGTAATTTAGAAAATCACTCTGAGGAACCATTTGTCAGTTTAATGAAAATCTGAAACTACAGGTTTGCATAATAGAATTAATTGTAATGGCTCTGCTGGAATGATTTCTTTCAGATGGGTTATTTGAAGGATTGAAAGAGGGATTTCACAGCTGAAAGAAAGAAAGGATTTATCCTAAGACCCGTGCAAGCAAAACACGTTTAAATTTCATAATACAGTGCCTTTGACTCTGTGGGACTATTGTTTTCACATGTCTTGAGATGCAGGAGATACTTCTATTCACAAAGCTATTCAAGGATATCTGGAAAGAATTCCATGCCCTCTTAATGCAGGTGTTCATCGCCCACAGATGGCAAAGGAGTAGGTGCATTTACTTATTACTTTGTGACCTTATAGAGTTACAAAGAGTTACACGGGGTTGTGTCACATCCCTGCCAAGACGGAGCTATAGAGTATAGAGAAAACATGTTTCTAAAACAGAGGAAAGATTCAGGTCTCAAAAAGGTGAGATGGATGTAAAAAAATATAAAAAAAATACATAGCTCAGAGTAACAACATGGTCACCCAGAGAGCTGCCGGGAATCATCAGGCTCTAAATTTCAAACATCATTTCACAACAGGGATGGTGACCTTATGGGAGAAAATAAGCCTTGATAATCCCCCTCTGTAAGTTTGCTACTTAAGCCCTCAAATAGCACCATTATTAGCAGCACCTTACACCCTTCATTGATCAATATTAACTTCGGAGCACAATGTGTGTGTGTATGGTGGGGGGGGGAGGATTCACAGTACTTGGGGCTGGGACTCCCCCTACCCATGTGATGATTCCCCTTCAGTCCTTCAAATAGAAGGTCACTTCCATTCCTCATTTTATTTCTTTCACTGCAGTTGGAATGGGTTTGTCAACCATTTGGTGGGGAACAAAAACATATTCTGTTCTGACAATTCAAGAACATCCCAGTGCCAGGTCCACATTAACATCAGGCTGCAAAAAGTGTTATGAAGCAAACGTTATTATGAAGCACGAAAACAGAAGAGTTTGATTCCATACAGCTTCTGCTCTCACCAGCAACTTCTTGGCCAGTGAGCTGTGCCCGTGACTGGAGAGTGGCACTTAACAGACAGGAACAAATTATACGGACACAGATGCAACAGCACATCTGATGCACTGAGAAAAGGAGCAGGTGGGACGAAGGTCCCAAAGCTCTGACCAAAATTGCAGCAAATAAACAGCAACAGTAGGTAGAGTGACGTGTGTAAAGGGCGAGAGGCAGTGCAATTTGACATCCTTGCCATAAGGTCTAGCTGGGCCAAGTGACAGCTCATATCCTGGCCTCTCACAGCTGCAGTTACCATATTGTACCCATTCTTCCCCTAAAATACCGCTGAGTAGTCAATATGCAAACACTGCTGTTTGGATTCATGGCAAGAAGCACTTTTTAGTGCATGGACTACCAAAGGATATTGAAATACAAATTCTGTTATTGTTATGGGACTAATTCCCTACCCCTTGGATTGAAACCTTCTCCATGTTGCATAGACTTTGATTGTACTATACAAATATATTTTCAGGATGTGCAGTGCTTCTCTCTGGCCTGTTGTAATGAAAGTGCCAATGTGTAAAGTAAGGTGTTTACTTGCCTTCTGCTACTTGGGCTATAATTTTCTCTGGGGGAAAAAAAAGATTAAACCACATTTCTGAACTAGAAATCTGAAGTGTTATTATGGTCACAGCCATAGCAACACTAGAACTATAAGAACTGTAGCCACCTCCACTATATGATTTAAAATAAAACCGTAATTATCATTGTCTTCTGGTAGCTAGGGAGAAAATTATGCACTGAACTTGTGCCACTTGTAATTCTATGCAATTTGTTCCAAATCTGTTATTTGACAAGTGTAGGAGAGCACGACTGGTGGCTGGTATACAAGGGAGTGTCTTGGGAACTGCCATAAGGGAAATAGATGTCAGCGAGCCCCTGGCCCCAAGGCCACACTGCAGAAGCTGAGCAGTGTTAAACACAGTGTCCTTGCCAACCTGCGAGCCACCTGCAACTTCCTCCCTCTGAAGCAAACAGCAGTGCTCAGCAGAGCTCAGCTGCAGGGAAAGTATATTTACGCCCAACCTGTTTTCCCAGAAGGGCACAAAATACTGATTTGAAGCAGCTTAACAATAAAGCAATGATAATAGTAGGACACTATCCTCCTTAGCACAGTTCTGCAGTTAGAGAGTGCATTTTTGGTTCAGCTGCCTTCTATAGGAAAAAAAAAGGTTGCCTCTTAGATTACAATTTACCCTGTATTACTTTGTTTATAACATTTCTCCACCCTCCATGCCACCCAGAGTGAAAGAGAGTTCATGACACTTTTGATGTGTATTTTACAAAGAGCGCATTTTAAATAAGCCAGGGAGGTTAACTCAAGATCCCTTAATCCCAGCATATATCTTTGTTAAGGAAACACAGACCAAACCATTGAAAAACCCAGCTAGAAAACAGGTTTGAGTAAATCCCTCACGCTGAAAAAAGAAAAAAAAGCCATCTCAGGCCAAATTCAGTGACATACATTCAGATTCTTTCTGCAAAAATACCCCTCAGTGGTGGCCAAAGGGAGAGAGCCCCTGCTAACAGGGCTGTGGCTCTCCTGCCCCTGAAGCCTGGCACAGCAGAAGAGGATGCTGTGCCCTCACAGGTTTGCAGAGCTTTGTGGGTGCCCTGGGTGACCCCCCACCTTCCTTCTGCCCCCAACAGGCTCCCAGCATGCCGCCCCGCAGAGGAGGCCATGGGATCTTGGGAGCAGCACAAGATCTGATGTGGAGCATCCCACACCCCTCAGGCAGCTCTCTGACAGGAAAACCTGCAAAGATGAACAGGTATCTTTGATCAGGACTGACTGAAATTAATTAGCCTGTCCCTCCTCCCTACTTCTATGTAATACAATGTTTTTTCACTTAAAGGACACCAATATTTACGCATGTAAGTAGGTGCTGCCCTAGGTTGATGCCGACCCTAAGCCCTGGAACAGCAACCCATTTTAGTTACAAATGACCTCCCCTTACCTTCACTGACAGCTAAATGTATGTCCTTTATTCATGGAGTGAAAATGACTGGGCTAGTGGGCTGGCACTGTTGTGTCTCTGCCTGAAGAAGGATTTTTAGAGCCACCACAAAGTCTGGTCCAGTTAAAATGCTCCCCAAGACCTTTTGAAATCTCAATACCTCCTCCTTCTGTATTTGCATCTATTTTGGAACCATCAGTCCCAGGGAAGAGCAGGGCAGAACTACACAGCAAGCTGAAATGCTTTGAGTCTCCAGTTCAGTTATTCTGCAATGTTTCTGTTTTAAAATAAAGTACCATAAAGACTGAAAGTAGTAGTGGACAATGCAGGAGAATAAACACCTTCTCATACAAAGGACCACATAAACTTATGTTTAGCTTTGGGAAAAGAGGAGTGTTTTCTCTGTTTGACAAAAATGAAAACAAATTGGTTTGGGGGAATGAAGAAGAGGAGAATTTCTGGCTATTTTTAACCAAACCCTAAAACATTTCAACAGAAATATCACTTTACTCATAGAAACGTTTGTTTTCTGTAAAATGATCCAAACCCAGTTTTACTATCTTTGATTTGTGATTTTTTCCCCCTTGCATGGGCTTGCTCATTTTTCCCTGAACTATAGCGAAAAGACACATCAGTTAAAGTAAATATGTCACAAGCCAGAACTGGATCTAGTGATCCAGCACGACCAAACTAACAATTCATAAAAAGGTTTTCAAGTCTTTTTAATAAAGGCCATTTCTAAACAATAACATTTCCTTTTTTGTTCTTTTATGTCAGCCTGGAAAAAAAAAACAACATGGAGAAAGCAGTAAATAAAACCAGCAGTAAATAAAATATGATAAAAAAGATGGTAGAGGAATTTATCCTCTATTGGAAAATGAGCTAGGCTAAAGTAAACTGCAGTCTCTACAGGCTAAAATACTTGAATTCCTAGAAATATTTGCATGCCTAGAGGCAAGCCCTTACCCTCTGCTCTGGGTTTGGTAATTTTTCCCACCACAAATGATATGCTGTCAAGATAAGGTAATAAATTTTCAATATAGCTTCTGTGAATTGCTGATTCAATCTTCGATTAATTAAAATGTTTTACCAATTTAATTTATATTTCTCTGGAAATGCAGCTTGCTCTTTTTACATTTTGTTTCTCCTAAGAAGTGCCACTGGTTTGCTGTGACTAATCTTTTTTGTATCAGGACGCAACTTCTAATGAGTTTTTCTTTCCAGTAACTTTGCATTATCGCTATTTTGTGGTTTTCCAGAACTGATGGGAAGTGTTTACAGTAAAGAAATACTTAAATACCCACTTAAAGTAGCTTTGTCTGGAAGTTGTGCACTGTACCATGTTACACTCAACCCTGAAGGTTAGCAAGGGCCAGATTCCTTCAAGAGCCAGGAAACCCAGGAGCAGCTCAGGGTGATGATTTCTGGCACGTTGTCCTCCTGCCAGGTGTGCAGCAGGGAAAAAAGCCATAATAACTTTCTCAGGGTTGCAGATTACTTGCTGCTGTTTGCCAGAAGCATTTGCTAATGGCATCACAGTTTCTCCCATAAACTGAATTAACCTGCCTGCAACGCAGGTTGCAGGAAGGGCTCAGAAACAGCAAACACCAGGAATATACAGTGGGGCAGAGGACCTCAGTTTCGAAATGCAGAAACAGCAGCAAACATGCAGCTCAAAAATCTCGCCTAGAATAAGATATTTCATCCCCTTCCCTTCTCAATCCTGGCTCAACCGGTGGCAGAACATATACTTGGGGAAAAGCAAGTAAAACCAAAATACCAAAAGCCCCAGAAAGGCTCATTTAGAGATCTGTTCTTCCCTGGTACGAAACAGCCAGTTTTAGGAATGAAACAGAGTGGTGGCACCAAGTTGAGGATTTTTGGACCCACATCTGAAACAACTGAAGGAGCCACATAGGGCACGATACCTCCACGGAGGAGCAGTAGCAGAGGCAGGGAATGTAATTTTGACATTCGCATGATTTTTGGCAGCCATTTGTACTAAATTGGAATGAATTTCCTCTGATACAGCACTACTGGAGGGACGGCTCTCTGATAAGTTGGGATGGCTTAAAAAGACTGATAACAAAACTGAAATTATCTGCGTCTCTTGCCACAGCACCTGAATCTTTTCTGAATTTGTAGGCATGCCGTGGTCTAGGCTCCAATGTCCCTGGTCTGTTGACCTGTTCTAGGTCACACAGGTCCTATATGTGTTGGAGAGAACTGTGCATACACCACTCAGTAGCTGAGAAAATCCTACTGGAAATGGGCCTTTGCAATATCTGACTAGAACCGCTCAACACCTGAATCATTGGATCAAATGTACATCCACTATTCAGTGATGAAGAAACCCCTCCCCCCCTCGATTTCATATAGTACTTGGGGTTCAATAACCTCCTTTTGTAGGAAAAAAAGGTTCCCAAAAGTTCAGTACCCAAGACTAAACCCAGAGCTTCCAACACAGCACTTACCAGGAGCATTTGCTTCATTATTACTGTGCCTCTACTTTCCACTGGAGGTCTGTGTGTGGCCTTCATCTAAATTCTGCCTTTAAGGATGAAAAATAGAATTTTAAATATTTGTTAGTTAAGGGCCCCCACTGTCTTTTTAAAACATAAATACACATATCCTCTTCAGAAAAATGACAAATTCATGTTTGCATCGACGATTTTCCTTCCCACTGTGCCCTCTCTCCCCCAGTCCTTCAAGGAATACTGTCTAAATACTCTCCCAGGGCTTTCCCTGCTCCTGGCATGCATATGAATCTCCTATTAGTGTCAGTGAGAGTTATGCCTGCATATTGTAAGAAGAATAGATAGCTAAATAATTCATCAGACCCTACACATAAGTATGTTTTCCTTGATGAACAGTTACCATCAACATTCATGGAAAGGTCCATTTCTAAATATTTTTAAAAACTAACCAAGTGTTTCAGTTATGAAGACTCTGCTTACAATGCAAGTGACTTAAAGCAGAGAAGTGTGGGCAGCACAGATTCCTGAAGATTTTCTACAGCAGCATCAGTTACTGGTGCTGACACAGGAAAAATACGAGGGAAAAGGCAATCAATGGGGCTACATTTTTGGCTTGACTTAATTCATTAATATTTGAAAACAAGTAAGTCTGGTTTGCCCCAGGGAGTGGTAATAGGATACAAGCCTTTCACCTCTAGGTCAGCAGTTCAAAGCCAACTTTGGGCAGTACTGACTGAAAGTCATTACTATCTATCTGAACACTCTTCGAGAGTATATGTAAAATAAGTTGGTGGTCTCTGTTTATTTCCTAATGGCTAAGGCCCTGATTCAGCAAAGCTCTTAAGCATGTTCTTAATGAGAAGCAGATGTTCAAATCCTTTTGAATTTAAACATCTGAATACAGTTAAGCACGTTCAGAGCAGCCTCACCAGCACGGGCAGGCGGGAGCATACACAGAGGAAGGTTTGCTAAATGAGACCCTCAGCGTGTCAGTTGTTTGTGCACACACAAATAGAGGGAACAAGAAAGCCAGCCCATTTCCCCTTCCCCAAATAATATTGCCCACATGCTGCACTGTATGCTAATAATGGCACAGCAGAAGAATGAGACTATCGGCCACAGAAAAGTTCCCCCTTTCATTCACCCGTACTAATGAGACCAGGTGGGGAAAAAATGTTTGCATTGCCATTATAAAGCAGAATATAAGGCCACAGAACTGTATTGCCTTTCTTGCTCCCCAGATCATCAGCTTTCACAAGCATGGAATGTGCTTTAAAAAGGAGTGGGATAGGAGTGTGGTATTTACATAACCTTCCTGCTGCTTATTCATGCATGTGCTCTGCTAAAAAATGTGTGCATATATGAATCCAGTCTGGAAGAATGCAAGCCTCATAGCCCAACCACATGCAGTATTTATCTACAGGTAAAGGCCATTTCTTAAAAGTCAAGGCTTTTCAAGAAGGAGGTGGGGGGAAGTTACTTGGGAATTTAATGATTTGAGTGCTTATTTGTACTTGAAAATCATTAGGACTGGCATCTGAGCAGAAGTTTTTAAACACTCCTGTTAAAGCCGTCATCCCTCTGCTAGATTAAATACCTTCTAAGATTACCAGTGGATCAGATTTGTTTTGCTTCTTTTAAAGAGAATTGTATTCTGGGACTTTTCCACGGTGTTGCTGCTTATTGTCTGGCATGATCAAGGTCAACCGCTGTGAAATGAAAGCTAGTGTTTCAAACCACAGCAGGCTGAGAAAACCACCATTTCAATACCATGACTGCATGTTAGTAAGGCAAGTAGAATTTCATCAGCTGCAAGTGCTGCTCCCTGTCCCTAAAGACCTCTGCAATGGTGTTAGCTGTACAGCCCAGTAAGTCCTCTCACAAAGAAGAGATGGTCCCAGCACTGCTGCCCTTCAGCTGAAATCAGTGGAGTAAATGATATCATGGGACTGAGATCAACATCCAGAGCAGCATTCGGTAAATCTTCTGGCAGGTTTTCGCTTGAATTACAAAGAGATAGCCTGCAATCAAATTGGTTCATAATGAAATGATCACACCCAATTTCCTGCAGCTTAAGCAACGGTTTTCCAAATATCTAATCTCAGAAGATTTCTATCTCACAGTACTTTGGATAAGGTTTTAATAAACATCCTTTACTAAAATGCATGGAACCTCTGGCCTCTTTTAAATTTGCCCATTGCTAGTGGAAAATCAATGTAAAAAGTCATAGTAATCAAATCTTTGGCATTACTAAGAACTCCTCAGCCTGCAGAAATTCTCAGAAAACACTTCCTATAGCATGAATGCTCACTCTTCTTCTGGAACAATCAAGAAAGGCTATTCCAAAAACTCCTTCTTCACTCGGTAACAGGATGCTTCATGCTGATCCCTGTTTTGGGACTCTTTAGTGCTTTGTTAAGGCTCTCCAAGACAAGCTCTGAGCTCTTGTGTTTCCAATGAATGCACAGAATTCACCCACTTCTTTCTTTAATCATAAGGTACCTACAGTTTTGATTATGATGACTATATTATTATACAAATACAGTAATTTCAGGCTCTGAATGATTTCAAAACAATTTACATTGGCTAGTTTTTGATTGTCTCAAATTCATAAGTTTTTGTTCTTTGCAGCCTGTGATCAACCACTGACCTTCACAAAAGACTCACGCAGCAATTAAACAGGACACAAAGTAAGTGCCTGCCACCCTGGCTGGACTGGGAAACAAATCACTGGTCAGCCAAGTGATGCTATGGCTCTTCTCTCATTTTGCACAGTTCTGTGCTAGGAGAGCTCCATAACTTTGTGAACGGAGTTCGTGTTTATCTGGGATGCTACTGCTGTGCTCTCAGGCCAGAACTCTGCTTCTGCTCCTTTATCCCAGGAACTTTTTTGTTTTATTAGTCATAGTAGCCACAGGAAATTACAAGTACCACCAAGACACACTGATGATAAATAAAGGTTTGGAGCTGCCTTTCCTTTCCCTTTCCCGTTTATGGGAGAGCTTTATCTACTATGACAGTAACTGCCAGAAGAATCGGCTTCACTCGAGTCTTCCAGTCCTATGTTGTATATTCAACTTTCCTGAGAACAAAGAGGAGGTCCTGGTTCATTATGCAAAAGTGCTGTGACTATAACTCAAAATAGAAAAGAAAGCACAACAATAGGTGCCCAATGAAGGAAACACCTGCTTTTCATTTTCCTGTAGTGTTTAAATGAAGCAAATTAGATAAGCTAATTGAGGACAAAACTTTAAATCCAGGTTAGAAATCAGAGCTGTGTTACACTGCCTCAGACTGACAAGCAGAGTGAATGCATGTTGGATTCAATTTGATTTTTGGTGGTTCTTAATTAAGTTTAAGAACTTGAACAGAAAGTATGCCATTACCTGTCATGGTCCCACGATTGCTGCGAGTGTGTCACACCAAAACGTTTTTATTACTTGTATAACAGAACCAGCTCTTGCACTAGAGGGGGGACTTGCAGGAGAGCGCATTCTCCTTGAAGGGGCATGTGGCACGGGGCAGACCTGCAAGAGACACCCAAGCAGACACCCTGGGAGAGGCACAGGCATGGTTCTGGCACACAGTTTGGCCTAACCAGCAGTGATGAGCAATAGCCTGCACTGGCTCAATCCACTGATGCACACACGCAGCTCCTGGCAGTCAAGCAGCTCCCCAGGAACAGGCTTAGTTAATCTGCACAGCTCTGCACTGCACCGTGGAGACAGCCTGCAGTAAGATATGAGCAAGATCCTTGCCTCAGGGAATTCCAGCATCCTTAAACACTTACTATTGTCTAACAATGCCAAAATACCTCTGAGGTCTCAACTTTTAAAACATGAGCAAATAAGACAGATAAAGTCCCGTATGAAAATACGTTCAAAGCACACACGCAGGAGCCAGGAGGCTGAAGAACAAAGGAGCCACATTTCCATGACTTCCAAGCCAGTGCATGGATCACTGGGGCAATCGAGCTCTGCTGGTATTTCCTCTGAATTCCATCAAGCCCCTACCCCAAAAGCTGGTCACTAGGCTGGAAGCAGGGAGAAGCCGCATGCAGGAACTCCTCAGCTTGTGGAGCAACACTGGGGGCCCTCTGCAGCTGGTCCCAGCTCTTCTGGAACCACAGCAGTGCCATGATAGCCACCAGTGAATTAACACAGCAGCTGGACCACTTGTTTCCCCAGCAGTTTTCCCCCACGCAAGCCATAAGAGGTCCTGCAGTCCCCATGGCTCTGGGATTCGCGGTGTGGTAGAGGCAGGCAGGGAGGTGGCTGAAGCCCTGCAGAGCCAGAGGCTGATGCGGCTTCCTTGGCAAGGGAGGAGAAAGGGGCAGACTGAAGCACAGCACTGTGGATTGGTGCAAACCCCACAGAAACCTCAGCTCTCAGGGGCTGGATGCTGCACGGTATGAAAGTTGCACATTTATGGGCTAATCCTTTACTGTTCAGTGGTGTGGTTTAATGTTCTCCGTGTTTTCCTTTCTGCTAAGTGGGGATGGGGGAAAAACATGAGTTTGACTTCAGAGATGTGTATTTTTCATGTTTTAGAGGGGACACCCTGAACTGGAAAATTTCCATCTAAAAAAATATATGTGCATCAGTAGTTCTCCTTCCCCTTCCTCATAAAACTCAGACTGTTTTCAAATTTATAATGAAATGTGGAAAAGATTTAAATGTGAGCAGTTTTGCCTTTCACTAGGAGTATCTTGAATGACATTAGCTGGGAATAACACAGGTCTGTGTGTTTTTCTTGGAAAGCCAAAATTCATTTACTACAGACCTTTGAAAACAACACCTGTGCACTCTCCCCTCTCACTCCTTTCCTTCAGTATCCTCCAAAAGTCTCCAGACCCCAAATTCTTATTTTGGATGTTTTCAGCAGGGTTTCTGTGACCTGCTTAGAGAGGCACCCCCCTTTTGAGGATCTGTGGAGGGTTGGCTGGCATGCAGGAATTCCAGCCAAGGTGCTAAAAAAACATGAGGCCAATCTTGCAAGGACAGACTTGTTCTCTGATAAGAACCATTTCGTTGAGGAGAAGGGCACTTATGAAAAAGATACTTTCTATGCAAATTTTCTATTTAAACACCTAAGCACTTTAACCAACAATATTTTGCAAAAAGGCACTTGTAATTTAAGCTGACAGCCGGGGTTTGGAAAGAAACTTCTCTTTCATCTGTCTTTGCCAGCCTTTCAAGTCATATCTGCAAACAGAGCATGGAGAAAACATATCTCTAAAGGTTTTATTTTGAAGCTCTTGCTTTCCTCCTGCCTGTTGGATCACCTTCACTGTTAAATCAGACTGAATGCTCAGTGACTATCACCACTGTGAGTCAGAGCTACCATACGTGCCCATAAACCCGAATTTTGCTGTCACTTGAATATAACAACAAAGAATGGTAACTCCATTAAAGAAAAGAAACGAAACTCCAAAGAAATCACCGTATGAAAACACAGAAATAGATTCCATTCTCCAGGTTCTCAGAAATCAACAGCCTGGACACATTACCAAATTCAAAGAACCTTGCCAGGCACACTTAGTGTTCTACACTATCAGAAATCTCTACATAGACCAGCTGTAGGGCTGGACTCAGCTCAAGGGATATGAGAAGGTATGATTACACAAGATTTCTAATTCAACTTTGAAGGTTCAGTGGGGGTCTGATCCAAAGCCTACTGAAGTAAATGGAAAAAAATAGACTTATATCTTAGTTTAGACCTATTCAGTTTGGATACAGTTCAGAGAAGTACTCATACTTGGCAGCTGATGTAAACTAAACACATTAACCTATCATTAGGAAAAAAAGGTGCCAGAAGAGATCTATATAAGGACAAACCTGTGAAGTATTGTTTTATGGTCTGTCCAGCCATTCCAGGATTCCAGCACCTTAGCAGAGAGGTAAAACAAACTTTTGGCCTATTTATAAACGTGAAGCTTAAAGATCTGATCCTACCCTGTTGTCAATTATTGCCACAGACAAATGCAAGTCCACAAATAAGTAACGACTTTTTGTTAAATTAGTGCTGCTCCCAACACTACTTGCCTTTAATTGCTATTCCTTGACACTTTTCTTCTGTTTGGAAAGGAACAAAGAATTTATTACGTTAATGAGATAAAACTCCATGAAATCATTCATAGCTTACTTACATATTTGTATTTTAGCAGCAAACTATAACAGAAATTGACTCTTAAACTATAGCACAGTATTAATTGCTAATTAGTTTACCATTATGACTGGAATGCTTTCTAGCATTCTAAGTCAGTTTTAATCCATATAAACAGCTAAGGAATGCTCTATCTCAAAACATGTAATTATGGGGGATTATATTACACCTCCAGCATTTTGGCAAAAGCTTGCAATGGCAAAAGATATAAAGTAGTACCACTTCTTGTGATTTCATACAAACAGGAAAAAAAAGGGCTCTTTATCACTACAGCACATTTGCTGTAGTGCCTCCCATTTTATTTTTAATTTTAGAGATAGAGGCTTTCTGTCCCTCATAAAGTTTTTCATCTACATTCTCTTTTTTTCCTGTCACTCCTGAAACGGAGAATTTAGCAGAGCTGGAATTTATTCGCAAAATTTCTAAGACAGTTCCTGTACAGCACCACCATACATGCTACTCTTCTTTTAAATAAGGTTACACTTAAAAAGAAAACCCAGACAAACCAACAACACAGACCTTTGGTTTTTTTCCAAGAATTAAGTGGCTCTTATGTGCATTGTCTGCTGGCTAAGGGACAGCAGATTAAAGCACCAATCATGCTTACAAGTGCCATGGTTCTTTTAGACAGAGCTCAACTTAAACCAAAGTATCTAGCTCGTGGGCATTCACCTTCTTTTTGAAAAGACACAAGTGTCTGAAGCATTTATTGTAAGGTGTCTCAGCCACAGAGGTATAAAAGAGCAGGAGAGAAACTTCCCTTTCTCAGGATAAATTACTGGCTTGAGACATGAGACATCTGCCCAAATATCTGAAATATTTAGGTCCTGGTCATCTCTGTGCCTTCCATAAGAGTAGAACCCTCACAAGTGGGCACTCCACAAGAGTGAGATGAGACAGGGAGAGTGGCCACTGGGGAACAGCAGAAAGGAGAACTCCCCATCCCTTTTGTCCTCCAGACGTTCAACCCACTCCTTTAAGATTCGTAAGGATGCAATTTCCCATCGATTTAAGCCCTGGATTTTCCTAAGCAGAGGGTGAATCCAGGGGCTGATGACCCTGCTGACAGCCCATCCCGCCCTGGCGCTGGTGGCCCTCCCAGCTGTACCCAGCAGTGCTCAGAGCTTTGCCTGTACACACCTCTCTCCCCTGCACACCTGGGGCGAGGCTGCACCTCACCAGCTCCCACCCTGGCCAGGGCTCGCATCATTCCTTTATTCTGTTTCTTGCCTGAAGCAAACAACCAGCCTGGTTCTTGCTTTTCCTCAAAAAGCAACAACTCTGTTTTCAAAGAGATGGATGCTCTGCCTATCTTAGTACCAAGAGACTCTGCTGTCCTTTGATGGTTGCCAGCTGCTCCTGTGGGCCCACAAAAGTGTCCCCTCACTTCCTGGCTGCCTTTGGACCTTCTTGAAATTAAGTGATAAACTTGATTGTCCTTCTCCCCGGACAACCCCTAGGTTTCTCATTGACTCTACCAATGAAAGCCCTGATTTTCAGCATCCTCTGCTGGGTCACAGCTTTCCAAGACACGTCTTTTTCTTTTCAAGCCCTTTAGAAGGGGTTCATTTGACAAGATATGTCAATATTTTGCAATAAATGGATATAGTCAGCTTTTCCTATGACTTGACCAGTGAATGAGCAGAGCTTTTATGAATTTTAGGCCCTGTTTTCTCCTTTTCACTCTAACTGAAGCCATGGAAAAACGCCCAGACTGATGGCTTGAAATGAATTTCTGGTGGACATGTTTTTAAATCCAAGTCTTCTGCACTTTGGCAACACAGTGTCATTTTCACTTAATTTTCCTGACAACCTGCCAATAAAGCCAAAGGTCTGTTTAGCAAAAGCGAATTAAAGTGCACCTTTCTCATCTGAAGAAATAACATCTGCTGTGCTAAAGATAACTTGTTATTTCTCATGGAAACAAGATATTTAATATCTGAGTCTTGTTTGTTTTCATCAAAACCTGGAAAAATAACAATAAACTGACTTACTTGGGAAAAAAAAGTTTGTTTTTGAAGCACATGCTTTAAGAAATGTAAGAACCTGCCCTCCCTGCTCTGCTTGTCACAGAGATTTTAATTTTGAGTCTTTCAGTATTCCAGTATTAAACCTGATGAATTTGATTCCAAGTGTAAGAAAGTTCTTTCATCCCGTGAGTCATTCAGCTTCTCTCTGTATGGGAGCTTTACTGATTCAAAGCTTTCAGTTTCGTAAACAAGCTCATCATTTTTCTGTGGAAAATCGTCACCTCACAAATGGATCTTGCAAGGACACTTTGCCAGCTGACTCGTATCCCAAAATAAAAATTACAATGGTTTAGGCGATATTTTTTTTTAAATCCATTAAGTTAACCTAGAAGAAAATCCTTACAATCTAAATCAGTGGAGATTTAATGGAAGTCTTTGAATTTAGCTGGAAAGTATTTTTTTAAGCATTTGGCAGATTAAATTTCTCAATATCAACAAACTTCTAATGTCACTTAAGTCCTGGAAATAGGGTTTATTTGTCTTATGGATGAATACAGCTCTCTCCCAAGCACTGGATTTCATTCTTTGTGAAACTGGTGTCTTATGCAGCACTGAGTGGATAACAAGGCATGCATTTAATACATAAAAATCAGTCATGAGACGCTGAAAGTTAATTATAATGTAGCAGAGTTTAAGGGTCAGGATTAGCAGGCTAAGATTACTTGTCAGTTGGAGTAAAAAGACCAGGGAAGAAGAGGTCCATCACAGTAAGGTAATAAGAGAGGGCATTAAAAGGACATTTGTGGAGACTATTTGTTTTGTTTCAGGTTTGTTTTGTTGCCAGGGGGGGTTGGGGGGTTTTTTGTTTGCTGGGTTTGTGGGTTTTTTTTAAAGGAAAAATCTACATTTGAAAATTGGTCCCAGGTATCCAAAAATCAGAGGAAATTATTTGATTATTGAACTTTAAACTTTGTGTTCCTTAAATCCAAAGTTTTAACTTTGTATACTTTTCTTTTCCTGGCATTGGTGAAGCACACTTTCCCTCTCATATTATTTCCATTCCAGCCTTGTGCTATGAAAGGAAAAACCTTATGGAAAGAACATAGTGCCTTGATTGTCTCTATATACTACAAATAAAAAAACGGAACAAGCTGAGCAGCACTTGGGACTAGATACGTATTAAATACATGTTACAATGAGAAACAGACTGTACCAACTGTAAGCTGGAGTGACATGTCATTTTCAGATATATTCCACTTCCACGCCACTTTAGCAGCATTTATCACATCAATTGCTAAAAATTAGATTTGGCTGGCAAAGAAAAAGGTGTGGAAGAAAGGTATTTGTCTTGGCTTATCCAGAAACCTTCAGCTGTTTGTATTTAGGGAGTAGAACTATTTAACGTGGGCCTGGTCCTCAAGACTGTCCTCAGTTTTATATTCACTCCCTACTCTGGAAAACTTTCCAGTTGACTCCAGTGGATATTTTGCTGAAGTTTAAATTTAACTGAGAGCTAGTGCAGAAAACACTTCTGCACATGATTACTGCTGGTAATCAACCTCCTTAAAATCAATGAGAATATTTACTTGTCTTAAATGTTCTTTGTACCCTGAACAAAATTTTTTACCATGAGGTCAAGAACCTTTGATAATTCATCAGAGAGGAAAAAATGTATCCTTCAGAAACCTTCACAGACAACTAAAAATCTTACAAAAAAAAAAAAAGTCTTTTTTTTCTCTCTTTCTCTCCCAAAACAAATAAAATGTAACTGGCTATGCACTGTCTACTTAAAATAGATGACATGGTGTACTTGAGATACATGGGACCAATGGCAGCCTTAAAAAAAGAAACCTTCCTTGCTTACATGAGACATGCAGAAATTTTAGGATTTGCTGCAATTTTGTCCAACTCTAAAGTGCGCATATGTTGCTATTCCTATTCCTAGCCTTTGTGGTTAGTTTGCCACTAGCCAAGTTTCCAAAATAAAATCCGAAGTTCCTACAACAGACAAAAGTGTCCGGTAACACGGTCCAGTAGAGTTGGAGATTAGACCAGTCGGTAAATAAAATAATACATCACTTATTAGTTACAGGCCGGGGGAAGCCAAGCCCAGGAGGTGGGGAGGATCAGCACACGGCTGCCAGACACCGCTAAGCCGGCACAGAGCGCTAAGTAGGGCAGCAGCAACCGAAATCAAAGGTTCACAAATTGGCAGGACACATTCTTTTGTTGCACAGTCATTGGTATTTGAAGGGTGAAATCCAAGCTGTGCTGAAGTCACCAGGAAAAGTCTCTGTGCACCAGGACATCACCTTAATAGAAAGTAATTAACCTCGCTATTCCTGCCAAGAGTTTGGGTCTGTGGGCACCAACCCATTAAGCCCTGAAACTCGCCTGTGTTACAAGAGCAGTCGCTGCAAAAATGTGCAGAGCACGGCAGGAAAAAAGGTTTCCCTGGCAAGGTTTGCACACTGTGGTGGTTGCATGATTATATAGGAGAGAGTCTCCTTTTCCAAGCCAATATCGATGATAATCAGCAGTGATGTGAAAAGAGATGATGAAAAATTACAAGAGGGCATTTCAAATTCAGTTTTGGCAGTAGGCAAAACTCGCAGCTTCCAACAGCTCTGCCTGCAGTATGGAAAGCAGCCCAACTCAGTGCCCTGGGATCTGAGCACGGGCTTGAAACTTGTGCCCACATTTTAGGCACCCAATTTCTCCCCTGGTTGAAAAAACCCAGTAAAAGCTAACTTATCGTATTGAACATTGTGTTTGTTTCAAGATCATGTTTCTCTTTGCTAGGACAGGAGACTTTTCAACCTTCGTACGCATAAACCAGAGGTCTTCTGGAACTGTTCCCACAGCGTCCACTGACAAAGATAACACTGAGCACTCCTATGCACCCTTACTTCTTTATACTGAGTCAGGCTAGAATAACTAAAATTGGTAAGGAAATTCATTCAGGGAGGAAGAGGTCTTGAATCATTACAAGGGGAAAGACCAAAATCAAGCTGATTAAAACCAGTAAGTGTTCTAAAGCATGAAATGAGATGTTGTCTCCTCTATTACTGAATAACATCTTCCAAAGGAGTGGTCTGAAGTTTTTTTCTGGATGGAGGGATAGCAGAGGCATTTCGAAAATATGGCAGTTTTTATTTCCAGCTTTACAGAAAATATTGTCCCTTCCTGTCACATGAGCATCTGGCCATGGTGAGCCAAATAACTGTTGATTACTGTAATTTACTGTCTCTGGAGCTGAACGTGAACATCACACATTTCCAGCTTCCAGAAAATGCCCTTTCTCCCTTTCTCCCAGCAGAGACCACCACATCTCCACCAGGCCCACATTCCACTGGCATTCATCCAGCTTCCTCATGTCAGTGGGACTATGCCGTGTTGCATTTCAGTGCAACCATCAGGCTGCTGTTTGTCTTAGAAACATACTCTGCTCAAGGGCACTATGAAACCTGAACTCCTGTGATACACATTGGATCGCAAAACCCGGGAGAAAGTACATAGAAACACCAGAGAAAGCATTTCTGACTCATTGAAATCACTTCTCAGAGAAGGTCACAGACAGGCTCTGGCCACTCAGAGGAGACAACAAAAGTTTCTCCCCTCTTCCCCTCTTCCCCCCTCCCCTTTACCACAAGCAAAGTAAACAGCAACCAACCAAAGTAAACCTTAAAAAAATTAAAATAATTACCAACTTTAAAAGACAATCACTACTGAGATACTAAAAATCCACCCCAAACACCAACTCTCTGCTGAACAGAATTTTAACCCTGAGGATACTCATGTATGAAAAGTTCAAAAGGACTGCAGCAGGGGTTTTGTCAGCGAGGCAGACAGGATGTAATTGTGTATTAGCACAGAGAGCAGATACTCATTACAGCGGGGGCTTGGGTATGGTTCTGGTTTTGCAATCACAGTTATTGTTGTGAAAGCACAGACTTCTTTGGGCCCTGTATTAGGATGACAAATAACATTCTCCAAAGTCAGTAATGTCTAGGACCATATGGAAACCCTGAGACTCATGTTGTCAGCATTATTGTGAATGTGTTTAACTCTTAAAGTTTCCCTTAGTTCAGAAAAATACCCTACAAATTGTTTTCTCTGAAAAGGATTTGTGAAAGTGTTTTTATTCTTGTTCAAAAAAGTATTCTGATGTTAGGATTCGGTGATGAGAAGTGATAAACATTCATAACAGACTTTTTCTGGTACAATAACTATAGATTATACAGGACATAGTCAAGTGAACATTACTGAAATTGGCCTGATATTAGATACCCAGAGCGTATGTTTGCAGACTTGTTGGCTCTGATTGTAAATGAGCTTGTCTTCCATTTTAACTACAGTTCATTTCCAGGGAGCAATTTCTACTGTTTTAAAACCACTCTGTACATGTTGTACCTGAAAGCAAATGAAGAACATTTAGAGATGGGAAGTAGCATGTGTATCTTTCCAGAGAAAACAGCCATTTTAGCAGAAAACCATGCCTGAATGGTAAATACTTGACCATAAGCAGCGTGGCAGCAGAGATGTTACATAGCATGGTGATGTATCTCCAAAAAATTAACCTGATTGATAAAAACTGAGCTAAGAATCTTGTGTTCCTTTGGGTTTACAGGCAGTTTCAGAGAGTGTAAATCCTTCTTGGAATGAAAAAATCTAAAAAAATACTGAAGTCAAGAAGGACTTTTAATAATGTAGCAATGCATAGTCCATGCATTTTCACATGTGTGAGATAAAAAAATCTTCTAAAACACCTTCTTTGTGTTTCTGCAGGAGCAGAATTATTTGTTGGGTTACTCACATCAGGCTTGCAACATCACAATTGCACCTGTTTTATAACTTACTGTCACTTCTCTTATCCATAACAAGGGTGCAACGCCTACCTGAGACCTGATCTGCTCCCTTCTGCCTTTGATGTTCCTCACTCTGCGCCAGGGGTCACAGTGCTGGCAGACATGCCATGGGGTATGAATGATTTAAAGCAACAGGTGAAAGTCTTTAAATGAGTGTATTTACCAGCACCTTTCAAGGACTCTGTATCAGCCATGCTTGATCGTATTCCATGAGCGTTCTCAGATGCACTTTCCTTTGTGTTGCTGTTTAGTGGCACGGTCACATTTCATGTAAGTTTGCTATTCTGTGAATTTCACAAGTTCATCTTGTAAAGCTGGACTTGTGTGGATGGTTAATCTCCCGGGCGTTCATCACTCAATAAGGGACAGATGCACTTCAGTATTAAGCAAACTATTAATATTTCCTACATTTCCCATGAAAATACTTCTGCCTGCATCTCATCCACTTACACTTTCTGTCTTTAACATTCACCTCTGCTGCCTCCTCTTACTACAAGAGTCTGAAGTCTCCTATGCCCTAAACAATTTGCTGGTTTACCTGTCTTCCTTCAAATCTTTTTCTTAAAAACCACTTCTTCTAGAGCTATATTATCCCACAAAGCTTTGACAGCTCATCACCCCCTGAGGCGTGGCATGACCTTTAGCTAGAATTCCAGCATCGAGCTATGGTCAGACACTCCTCTTTTGCACTACTGCAAATTAGAAGAATCCCTACTCTTATTTTCAAATGCTTCCCAAGATTTTACATTTGCGTGACAGGTGTAATGATTGCAGACCTAATTGTGAAAAAAATAAAATAAAATAAATCAAATGTGAAAACTGCAAAGTCGCCTAATGCAAGGAAAAAGATACTGAGGACTATAAAGTGGAAAGAATGTCATTAGAGGTCATCTGTAAATACTGCTCTGTCCACTAAAATAACACACACAAAAGCAACTGTGAGAACATGCACCCCTGATCTCAGGGTTTCAGTACTGAAAAGTTCTGTATTCAGCAAGGAAATAAAAAATTTTCCTTTTCTTTCTTGCTCTGCTTTCATTTATCTTGTAGCAATATAAATGTACTTATCATGCAAAGTAAAGACTAAACACAAATTATTCCCAGATTAGAGACAGTCAGTCAGGATTTCCTTGCTAGACAACATGATATTTACTGTACATAGAACAGCAAGATTGGCTCCTAAGGCTGATAATAGAAGCAGTGCTGATAAAAAGGCTAGAGAACAGGCCAGGAACTAGGAACAGTCTGTTTTAATCCATGCTACACCACTGTTTAGTCACAGTGCTGACCAGAACGTTACACAACTCAACGCCTCTCTTCCCACTATGACGTGCTTCTAGCATGTAGCTCTAATGCTGTAAATAATTCTTTAGTAGGTCCAGTAGCCTCAAAGCAAAAGATGATGGGATCACTCAAATGTGTCCTTGAGTTCCTGGCAGCATCCAGTAGTGCATTAAGAACGTAACACTTTCAGGTGTTTAAATATAAGTGAATTACATTTAAAATAAAGATTTTTAATTAAAAATAAATAATTAAAAGCTGCAGACATTAAACACGCACTCTTGGCTTCAGACTCCATTTGCAGATTGATAATGATCAGCACCTATAAATCCTCATGGGCAGTGAAGTGCTGGAAGGGAGAGAGAATGTTTTCAACAATAGCTGATGTCTGCATCAGCAACAAAAACAGTCTCTGAGCACTGGCATCAAGGAGCATTTGATGTGAACAAAGTGACATCTTGTTTCATCAAAGGTTAATGAGTACAGCAGCTCTGTCAGCAATACATTAAGACAGCAGTGTCACTGTTCGTCATACTTGGTGAGTTCAAGGCAGACTGCAAGCATCACCACTCGCGGATTTGTCGGGGTTTCTGTTCTCTCCCGGCTCAGTAAGTTTAATGTGACAAGTTAGTATTTCCCCATAAGCAACTCTTTATGCTGTTTTTCTGTGGAGCAAAAGTGTTTTTGTAAGCCTGGTACTTGTGCTGACTGGAAGACAAGAGGCTTTTCTCAGTAAACTTGGTTAAAATAGAAAGTATTAGAGAAGATGTAACACAACATTATTAACCTTTCCTTTTGTTTTAAAATTTTCTGATAAAAATCTTTTGATGGATTTTTGAAAATGTAATATTGCTGAGTTAAAGACTTTCTTTCCATTTGTGTAAAAGTTAAAGTTTATATATTTATCCATAACTGCCCATGAAAATGAATGGAAAAGTATATATTAGCATGAACAGGGGGAAAGAAAACAAGCAGTAGTGAATTGCTGCATAGACAAATCTCAGCACTATGCACAAATTCTGCTGCTAGATTCAGTGTCACCGGGCGGTGCTCAAAGACATTTACAACTGACTTCTGGGCTCATAGGGATTTCTATCAGTATCTCAGAAAATTATTATGGGGCTGAACAAGCACCTGACTACAGGACAGATTAAATAAGACTGTATGCATGAATAAGGGTTTGGGATCTGGACCTTAGATGCAATAGCACTTGTTGAATTCTGTCATCCAAGTTCACAACAAACAGCGACCCATTTCCCTGATGGATAATGCCTTTCTCTAATACTAATATTTCTCTACCTGTGGACGTGACATGGATGCTGCTTCTTCACCTCACATGCCATCAACTTCCAATATCCATGACTGAAGCCAAGGATGAGAAGCTTGTTTCTGCTTGGGAGCTTCCCAGATGAGGTAAAAGTGTTTGTAGCCTTTAGCAAGGCAGTAGTGTTATGTCGTGTTTATTATGCTATCGTTCTGTGAGTCGTGCTCATAGTGTTGCTGAAAGTACTTCTGAGTCCTGATGCTATTGGCAAGTTGTGGCTATTTTCAAAGTCTTTGGTTCTCCCTCCTCTGAGGGCTGAAGGACTCATTTGGGACAGTATTTCTGTTAGCATATTTGCTTTACATAAGCCAAACTTTCAGCTCTGTCATTCTCCAGCTAGACAAACCTGAACAGCTTAGTGCACAAAGGTCTTGTTTACATCACTGCATATCTGTGTTTCACAAGACAACCTGTACTTTCTAGAACAATCACAGAAAAGCTGGTTCAAACGGAGCTCAGGAGGCCTTGTAGTCACCAGGTATTCTTATGTAATTCCTGGCAGATAGTTGCATAATCCCGTTTTAAAAACCAGAGGTTTTTAAAACAGAGGTTGTAGAGGTCCCACCTTATCCATTCAACCTTTGCTTTAGAAAGGTTCCCTCTCTCCCGTAAAATATCTACCTCACCTCTTTCTTGGTGCTAAGGCTTGATTTCATCACTGTGAACAAGTAAGCCTGACTATTGCTCTCCTTCCTGCTGCCCCTTCTAAGGCTAAGCAGATATGCTTTTTAGTCTTTTGTCTCTGGACACCTCAGTGCTGCACAGAACCAGGAGTCCTATACAAAACTTCTCCCATTTGCTCTGTAGCAAGCAGCTTTACTGAATCAGATTATGCAATGATGAAGATTTTAATTTGTGCCTCACCTGTTATATTCATGTACAAAGAAGTCCCACCTGTGTTGTAAATCTTATTCTTTCACTTTTTGGCTAGCACTCCATCCCATTTGCTAAGGATAAAGATAGCTTTAAGTTTGGAGATACTGTTTTGGCAAGTTCATTCTGTGGTTTTTCAAAGCAGAGGGAATGAAGGCAGGCATGACTTTTGCCCTGGTTTCCTAAGGCTAAGAGACCTACACAGTCGTGCTACACAAGACTTTCTGTCCACCCATCCCACCCCCACGACAACTTCTGATCCTTTAGGTCAATGTCAGCTTGATCTGACGGGAATGAAGAGTTCAAAGACTGAGTTTCTGCAAGACTTCAGGGGGAAGGGGAAGAAAAAAAGGGGGCAACCAACCAAGAACAAGAGTACGAACCAGAATAAGCAGATAACATATCAGATATGCAGAATCCTTTTAGGAGAGATACTTAGAAAATGTCTGTTTTTTCAGGACAAGTTTCCCTTGAAGAGCTGGAATAGCCTAGAGCACATATTGGGCTTCCTGGTTCCAGAACTCTTGAATCCATTTGCACTAACATGGAAAATAAGTTTGAAAATAAGACATTAACTTCTCTGTGAATAGGGTTATTATTTCTGTGAAGCACCTTTCATCAACAGATCTGAAAGCATGTGACAAAAGGAGGCCTTGAGCATTATCTCTGGCTCATGTATTAAAGAACTGAGAGGTGATGCAACTTGCCTGAGGTCACTAGATCAATGGAGAACTCAGGTGTCCCTCGAGCAATTCTCCATACTGCTTCAGGAACACCTCAAGTAGAATCAGGTTACTTTTATTTTTTTGTCTTATTTTTTCCTCTGTAGATTTTACACTTATACGGGAGAGTGATCTAAGATGCTTTTATTTTTCCCTGGCAGACACAAACCAACAGAGAATAGCATATCTCAGATTTTGACAACTGTATTCAAGTGTATCCAAATACTGAAGCACTGCAACAAAGATAGTTACTTTTGAAAATTAAGTTATCTCTGTCTGAATTAACAAGGAGAGTTCCAAAATCATCTCCAGCCCCAGATGACTGATGGCAGAAACTCTTGCTGAATTCTGGGTTGGGTTTACTACACTTGTCCAAAGAAGTGCTCCACATAAAAATCATGTAATCCTTGTGTCCTCTTAATCTCAACATATGATTTACTTACCTTTAAATATATTCTAGGATATTATGTAGCCTTAACAGTTGTATTCAGCTATCCTAAATAATTCTGTTCCATAATCAATATCCATCCACAAGTAGTTTCTAAAAATCAATCTGTCTTGCAAGAATGTCGTGAAAATGAAATTTCATGGGGGATCCATGCTCATTTTATCAGAACTTCTTTTATTACTCCAGACAAATCCACTCAGTATCAATGATTGAGGATAAAACACAAAACAATGGCCTCTCGCTAAATCAAAGAATGATTCATTGGTGTCACCCCAGGACAATTGGAAATAAGCCTTCCAATTGCAATTCCATCCAAATAACTAAATAAATGAATTGCTAAAAGTACTGAAAGCCAATGATGTCTCTAAGATGTCAGGAGAGGAAAAAAAGCTCTCTCTTACCACACAGCTGCATTTAAAATTAAATTATCCAGCAGCCTCCCTCAGCCATGACAAGTGGTCCTTCTCATATCTTCACTTCAGCGATGCAGATTTGAAGAACCTTAAAATGGTGGGAGATGGCTATTGAGGAGAGTTGATAACAGTAAGTGGTACTTGAGTTTTGAATCTAGTCAGAGATACTTTATTCTGGCCATACCAAAATCTTGGCATGCCTGTGCCTTCATCAACCCAGGTATAATGATGCCTTAGGTTTTAACTTTTATATTTTTCAAATCCTGTACTGCCTAGTGTGTAACTCTGAAGTTTTGTGTGGCCTGTTAGCTGCTGTTCTCTCATGCTGGTTAGACATAACAAACCTCTCTAGGTTTGCTCGCCAGGGACACCTTGATTGTCCCAGGCCCTAAAATGTGTAAACTAAAAGCCTTTGAAGAGTAGGGACAAACTTGGGGTAATTACATCATTAACTGAAGTTATAATTGGAGAATTAACCCTGATATGCAAATAGACCAAACTTACAAAGGTGTGAAGAACCTGTGACCCAGGGTCCATCTTGGGTAGAGACCCCCGGAGGCTACACCCTCCCAGGGTGTACCTTTGAAGGCTCTTGAAATAAATACCTGTTTTTATTCTCTTGATCTTCTCTAGCCTCTGTTTTCAGGTAGCCACTTCAAGGCATCAATAACAGTGCTAATGTTGGGATCACTCCCCTCAGCCCCAGTGAAGCAGGCAGCCCTTCTCTCCAAGACAGGCATTCACCCCTGTGACCTGCGGGCCGAGCTGGCCAAGCAGCATCCTGACTATAATTGAGATGCTGCATCACAGCTGCTCCAAATGTATTTTATGCCTATGCACTTATCTACTTCTGCTTGGATATTTTTATTTGATTTTTTTTTTTTCATTGTAGTTTTGGGCATTGTTTCACTAAGACACTTTAGCAAATGTTTAATTTTTATCATGTAAGTAAAGGAGCCATCTTGTACAAAGCAGGGCTTCTACAACACACAGTCTTTTTCCACCTTAAACGCAAAAAGGACTTAAACACATGTTTATGCTTTGTGTTCACCTGGAAGCATTGTTCTAGCAGCCACCATCCCAATACTGCTGTATCACTGGAACTTACACCTGATTTTGAAAAGTCTTTTTATTCAGCTCCTGGGCCTTTTACTAAGGGCATCACTCATAGTTTTGAAAAGGACACTTCTCTTTTTGAATGCTGTTCCCTATCACACACCGCTGCTCCAGTTCCCTATCATATGCAGCTTTTAAATCAGTACGCACACAGAGTTTTAAAACCAGGACAAATACAGTAGTAAGAAAAAATGGAGAAAAATAAGGTTTGTTTTCTGTCAGAGGAATCTCTAGCATAATGTGGTGCCTCCTGAAATTAAGGAAAAAGATGTGGACCAGAACAATATTGTGAAAATGACAGCACACAACAAGAATCTGCATTGATGTGTACTATACAGAAATGTTCAGATTTCAATAAAGAACATACACTGTTAATTAGGTCTTAGTTGAAAATAATATCAAACACTCTGTGGGGCTTAGAACAAAGCCTGTGAGCATGCACTTACACTGAGAGTGATTTTAGTCAATTTTTTGTGGGTTAAAATTAATGAAAGGAGAGAGTCAATGGAATATGAATAGAAACTAAATTATTTAATTAACCCAAGTGATTTTTAGATGTATAATCAGTTTCAGAGCCTAACACTTACTGCTTTCAATAGCTATTTAAAACACTACTTGGGATGCTAAGGATTATGGTGCATGCTTGAACAAAAGTAGGAATTTGGGATTTGGATTACTTCTTTGACCATTTAGGGTCTGGCACAGCAGCTGCAAATGTACACGTCTAAATGGGATGGCTCACATGAGTAAGGCTGGTTATGTGCACGTGTGGTGGCCACAGCCTTCACACACAGCAGGGACCTTCAGGGCTGAAGGCATCGATCTGCACGTTTGGTTTAAGAGAGGGACTCCCAGGCTGGGAGCTCTTACAAATCAATTCATCTATCTCAAATAATCAAACACAGTGACGGTGTTGCCAAACGCTGGGTTATACAAGCTTCCAAATCTGTGCTTCTAATGCACACAAGAGATATTCTACGTATTTTATTTGCAGGCTTGGGTGCCACTCTGGAAATCATCTGATGTCAGCAGATCAGCATAGCTGCTATCTAAAATGATGTTCACAAGGTACAGAAGCCCTTATGAAATCTTTGCCTGCTTTCACGGTGTGCAAATGTCACAATCAGTTTGAAATTCAACTGATACACGAATAATATAAAAGTTTCACAAAACTATAAGGTAAATGTGGACTACATAAACCATGCATGTAGCGCCCACAGCATCAAATCATCCACCAATATAAATAGACAATGTTTCCACTTTCTTGTCTAGTAACTAAATTTTCCACATATTCATTTCTTTGAGAAATGAACACTCCTTCAAATCATGTAATCCCAAGATTTCTCATTGGAAACAAATCAACATGTAAGCAGCTACACCATTATCTTCTCTGTGAGCTCCCTTCCAGATTTTCATATGATGGAAAGATTATAGCACCATGTAATGAGCTATGTACATCCCTGCTATCTGACATCACTAGCCTATATACACACAGCCCTAAAATAAAGAGTAACTGCATATTCAGATATCTCAACCTCTCTTCCTCGCAATAATTCAATCAGTCTTTGCACTAGGAGTCCTCACCATCTTAGCTCTTTCTCCTCAATTTGAGCAGATACAGGTACTCCCCACGTCCCCACAAACACTACTAAATCATGAAAGGTAAGATGGAGGATGGTTCCTCAAATCCAGCTCATATATTCCTAGATTTACCTCAGTACACCACAAATGGGAAACAAAGACCAAACCAAACCAAAACCAACCAACCAACCAAACAGCAAAACCCCCCCAACTCTATAAAGGTTTTTTTAAATTACCAGTTTCAAGTGCCATTACAAGGAAGATAAATTTTGTAGTTAACCCATCAGGATAATGATAAATTATAATAATGTTTGGGTTCTCCCTTACCCTGGATTCCTCTGCGTTACACACTCCCGAATCAGGTCAGAGTGCTTCAAACACAGATTACATGAAATAGAGGCTTACCAGTAAGATTTGTATGTATTCACAGCACACGTACAAGCTCAATCCATTCCTTTTAGTTGGGTGAATCCTGAATATGAATCAGAATGTGCATGATGAAAACACAAGAAAGCACAAAACTAACACAATAGCCTGCAGAAATGCAGAGAGCAATCTGAGCTTGCTTCTAGGTCTGTGACTTTGCATGCTGAATTCTATACTGACAATTGACATTCTCTACCAACATTACATTTCCATCTGAGTTCTTTCACAATATAAGAGAATGAATACTATATTTCTCATTCTCTTTGAAAGGCTGATGAGATACTGTGCTTCCAAATTGTGTGTAATGAGGCTAAGGGCAGTCTGAGATGGTCATTTTATTTGTAAGGGTACTTGAAAAGAAATTTCAATTGGTCAAATTCAGTAACTGCACTTTCCACAGCATCAATTTGCTCATATTCCTCTCAAAACGAGTGAGCATCACCAAGGACGCATTGATCTGGCACACTCACAGAATGTTCTTCTAGGAACTGCTGAGAGGAAAATTTAGGGCCAAGTTCTTGTTTTCTGTGTGCGGTTATCTTACAAACTGTTATTGTCTTCTGGGTTTTCCGGTAGTGTTCCTGTTTTTCTATCCACACTGTCTGCCTCTTGTCATATATTTGTCCTCGTGGCTTGCTCTGGGACAGAATCATCTTGCTTGCACATAGCTTAGATCATCTGAGTCCTGACCCATGATGCAGGGTCTGAGTGCTGAATATCATAAGAAAGACTCAAAAACTTCCAGGTGCTGTTTCTTTACCATTGACTGGCTTTGAAGCATCAAGCAAGTCACTGCAATGGTTGTTCTAAAAATAGGAAAAATATCACCATTTTTAGAGTAATTGTAATTACTTGTTTCATAATCTGCATTTTAGACCTGCAAAATAGCTAAAGGAATCAATTCTTATTAAAAGAAATACTTCTTTATCACTGTAGATGTCAAAGGAAATAAATGCTGACCAGGAGAGAGAAGATACATGGATTGTTCAGACAGGACAGATATCGCCAAATAAAAAAAGGCTTCATGAAATCTGGTCTTGACCAATTCAGGAACTAATCAAAGTGGTCTTGCAACCTTTGAGAGTATAAGAGGACAAAAACAAGAAGAAAAGAGGAAGAAGGAATCACATGGTGATTGTTGAAATCACAAGCCACTCAAGTCCTGGAAAGGTTCTAGAGCAAATGATAAAGCAAACAACTTCCAACTACTGGAATATAATAGTGATAAAAAGAGCTAGAAAAAGAACATGACAAGTCAGCTCAACTTCTGTCTTCGATGAATTAATAGGTTCAGTAGGTAACAGGAGAGCAGTAGATGTATTTCAGCTTGAATAAGAATTTTGACATGTAGTACACAACGACATAAAAATTAACGGAAGAGTTTAAATGAAAACGTCACAGAGTATGTTCACAACTGACTGAAGAACCTCTATTGGTGATTCACTGCTGAAACAATTCCTACAGAGGAAGAGGTATCTGAAGTGTCTTTGAAATATTTGTACTGGGAATAATTTTTGTGTAATGAATAATTTTACAATGGAAAAAGAAAGGCAAAAAGTGTGCAGATAGCAATCAAGTAAGGAGCTACTGCAAGTAGATTCATGACCTGATCTTGTCCTCCAGGACTCTTGAGTAGTACGGAAACAGTGGGATATAATAAGATGATAAAGCACTCCAGAACAATCAATATGTCCAAAACTAGAAGATGAACTTTGGTAAAAATTGCTCTGAAGTATAACACTTGGGGGAAAACAAATCACGGGTGCCAAGATAACCAGCAAGAGAAACACATGATCTTCCTTTTCCCTCATGGCAACCAATTTTAAGCAACTGTGTTAATGGCAATTGCAAATAGGACACAGTGAGTTTGGAGATACTACATAGATACAGTAATAATAAATAGTCTGCTGGCCAGCACAGCTTCAGAGATGTATGCACAGAACACCAAAAAACCTCCAGCCAGTCTCATCTAAGGTGTTATGTCAGTAAATTCCCTGAGAAAGCACATCCCAACACCACCTGGCGTGAAAGCGCCAACTAGAGAAAGATAACCAAGATAGCCAGCAGGGCATATAGGAAGGAAACTTTTTACAACAATTAAATTCATTCAAGTAAAGACCCATTTGACCTATTTGTGAGGGAAAAAAGAAATCTACCTAAAAACCCCCACAAGGTAAACTTCCTACATAATTGGCTTTTGTTTTCCCTTTTGGATGTTCAATCTGTCATCACAATGTCTTCAAAACCTTGTTTACAATGAAGACACGTTACAATGGAGCAAAGGAGATAAAAGTTGGTGACAGACAAAGTCCAGAAAGGATTTTTATAAGCTGAAATCAATTTTATCTAGGAAATCAGTGAAGAATCATACTGCAAACTAATTCAAACCATACATAACTATTTTTTTCAAACATTTATGAATATTTTGGAATAAAGGGAATAGTTCTGGGCATTCATACAACTAAATCGAAATTATAGTCAGAAGTTACAGGAGTACTCAAAAATTATTTCTTTTGCTATTTTCCAAATGGTTTTCTGAATTTTCTTCTCAGATATGCATTGCCATGTGACAGGAGAAAAACCACGGTTGACTGGAAGTCTAACACAGGGCTGCTTGTGAGGCCACATGTGAGAAATATAGGTTACACTATGCTTTGCTTTCAGCATCTAAAAACTTGTCTGAGTGAACATACCTGCCAAAAGTTAGATTAGCAACAAGGTATCTTGTGTTTGTGCCAACACATTTCCCTTCAAACATGGAAATAACTTACCCCACGTGTCTGGCCCTCACTGATGCTTTGAAAGCCGAAACATATCTGCTGCAAATTAATTTGAGTTTTTGCTTTGGATGAAGGGACCAGTCTGCTGACTTGGTGGTATTTGGAGCATAAGGTGAGAGACTGAGAGAACTGGATTTGTCCACACTCAAGAAGAGAAGATGAAATGAGATCTTATGATTTTATTCATGTGCTTTATATAACATATGCTTCTAAGGAAGACAGAGCCAAACTTCTGGAGGTGCACAGGAAAGAGGCAATAAACATAGGCTGCAACCAAGGAAATTCCAATTAGATATTAGGAATATTTTTTCATCATGAGAGTGGTCACAGACTGGAACAGGTGCGCAGGGAGGACAAGGAGCCTCCATTCTTGCAGGTGTTTAAAATCCAACTGGACACAGCCCGGAGCAGCCCAAGTTATCTTTGCAGCTGGATCTAATTTCAAAGTTGGATCTGCTCTAAACATGCCTGTTGGAGCAAAGCTGAGTTATTCCCTGATAGAGAGAGCTGCTTCAAGGTTGCTCTCTTAGAAAAGTGCCTCACAAGAAACAGGGCCTGATCTTAACAGCATCAACAACAAAGCATCAACTTTTCGATGCGTCTCTCTGGCCCCATGTGCCAGCGGGTTATTAAGAAGGATTATTGGATTGCAGATATGGCCCAGAATGTGTTGTGCATTCTATCAATGCACAAAAAGTTTCTATAGTTGTATTTTCTCAAATGGGAGTTATTCCTTCATGCTGCTTCAAACACTTCACAAGAAAAGGAGCATGCAGGCCTTGTTTCTTTACCTTGTACCGACAAAAGAGAGACACCCTCTCGCTATGCTTGCACTAGAATATAACAACTCTGAGTTGTTTTTATTTTTCTGTGTGTCTGTTTGCTTTTGTTTTTAACATCCCTAAAAGCTTCCTAGTGTTAGAACTAAAAACAAGCAAACAAACAGAAAACCCAAACAGGATCTGAGCTTCATGTTACATTTGTATCCAGCCTCTGCAATCTGATCTCAACAAAACAAGGGTTTTGTTTAGAATTAGTCTGGATTCTAAACAGAGTGAAGAATTAGAAGATACTCTTAAAGCACATACAAACCACACATTAAATAGACACTGCACAGGACTTGGAGATTTTGCTTTAATACCCAGTTCTGCATGAAAACCCTAGAGGAACTTGGCCAAGATATTTTGTTTTTCTCTGTCTTGCTTCTCTCCCATAAAAAGGAAAATGATGTCACCTTTTTTGCCACTCTTTGACTTTCTAAATACACAGGGCTGAAAATCCCACAGGAAAGGAGCTCTGTCCTATTACACTCTGAACTCACCAGCAGTCAAGTTATCAAAAAAAAAAAAAAAAAAAAGTATGAATAACTGACTAACATATGGTGAACAGAAAGAAAGAAAAAGAGCAAGTACTCCCTTGCAAGTATACTATGGATTTGGTTTAATTTAAAAACCAGTGACTCTTGGAGGGTGAAGGCTTTTCCCACATCCTTATGCAGCACTGTCTGTTGTGCCATGCAGATTGTGCCCATAAGTCCACAACAAAAGTCTCCCTCCAGGATAGCTTCTTTTACAAGAAACAACATTTCCCACCTCTCACTGAGATCCAGATTTAGAGGCACAATCTCCTAGGATCTGTGTGAAGGATCTGATGGAATCTAAGCCGGTGGCACTGAAAGCAGACACCTGACACATGAGGACAGGACATGGTGTCACGTGGAGCCACATTGTCAGTTTGCCTCATCAGTTTCCATAAATCTGCAGAGCTGGCTTTGGATTCTAAATCAAAATGCCACATGCAGGTAACACTTTGCAGAGTGTAAATGTGAGCATTTAAATTTATGTGAAAGGCCGAGAAGGCCTCAGAGCTGTTTTGGTTTCCAGAGTTCTTGAAGGCCTTATGGTGAAGAGGTTCTCCAATCTCCCCTAAAAGCAAGCCTGTGTCTGTACATTCCTAGACACCTTATAATCCAAGCTCTCACACATGCTATCTGGAAGCAATGGCCACAGGAAAGGGCCCTCCTGCCAGTGTGTCCTGACTAACAGAAGAGAACAAGTCCTTCATTGTTGCCCAAGCATCCTATGTCAATACAATAAAATCACTGTCTTCTGTTCTCAGTGTTACATTTGTTTATGATTAAAATGTTTATTTCTTGCTATGAGACTATAACTCTGCAGGCTTTCTTCTGTTAAAATACATTTTACCACCCCCACCCTGTAATCCTTTTCCCGCCCCTCACCCACTTCTAGACTTGCAGCCAGAGCAGGAAAATTCTCTTGCACATATGCAAAATAATATCATGTTTCTTTTTTAGAAGTATTAAGAACTGGGTTATAATGGCATGCCTGTGGTCACAATGTGTAAAAAAAAAAAAAAGTATTTATGTACTTGCTTTAGACAACTTTAAGCAACTTAGGCAAAACCAACGTGAACAGCTGTATAATTGTTATCGGGTTGGGATACTACTGGAAGCACCACAAAGGTCAGGAGACAGAGAGTTCATCCCAGCTCCTCTCCCTTGCCCTATAATTCTGCAGCAAGTCTGTTTTCCTACTTGTGCCTTCCAACCCAAGACAGAAAACACCCTGTGATCTTTTTTCCAAAGTGCTCTGAAATACAAGGATGGATCAATTCAAGTACATCGTCGGTGTAGATTAAGATAGCTGTGGTGCTCCAAACTTTGCAGTGTGCAGGCCTTTCCACTTAAAGGACAAGGTCTGTCTGGGAGAACAGCTTTGCTTTCAGGTTTCCACCACTGAATCTTTTCACAATTTGGTGGCACCCACCAGAGCCCTGCAGACAGGAGCAGCAGAGGAAGCTGCAGAAACCTTCCTCCATGGGTTGCTCTTCCCAGCCCACAGACCTGCTCCGGTCCTTGGGCTCATGCTCCTCTGGGAGAAAGGATGTGGCTGCAACCTCCCTGCTTTCTAATTATTTTCCTCTAAGTAACACAATTCCATAATACAAAAGTGAGGCAAAACAGCCACCCCAGTGCCTGTAACAGAGTTAATGCAGTAAGAAGTGCTCTCTAGCACAATCAACTGCTCCAGAAAGGATGCAGGATGCAGTGCTGTCAACACCTGCACCAGCAAAAATCTGCCCTCCATTAGACTCCTGCCAGAGCAATAATAAAAAGGTTTTCTGTCATTTCCCATGGGAGTGATAAGTCTCGCCTCCCTGGAGAGGTTTGTGATAAAAGTCTGACTGGGGTTGGGATGAAAGTAGCCGCCAGGTTCTAGCTGCTCTCACAATATAGACTTTGTCTAATCTGCCACAGGGCAATACAACCTGCAATATATCTAAAATAAATATTTGGCTAGTTCAATAATTATTCTGAAAGGTTCCCTACCTTTATTATACCAGAAAGAAATGCATAAATCTCCTGATGTTATATCTCTGAAGAAACTTCCTTTAGCTGGGGCACCAGGAAGTGATTCACAGTTGTGAGTAGGAGTAAAGGGGAGGAAGAAAAGACTGTAAAGTAATTTCAAAAAAAAAAAATTATTGAAAAAACAAACAACAAGCAACAAACCTAAACCAGCAACAAAATTGTTTGCTGATGTTACAAAGCTTTCTGACAGGTAAAATGCAGCTGCATATGAAAGGACAGGTGCGCAGGTGCACCACAGCTCTGAAGGATCCTCTAGTAAAGATAACATCTTTACTAGAAAGGACAAAGTTCATCTTTTCCTGTTAAAGATGCCCATGTAATACCAGTGCAACTTAAATAATCGTAGCTAAATATTGACTATTTGTGGAACAGCTTTCATTCCTGAACTCTGCAAGATATACTCATGTAACACTGCACCACACCAGCTATCAGACACGAATCTTTATGAAGAAACAGGGTAAAATTGTGGATTTTTGTCTGCCTTGGCTCTTTCTGCCTCCATTGGCAGGGAAAAGTTTAATCACAGTTTAAAAGAAAGACATTACTCTCTGGAGAATTTGCTTGGATATGGGTAAGAAAATACTCAGCCACTACATTTCTATTTTTTCTGCCTAGCTCTTGATGTAAAACCTATTAACGAGGGCAAGTAGAAAAAAAAAAAAAAGACAACACAAAACGACAAAAGACTGACCCAAACAACTTGAAGGCTTTGTGAATAATAAAACATCCAATATTTACATTTAGAAATGTTAGAACTCCTAAGTGGCAAGGGAACTGTGACTTATACAGACATTGATAGTAATTCACAACCACCTTGTCCGGTGACTTTGTACTGGTCATGCAGTTAAATTCACATCTAGAAAGACAAAAAGCTACAGAGATAACAGGACATATGAATCCAGACTTACAACAGGTTGGAATGAATAACCTTACTGCACTAGAAAACAAAACAAGCAGTGCAACACACTAAGCACAGCTTTTATTTGTCACAGATAACAAGATCTATACTTAATGTTGTCTCATTCCTATATCTTAACTCTCCAGCCTGGGTTTCTTATTTTCAGATGTCATTGCCTTTCCTGTTTTCTGCTGTTCTGATTTTTAAAACTATCTTTGAAAGAAATCTTCTCTAAGATTGATTTTCATTACTCATTTATTATTTAAATATAGGCTAGTCTTGCTGTTGTTTTTCATTCTGTGCTGTTTTTTATTTATCACCTCGTGAGCAGTCTTGAGCCATCCTATCTTTCACATGCTCTTGCTTTGTCTTGTGCAGGATTGCAGTTTCTGTATTGAACCGTTCTGCCTACTGCTTTTTTATGTTTCACAACGAGGCAAGCTAAGAGTTAAAAATTTAACTAGCTTTGAGTTAGGGAAATTTCATCTTCTGTTCGCATTTCAAAGGGTCAGATTGTTGGGTTTTTTTGGGTTTTTTTGGTTTTTTTTTTTTCATCTAACATACTCTTGGACTCCAGTGTCAGACAAATATTTTCAATAACTATACAGTGCACATTTATTAATCTAATAACTGAAGAATTCCTCATCTAGAGGAAATTGTGTGAGAGCAACATACAGCATTACTGACAGGATTTGTTCTGTTGCAGCAATCTGGAGATTACATATCTTAGTTGAGGAACTTGAGCACTAACCTCTCTCATTTTCCAGGACAACGCTGGGCAAAGTTAACCACAAGGAAGTCGTATTCTAACACACTGCTTTGAACTACCAGATATTTGGCCAATAGTTCGTTTTGTTAGTGCTGTGACTGGTCAGAAGCGTTCACATGATATTGTAGCTCTCGGTGAAAGGCAGTGAAAAAAGCAGACTACTCATTTTGCTTGTATCTTATTTTAGAGAGCTTCCATGGAATCAGCCAGTGCTAAGTCGCCAAAGGCACACAGATGAAGACCAGAGATACAGGAAACAGGCGATATCAACTCAAGCATCAAGTCACAGCACATAAGCAGAGAAGTGGGTCAGAGGTGTTTGTGGGCCCCTTACTCACTAACCGTACTGTTTTAAATAATGGAAATATGGGCAAAAGATGGATGCAAATAACTGGAGACGAAAAGCGTGGCTTTGTTTTGAGCAGGACAGAGATTCTCTTCCTCTGTAGAATTCCAGTTTGTTCCCACTACTGTATGTGAACTCACTGTTTAACCACCAGGACCACGGTGGGATCTATCGATCACTGTTCCCCTAACATAGCCTTTTTGTAAGTATGGGCACCACATCAAAGCTGGGGACAGGAAAAGAGTGCCATTGAACGAAAAGGATTTCAACATTATATGTAAGGATTGTTCTCATGTAAAATCAGAGAATAATTAGTTTGAAAAGCTAGAGGAAAAAGGTCCCTTTAATTTTCCAGCATCATCTAAGAGGCACCCTCCAGCCCTCATTAGACCACAATCAGGGTCATGTAACTGCAGGCCATTTACAAAAGCACTGAGTCAGGAGTTCTATTAGAAAAGAAACAGCATTGGAACGGAAAATAATTAGTTTATGGACTTAATTCAAAATTTTCCAACCCTCTTCATTTTGGGGGAAAAAAGTATGGAAATGTATTAACCACAAATAAAATTCATTAACCATGAACATCAGATCATGTTTTCTGTGCAGGAAAAATACAACCTTTGGTTTACCATTTGGGAAAACTCATAGATCACATACACATAGCAAACCTACTGTCAAGAGGAACTGAGGATGCTCTTAATAAGATGGAAATTTCTTGGCACTTTTTAAAAGTTCTTGTCTTAGTTTATCCCACTCTAGCCAAGAACTGGAGCCATTTGAAGCCTCATATTAAAATATCTCACATCACACAGTAGTCGCTTGCTCCTCTTATCTTTGTGTTGTAATTAATAAATGTAGAACTGTTGAGATTTCAGAACATTCAACAATTTTCATTATTAACAGCACAAACAATTAGTAAACAATTATGAAGACAAACAACAGCATAAAGAAAAGCAAGTGTAAGTCTGTTCCTGACAGTTGCAGAGACAAAATGTCAGTGTTTGCACTCAGCCTGTTCCCCAAACACTCATGTATTTGACACGTTGTTTGGGAATTTATTGAGTTGATGGATTATGACTTTCTGATGTTGAAACAACTGATTATTTTCTAAATTTTGGTGTACTCTTGCTGTAAAGTTCTTGCCAACATCTTACAAGGCATAGTACATCCTAAAACAAATTAGCATTTACAATGTTGTTTGTTTATTAAGAACGATGTTCTTAAGTTTAGAAAATTGCAAAAGGCTGATCTATATTAATCATTTCCATCAAGTTGCTCTGCACATAACAGAAAGGAGAAACCAGTGGAGATTAAATAAAAGAAGGACCAACTTGTATTCTAATAGACCTCACTGTAAATCAGTCCTCTGACTCAAGGTCAATTATTTCAGATCTTTACTCCACACAGCTGAGTGCCTAGAAACTAACAAGCCTTGCCTAAAGGATTTTCTTTTAATTTGAAAACACATGGAGTTTAAAGCAATCAGGTATGACTAGATTACTTCCTCTCATAAAATAAAATACACCTTTCACTAAAGTGCCCATTGTAGTTTTTCAGGTACCAAAAAGAGAAGAGTTGAGAGGGGAGCAGTCCAGCTGTTATGAATAATTACAGAACAGTTCAATCCCAAAGTTTAAAAACGTCGGATTAAATTTCAAAGGTAGATATTGAAACTACTCTCAGTGTGTATTAATATCGGGGATGCAGAAACAAAGGTTTTCCTTTCACTTGTTAACATCTCCATGCTTAACTTATGCAATGTGCAACACCAGTCTACACATTTGAGACTATGTTGGAGCTCCTACATGGCTACCAAGCAGAGGGAAATAAAAATAACTACTCACTTAATTTCACTGATATTATCAGCAAATTTCAAAGGATAAACTGAGCCTCCATTTCAATTATCTTCTGTCCAGTCAGAAAATAAACCAAACTCTTGTTATTGTTTAAACGGTGTTTGATGTGGAATACGTGATGTGCAATTCCTGAGGCTGAGTGAGCCAAAACAGGTGTTTCTTTTTTGAGAAGAGAGCTCCCACCACCAGCCCTTTGAGTGCAGATGTAAACTATCAAATAAAAATTTGATCAATATACTCTCAAGGCGTTAATACTTTTCTCAACTAGGACTTTGTTTCTTGTACAGCATACTTCAGCATAAGCAGGTCCAATATCAGCTTTCCCATTTTAGTAGAAATTCTAACTAAGCCTATGTATTTTAGGAGTTTGGATGAAGCAATCAAACATCTTGGGTCTGTTTCAGTGAAATACTTGCCTGGTAATTTTATTTCCCCATATTGCAAAAACAGGCTTGCTTTGCGAAAATTTAATCGCAGCAGAGTTGCCCACAAAAGTACACCCACCATGCTTTACTCTATATTCCCACGCTTTTTAATATTTGTCATATTTCATCTTTTAATGCAGTCCTAATGAGAGCATATTGGAACACCACAGAACCAGGCTCATAAGAATGTGGTCTTGAAATAAAACGTACAACAGAAGGAGCATTGTGTTACAGCCTCTGTTAATGTTTTAATGGTTGAGAGATTTCCAACATGTTGGCAGTGTCAGGACAAACCAATTTAATAAATTATTAACACTAATCAAACATTTTTATGATGGCAGTCAAAACTTCCTTGGCAGTTAAGGTTAATTCTGTTGAAGTTTGACAAAGATGTTGCTGTCTGATGGAAACCGCGTTTGAAACTATAGCCCCCTTCAAATCAAAACCTTGCAGTGCACTGAGCAGAAATGGTTAAGCAACACGTCCTGAAGTACAGAAAGAAACCCTGAAGGCAGGGCTGCAGCCTCTATGGGCAGCGGCAGGGCCAAAGCTGACGAATGATAGTGAAATGTAAATTGATTACAGCGTATATAATTTGCCTGCCACTACTTGGGAAAGGATATAGAGAGACTGTTATCGGGAAGAGATAAAGCTCAGGCTGCTGAGGGGAGAGCGCTAAATCAATATACAAAGAAAATCTAGGAATTCCAGGGTCTTGACAAGAGGGGTAGAGAGGAAAATAAAGAATCCTGCCAGTTTTGATGTATTAAACTTTGGAGAAAATGTATTTGAAAACATCCTTTCATTCAAAAGGCAACCAACAATAACGCCAGACAACACCACATTCTCCCTCCAGCTCCTCCAGCCTTGCCAGCTAGTTGAAATCCAGCACAGCAGAAGCTAATGAGGGGTATGGATTAACAATACAACGTTTCTCAGGCCTTTCTTGGGTCTCCCCTGGGGCACCCACAGTCTATACATCATCAATCTACTGCAAATTGATGTAGTCAGCCTGTGACAAGGGTCAGGTTTCCAGGACCAGCTACCAGGCATGATCTAGTCATTTTGAGTTATCAAGACAAAGCTCTGTTCTGCCGAGCTCTGGCCATATAAAATCCACAGCTCTCCAGGCTTTCAGCGAGATGAAATCAAACCATAGAGCCCTCTCTGTTCTCCTCTGTGCCTGCTGAGAAACCAGCTCACCTTTCTGAAGTGACACTGCTGTTATTATTTTGTGCTCTCTTTACAGATCATGCTCCCAAACAAGGAAAACATGTGCTAACCCATCAGTTTCCTATTAATACTAATAATTACTGTTCTTGTTTGTTGTATGCTAATTAGAAAAATAATAATACACACACATGTATATATTTTCAGTATATGAAAACAATGAAGAAAAATGTGCTTGCTGATGCAGGTTTCTAAGTAAGAAATAAGTTTCACTGGAGTATCAAAAACTTTTGTTCGCCCACAATATTTCTTCCTGAATAATCACATTGCTTTTATCCAACAGCTCAGGTGCCACAGATTTTCCAAATACTCTGTGGATTAGTTTTACACATGAAAATTTGTGCTGGTATTCCCTTAGCTTAGCTGAAGTCTATGGATTTCCATGCAAGCTTGGTGGCAAGTGTGCCTTGGGTCACAGCAGCTGCACCCAAAGGCATCCATTCAGGAGTGAGGAGACTCAAGAAACAGAGTATGCAACACATTAGAAAAATGAGATCTTCTGTCAATAATACATGTGCAGTCCAAATTAAAGTAGATTTAACTCATTAGAAAGGCCCCTGTTAATTTCAATGGCTTTGCTTGCACTCACATTTCTACAGAAACCACAGCAGGTAAAATTTTCACAATACCGATAGGTTTAGCACCACTTAAACTTACAACTAATAGTTCTTCCTGAAGAAAGCTTTCATGGCTGTTCATAGAATTATAACTGAATATTATCCTGAGTTGGAAGGGACTCACAACAATCACCAAGTCCAGCTCCTGGCCCTGCTCAGTACAGCCCCAAGAATCACACCTTAAGCCTGAAAGCATTGTCCAAGCACTTCTTGAACTCTGAGGTGCTGATCTGCCTCAGAATAATTAAAAAAAAAAACAACAACAAAAAAACCAAAAACCCCAGGCTGAAATATAGAAAAAAAAATCTATAATAGATTCTTGGATCCCAGCTACCTATAGTATGGCAGATTTCTGAGCCATCCAATATACTAAAGTTAGCTTTAAATACTCAGAGCTACTTGTGGTCCAACACAGGTGTGAACTACCAGAAGAAAACAGAGTTTATTCACGAATGAACTTAAATGAAATTCAATACATTTGCTACTTCTGTTTCTATGAATGTATCCCATTAATACATTTTAGAAGGTCCAAAATGTCCAGAAAAGCAACCTTGCCAATCCTGGCATTTATTAACAAAACCCAAATCCTCAAATTAATTTTGTGTTTTGTCTGCTCGAAATGGACAACTTTTGAAAAGCAGGCAAAAGAACTGAGCAAGCCACTTGTGGTATAAACATGTGAGGAAGATTTGCTCACATTTGTTCATGCAAGCGTTTTGGAATTTCTCAGCCATGGATGGTCTTCCAAACACAATGTCATGCATATGAATGTGCACGAAAAGCAAAGAGAAAGATGCACTACTACCTTGTAAGCAGCTCTGGGGCTTTTATCTGACAGATGCTTGCAAACACTTTGTTTCATTATTCAGTCAAGTTTTTCACACTGCCGGCAAACTTCTACAGGGAAGAAGAAAACCAACCAAACCAAAATCTCTAAATTGCAGGCAACCTCAGTTCTCATTTTCCACAGCCCCTGTGCGCAGCTTGAGTAAGTTGCTAAAACATAATTATGTGTATGTGTACAAAAATTTGGCTTGAACTCAAGAAGTTTCCATGACCTCTCACAATGAGCTCCTGCCACGTCCACTTTCTTGAAGAACCAACACTTAAGCCTTTTGAGGTTCCCAAAAAGGAGTGCTTTTCAGCTTACATTTACCTATCTATTTTTTTTACACATTTGCCTGCATGGGTGCACACTCTTTCACCTTTAAGGACCTGTGTAGTACTTTAGGAACATATCCCATCAGTTAAAAGCAAAGTCTCAATTTAAGCTTATATAAATAGAAGCTTGGACAGAGGATGATTGCAGCTCTTTCTTGTAGTATACTACCACTCATAAGTGATTTTACGAAAAGATTTTGCAGGTCTTTTGATTTATTCTCTGCTAAAGATAAAAGCTGCATTCATATTACCATAGCTCATTGCTCTCGGTGATATTATTTAGAGCAGACTCTTTTAAAACAGCTGATAATATAAAATGAATATACATTTTGGAAGCAAGCATCAGCACTTTCTAGAAGTACAGGTTCACCCAAAGTGATCCCTAAGTTTAAGTTGCCTTCTATTGACTTTTTTGGTTAAAAACTACAAGGAGGAACAAATTTCCCCTTCAAAAAGAATTATGGGCAAGACATGCTCAATATTAAAAAGCTAAGAAAATAAAAGGAGAGACATCCTTTAGAAAAGGCTTAGAGAAATCACTGATTATCCATTTAAGTACTGAACTGTGGGTACCATTAAGATATGCCAGAGAAAAGAATTTTTCAGGTGTCTCAATTTGTGGGTGCAAGCGGTGGCCTGTTCCAATTCTGCCTGTCCATGGAAGCCCGTGGAATACATGTCCCCTGAATGAGCTCTGCACTGCTGACCTGCATTCTAAATCTCTGCTGCAGCTTCACCACTGCTGGGAGCGCTTGCTACCTTTGATCAGCAGTGAAGGATCGAGGCTAGAATCCCGATTCCCAGCTGGAGGAAATTTAAATCATCATCCAGACATGGAATTTTACCTATCATATCTGGTAACCGAGCACATCATCACCAACCATTTCCTCCATCTAGAACATTTGCCTTCCCTCCTCCTCCCAGCTGTGGCAACACCTCCTACACAAGTAATCCCTACAGGAGTGGAAAATCTTGCAGCAGCTATTCCCTTGGAGGAAAGCTATTAAAAACCTGGCCTCCAACCTCAGACAAGCTGCTCTAGTACAGGCCAAAGGCTGCCTCTGGTCTGACTGCTCCCGATGTGCAGAATTGTTATTGCTTTCTTCTTCCTGTACTAAAGCTGAACGCAAATGCTGTTCAGTGTAAGTCAGCTTTTCGACTAATAGCAAACCAGAGGGGTTTTTCTGTGCAGCACACTGCAGAGAAGCTTCTGACACTGTTTACAGCAAAGTTCACTATTTCCCTCCCTGAACAATGCAGCTGCTCTTTCAACTCTAAAGGCTCCCACCCTTCTTTGCCCCTCTTCCCATCTATCTCTATTTGCCTGCTTTTCCAAGGGCAGACAACAGCTTCATGCCATTTTCTGACTCTCTTATATTTGGAGAACAAAATACCTTCCCTCATCTAGGAGAACTGATTGTACTCTGCTGACTTCAAACTTGTAAAATATCTCTCTGTTGAAGCAGCTGCTGAATAATTTATATTTCTTAGAATCAAGCTGAGAATAGGTACATTTTGCTATGATACATACAGTATAGTTGTTTTTTCTTCCTTTCCATTGCCATCTTGTTTTCCACTTTAAATTTCAATGTAGGAAATTCTGAACACTTCAGAGCCTGGGAAAATTATTTGGGTTTAGGGAGTGAGAGAGAAGGGGGGTGCAATTTATTTGTGAGGGTTTTTTTCTTTATTTTAATGGAAGGAAAAATTCCTGAACAGCTTGCAATTAGCAGCTCTGAAAAGTTATAGTTTCTTCAATGGCACACAGCATGCCAAGAAAACCTACAAGAGATTCCTCAGCTTAACATGCCTGGAGCAGGATCCAGTTCCTCTAAATCAAAGCACAGCTCACACTAACAGTTGCAGTATGTTAGTGGCTGGATGGCTGCTTTATGAAGAATTATAAAGTGACACAGCAGTCTGGCTGAAAAAAACACACACCATGCTTTGATGTTTTTAACCACTAACTTCAAGAGGACCAACAGAAACCTTCCTGTTTTTATTGCAGCCTCTCTATCATCCCTCCCCCTGCTCCCTCCCTCCTCTCCCACTGCTAGATGGGGGACTGTTATCTTTCAGTCACTTTGTAAGCTTGACTTGTTTACAGACTGAATGTCTCTGTTTATAGGCCTCTATCAGAGAACAAACAGGGCAAGTGTGACTTCCTAGGACCTGAAATGCGATGCCTTTTCCTCCTGGGCAAAAGCAGGAGTGGCAAGGGAGGGGGGAATGAAGGGGAAAAGAGAAATCCTGTAATTGTCCTTGTTGTCCATCTTCCCTCCAGGATTACCATACACACCTGTATGGTGCAAAGGTATTTTAAGAGCCAGCTGCTTAAACAGCTTACCAAAACATCATGAAAATGCACAGCAATTGTCTTGCAAAAACTAGGTCCACTTCAGAATCTCCAGCTGTAAAATCAGTGCTCAATAATGGCTTCTCTTAAACTCCCTGTTTTTAAAGTTCTTTATTACAGATCCATTTAGATATCTACTTAGAGAATCTTAAAAGCTTATACCACATTTTACTGGGGACATTTAAAGGGTGTCAATGGGGTAATTATAAGCATAAACAGTATAGTGATGAAGTTTTAGAAACCATTAAAGGCATGACTTTGTATATTCATTCTTATCTTGAGAAATATTTTACCTCAGGCATAACCCTAGTCCAGTCAATAAGAATAGTCCTTAATAAGGTACTGAAGTGACACGAGAGTCGGTCTGCTTATATTGCTAACGGCAGATTTCAGTTCTTGATAACATTCAGATTATAAACAACCCAGAGGAGGAATGACTTTGTCCTTACTATGGGTGTCTTTCTTTTACACTGGTAATTTTTATTTTAATTGTAGGATTCATTTTTGTAGGATTCATTTTTATAGGTTTCTGGTTTCAAAAGGCTTGCTTTTGCACAAACACACACTGGAGAGCATGAGGACATTTTAAGGAGGGTACAAAGGGGCATATCACATTATAGTACTTTATGGTGAGACACTGGGCCACAGCCAGTTTTGAAGCTAGATCTATCAATGCTTTACCTTGGAAGTTGTTTACCCAAAGAGACTGAAAACCTTTTGAACTAAAAGAATAAAACAAAATAATGAAATCTAGGAAGTTAACTCTTTAAGCATAACCCCTTCCAGATAATTAGATCTGACAGGACAGAAGAGGTAAGAGTTTTCTTGTAGCTCTGCCTTCAACAGCTGTGCCCACACGGGCAGGACCTTAGGGCAGTGGTTCTTGGTTACAAACAGACAGGTTACTGCCAGTAGCAGCAGTGCCCAGTCCTCTCTGGGTCCTCCCATCTACTCCAAGCCCTGTCTGCTCCCTGTTCCTCACAGCTGCCTCTGAGTCAGAGCAGTCTCTCCAGTCCCTGTGATCCCCCCCAATGCCCTCAGCAGGATCCCAGGAAGCTCCTCTCCCTCCGAGGATACCACTGCAGTGCCCTGCTTTTTACTGATGGATCACACGCCTTGGCAGAGCACAGACAGGAGCACTCCCTGCTGGTGCACACACCTCTGCTGTGCAAGGGAACAGAGAGCCCAGTACGAGCTGTGTCTGCTCAAATGGATGAACTTTGGAAATAAAAGGGAAAAATTGGTCTTCTTTAGAGTTCAGGTACAACTTAATCAGTTTAAACACCCAATTAGACATTATCTAAATGGTCCTGGTGTCAGTTCGCCTGCTGGCAAGAGCAGAGTTTCTCCTCCTTAGCTGGCCTAGTCTGAAGACATGCAAGGGCACTGGCCTGTCAGTTTTCTCCCACAGCAGCAGGTTTGTCCAGAAGACACCCTGTGTCCTCCTGCAGGCAGCCAGCCTCACCAATCCTCCGTGTGATCTCTCTGCTTTCAGGTCCTGCCTCGCAGGAAGTGCAGACTTGTACCTTTGTCTGACATTTAACACCTATGGGGCTTCCTCAGCACAGACTGTGGAGAGCTTTTTTGCAAGATGTGGGATTTTCCCTCTGTGGTCAACTTACTCTGGATGCTGTGGAGACCTGTGAGCTCAGGACACAGCAATCCTGTCAAAACGCAAGCAGTGAGTAAGGAGACAAACCAACCCTGCACAGAGCACCAAAGCCTTCCAGTGCAGCTCAGTATAAGGGGAAGACAGGGATTTGTGGCTGTTCTGTTTTATGCTAAGTTGTTTGGGCCATCCATACTCTTTCCAGTTTTTGTCTCATCTGAGAAAGACAGAGGAAATTAAACTACAGGAGTAGAAGGTGATTTCTTTAATCACAACCGCTTTCCCCCTAGAGACCAAAAGCATATGTTTAAATTAATGGACACTTTCCATTAATCATAAAGGGCACAGGAAAGATGCAAGAGAAGTTTTCTTCATCATGCATAAACTTCTTCCAGCTCTCTTCAGCAGTTTCTCATGGGGATGATGAAGCCATTTAACCTAACAAAAGACCTGGCTTGAATCCTGGACCAGAACTCACGTACAAATTTACTTCTGGTTTTAGCATCCAGATATGATTAACTCTTCTTCTGTCCATTTTCACATGCTCCTCCTTTAAGATGGTTGAAAAAACAGTCTAATGCTCAGCTATAAGTACAGAAGTGGGGCTAAATTTGAAACATATGCCTCTCTTTATCATGGCCTGCCAGGATCCATAGATCACTCTTTCCCCTGGACCTCAGTATTGTCAGATTCTGTTGTGACACATATAATTCTGTCTGTGCCAGAGGCACTGAACTTTATATTATGGATTCTACTATGTAGGAAAAGCTGAGACACAATGTGACAGGATGCTTAGCCCTTTACGCATCTCTGGTCTTTACCATGGAAGTCTGGCAAATCAGACACTTCAATTTTTTTTCGTGCTGTGTCTGAAAATAAAGCCTTCACAGCCCTGCATGGCTGAAGAAGAGACAATCACATGCTATTCCTTATGGGTGTAAGGACAACCAAGACTGAACTTGAAGATACAAAACTATGTAAAATTTAGACACACTTACAAAAGGCATGATACACCTAATCTAATTTTCAGGAAAAAAAGTGAGTGGATATTTTAAGTCCCCAGTCTCCAAACAGGTAGTATTCAATCAGTACTATTTCTGTAGTTCAAGACATTTCACAGATGGACAAGAAAATTCACACCCAAGCCTTCACCTTTCCCACTTTTTCTAAAAATTCTGACAAATTGCCTTTCCAGACAAGTTATTGCGCTCATATTCCTTGTGGGAATTATTCCCTCTCTGAAAGTACTAAGATACAGGTATAAGCATCAGCATCCACTGAGGAACCAGAGAAGTGCCAGGGCTGACACATCTCACACAGTGTAAAGGTGGGTGGCTAAGGGTTGTGTTTGAGTTGGGTGGGGTGTGACTGAGCCCGGCTCTCCTGAGCTCTGGTCCTGTCAATAGACACTGTAAACCAACAGGTTTTCCCTCTTCAGAGTTACCTCTGGGTGCTTGCGCAGCGTGCACCACAAAGTAGGGCTCGTGGGCAATTATGTTTCTGGAGTATACAATCATGTCACAAAAAGTATAATTTTCTTCATTGTATGATTTCCTGAGCTACTTTGCCAGCACAGAGACACCCAGCACAGAGAGAACCTAGGACCTGAGCTCTTCCTGAAAGCTCAGGTGCCAGCTGTTGCTTGTGTTGCCGTGCGTGTATCTACCGTGAAACCCAAGATCACGAAGAACATCAAAGTTTCCACTCCACCAGTGGGAAATAGCCATCACTACTCCCGGCATCGGGGCTGCAGGTCTATTTCCAAAGAATGCCACCTACCAGCTCTGAGATCCCTGTGGATATACTCTGCCCTGCAAGACCGATTTGCTCCCACATCTTGTGGGCTGAAGCTGTGCAAGCTCTAGGGCAGGGCTGGCCCCAGCACCCGCACCCCCTGCCTACAGCTCCACACAGTGCCTGTGACTCCACGGCTCTATTACAATGCAAGCACTAATTAACAGCCCAAGCAGGCTTTGTGCAACAGTTGCCAAGCCAAGTTCTTCGCCTTGAACTGAATCGCTCGACCTGCTTAGTGTTTTAAGTTCATCGTATACTGCAATGTAGTAAGGTATTTCATAGAAATTTTTAGAGGCACGACTCCACTCCACTAGTTACTTTTGAACAGCAACAAGTCATCATATGCTTGTCCCTGTGCTCTGATGAACTTTGAACTTTAATAAATGACTAATCCTATTTAGAAGTAACTTAGCACTGCCTTAACTGCATCTTTCCATGAAGTGTCACTTTGACATCCTCTGTTGTATGCATTCACTGCAACTTTCACACGCTGTAAATTAAGAACATTTACACATGCAATTAGTGTTAAATAAATGCCTGAAGAACTCCTTGGGGATTAAGCAATTAGATGGCATCATGGAATACCCTTTGTACTCAGAGCTTATGAAGAAAATCATCTACCCGTTCTGCACAAATTGCATACTGGGGTAACCATTGTGCTGGCAGGAAGTGCTGGGATGAATTGCCAAATGCAGCCTTGGGTTCATACACACCTCCTTCTCCCAGCTCTCCTGGCCCTCCCTCTTCTCTTTGAAGGGAAATTAATAGAGAGAAATTTGTGACCACGATAGTAATTTATTATTAAATTATTCCCTCCATTAAAAAAAAAAAACCCATAGGAATGAAGAACTTGAATTTTTAATATCATAGTTAAATTAATAATAAAAAAATCTGTCTAGGAAAAAAAATTCAGCTATGTACACACAGGCCATTTGCACAGCCTGTGATAACAGAGACTTAATCCTTTCATATCCTAACCTTTATTTTATGGCACATGAAAACTGCAGTCAGCTAATATGGCAAAGCATGAAAACAGTCTTAGATGGAGAAATACTTGGCACACTAGAGCACCTTGCAAATGGGAGCATGTATTTTATATATACACCCCGCACACACACCTAAAGCTTGCTGAAAATAACAGCAATCATTTGCCCTGCTGTGTATGCGGTTGCTATTCACGAAGACGGTTGGTTAAACACCAAAATGTAGGTGCTGGGAGAGGAAAAAGGGCAATGAATTTTTATGTTTTGAAGATCAAGGTTAAAGGGAATCCAACTCTCATTAACATCCCTCATTCACAGGCAGCCTGGAGAAGAGGGGACACCTCACCTTGTAAAATTGTACCTAACTCATGGAATTAGAAACAAGCCAGAGCTGGATACAAAACCCCAAATGAAGCAAATAAACAAAAACAACGACAGAAAAATCAGTTACACCCGGAGCATTTAAGGCAACAAAACTACATCCCCTCAATGCTGACAGCAGGATAGGGCCCCCTGCTCAGGGCACCGTGTCCTCCACCCCACAGAAAGGGTGGAGGACTCAAAAACTGCTCCCAGAGGTCATCCCCACAGCCATGCACCCTCCTTACAAAGAAGCCCATTGTGGCCAAAGAGCTTCCCAAAGCTGGTCAGTGCTGGGATACAAAGAAGGTGGTGTATGAGGAGAGCTAGTTGAGCTGCATTTCACCGGAGAAGAGAGGACCCTGTCTGGAGAAGAGGGGGATTTCTAAGTGCCAAGCATTAATTAAAAAAAAAAAAAAATCGGAACAAGAAAAAAATAAAAACACACCAAACCACCAAACCCCAAACAACATAAAACAGCTGCAGGGAAGTTGTTTTTCCACTTGAAGCGGCCCGTAGAAGCTGTTTAAAGGTAGCCCTGCGGACGCGCAGTCACCCGCCGCCATCGGCGGAGCCCCAAGCCCGGGCTGCCAGCGCCACCTTCTTGCCAAGGAGCTCAGCGGCAGCGGCCGGGCCCGCCCGGGATCGCGGGGGGGCCGCGGGACGGGCTCGGTTCTCACCGCCGGCACCCCCGGCCCGGCCGGCTCCCCCCACCTCGGGGGCAGGCAAAGCACAGTTGTACCCCGAGGGCAGCTTAGAACTCATGGGAAACCACGGAAAATGAGACCAGACCCAGCCTCCTCATAAAAAGAAAAAAAAAAAAAGAAAAAAAGAAAAGGAAAAAAAAAAAAAAAAAAGGGAAAAACCAAAATCCCAGTAAGTTTGTTCAATCAGAAGCAAAACGTTTCTCTCATCCAAGTAATTTTTCTATAGGTAAACATTTCTACAGCAGCACTTAAAACCCCCAAAATATTAGTGGGTGTTGGAAGTGTTGTAGTCGTGTGTTTGTCTGGCAGAATGTTGTATTTGGGGATATAGTGTTTTATAATCTTCCCCACTCAGAATCAGGAATTCAATGCACTGATTCAATTTAAATCAGTGAAGGGAAGACCAAAGGGCCATCAGCGGCTCCCTGAGGGAGAGGTTGAGCTCCTCCTCATGAATCCTTCAACCCACCAAGGAGCAGCACCGAGGAGAGCCCATGGCGAAACCCACCTCCTCTTACTGTGTCCAAAGGCTCATGGCTGCAGCTGGTGATTTTGTCTGTGTGAAATGAACTAGCAACATCAAAAAAGAAAAAAACATCTCTTGAAGAATTTCAGAGTGATGAAATGTGCCAACCTGATGCCCTCAGAGCTCAAATGCTCTGGTGACTTAGAGCTACAGCACTGAGCCAGTATCAGCATGGGGAAGATTCTGGTTTTTTGTCCTGAGGTACATCAAATATGATGTGAAAAGACATAGTCCTCAGCATGTGAGAATGACTCCTGAGCCCCTCCAGTTTGCTTCTGTGAAGCAACCATCACCAAAGGATTCTACTGATGCCATCTACAATTTAAAAAGTCTATCTTTGAACCATTTTGGATACACCAGGCATTTATAGTCCGTATTCACTTCAGCCACGAGACTGTACAAGAAATAATAGCCTACACATTTTCATACAGCTCCTTTTCCAATTTCTACCTGCAATGGAAGTGAAAACAAAGTCCCAAAGCAGAAGTATACTCTAAGTATTTCTAATACTCTAAGTATAGCTACTGAGGGAACATACTAAAAAGAGCTTTTCTTTTACAATACCGTTTTGCATCAGATGATTCCGATAAATATTTCTGGATAATCATAAAAAAAACACTTAATGACTTGCTATTCCACTTCTAACCTCAGGATTGCAGGGCAGAGCAACCACTGCAAAAGGATGTGACCTTTTAATTGCATCCAGAAATCTGGAGTTTCCCTGTCCTGACTGCATGGACTGCAGACATTTGACAAATGAGGAAGAGAAAAAGCAGAATCAAAAGGAAGCACATGTTGATCTGTGCGCATACAGAAAAAATTAAAGGTTTTCCATGGTAAGTAAAGAAGTTTGCATTGAACTTTTTGTCAGAGTTGGTGTGAAAATCTCACCTCTATGCTGAGCTCATCTTCCCAAGAATTGAAGCAATTTCAGCAAAACTGAGTGAGCTGTCTTCTGTTCTAAGAACCCACTGAGACTGCAGCCAGATTGGCACTGTTAGATTTTTATATACATAAAAATTGCATGTGCATTCATACCCCCCTGCAACTAGCTGTTAACTACAGAGGGAGAAAAATGCAAATAGGAAAATACAAAGGCAAATCTAGAGGATGCTTGAAGAAATAAAAAAACAACAGCTGAGAATTTGTCAAATAAAAAAGGAAAAATGAGTATTTTCAACTTTCGAAAACTCTTGAAAGCATTGATTATTGTGAAATATGACTGTATTTCACATCCCACACCTTGATCTCAGGAACATTCAGTCCTAATGGGTTTAGCTGCTTAAGAAGTACCAGCGGGTGTGCAGGATGCATTCCCTGGGACTCCGCAGCATCTGGCCCTGATGCGCGCTGCCCTTGCGCAACACAGCCTGGGAGCAGTCACAGTGCCACGGCCAAGGTAAATTCACTCAGCACAGCCCGGAACAGCATGGCTAGACCCGGTGCTGCTTCAAAAGCAGAGCAGCACTGATGCTGCTGGTGACTGGTGGGGCTGGAGGAAGGCACCGACCTTGCCACTGCCACTCCCTGCTGACTGCAGATCACCCCTTGCCGTCTCTGGAGAGACATCCCTGGAGGGAATTACACTCCTGGGGAGCTCGCTCTCCCCTCTCCAGAGGGCTGCTCCAATGGCTAAAGCTGAAGCCTGTCTCAACCCTGCCCATTTCCTGTTAAAATCTTGTATATGTACATATGTATGTATAATATGTGTATATATTTAATATCAGTTAAAGGGAAGACAGGGCAGTCTTTCAAACTTCCAATATGTCAACATGCTGTACAAACAGGAAGCAGCACTGCAGTAACAGGTCATTAAAAACACTGCATACCAACCAAGAACCAGGAGAGCCATCTAAAAAATAAAGGAAAAAAAATATCAGGCCTTTTTTACCACAGTTGGCATACCCTAAATCTCGCATGTTTCATACCCCACAGAAGAGATATGTGTGTTTCAGGAAACTACCCAAGTAAGCAGTGTTGTAAATAATCACATATTTTCTGCTGCCTTTTCCATAACACCGTCCTTATCCTTTAATTGCCTCTGTTCTTTTGCTGTCTCCTCGAGAAACACAAAAATCCTGCAAAGGGTGGGGAGAGATGCTTAGAAAGTGGTTCTCTCTCCTTTGGTAGGAGCCTTTCCGTAGCAGAGACAACCTGAAAGCAGAAATCTGTCTTTCCCTTTTTCCAGGCTTTAGTCCCTTCCCTCTCCCTGCCTTCTACCTTGAAATGAAATTATAAGAACAATCAAGACAGTTTGGTTTTTCAAGAAGCTGACATGGGATAGCCAAGATTGGCTGCCAGGCAGAGGGAATCCAATGGTGGGTAAAAACCAAAAAAGTTCTAGCCCACCCAAGTTCTTGGGTGGTACAAAAAGTACCCGTTTATAAGATGGAAAAAGCCTAGCATGCGCAGCACTGCTGTGAGCGCTCTCATTTAGAAAGGACCCATATTCGTATTTCCTATCCCATAACCAGCTGAAGCTGCTCTGTGCTAGAAACATCTGAAAGGCAGCTCCATTTCTTTTTTCAATTTTTTTCAAGTGAAATTCAACCCACCCTACTTCCCCCAAGTATTCACTGTTTTATAATCCAAGCTGTCCCAATACAGCAGTATCCACACAACCAGCTATGTTTTTTAACATCTGTTTTTCATTTTCTTAACAGGAAACCAACACAATTTCCATGACAAAGGAGGATTCTGGTGTTATACTCTCATTTGTCTGTCATGTGTACACTTGGCAGCATTTGATCTTTATTCTCTAGACACTTAAGAAATAATCTAGGAATTACTGCTTCTTGACAATACAAACAAATAAGGCTATCTATAAATAAACCTCAGTGAGGATGGGAGGAGGGTTGCTTTGCACCCACAGGGGGGCTGCCTCGGGGCTACTTCTCGTTTATTTTTTGGCCGGCACTGGGGATCAGGAGGTCACCCTCCTCTCTGAGCCCTTTTGTGCAAGCCTATGCATGGGGAAGAGGGGCCCTCGTACAAAGCACCTCTGAGGAAATTGGTTGACTTTTTCCCCCCACTTGCCAGTCTCCCTGACAGGGAGCTGAGTTTTGGTGGGAGAAAGGAAGGTAACATCCCAGTTGGCAGCATGGCCCCCGCAGCCCCCTGCGACACTGGCAGAGAGGATTCACTTGCCAAGCACTGCTCACAGGAGGCAGGAAAAGGGTTTGCATGAGATATTTAGCCTTAACTCCACCCTATCAACTTCAGTTCAAAAACCCAGGAAGTCTGATAGTCTTTAAATAAATTGCAGCCACAAAAACATTGTTTAGTTCATGCTATACTCATGCAGAGGATTTCTGCTAGCACCCACCACATGCTGCCTAACCTTTTTTTCTTCTTTTCCTTTTTTTTCTTTTCTCTTAAATTTCACCATTTGTAGCATCTCTCCCTGACTGTTCTTGTTTGCCTTGGGCCTGATCCAAACAGCTATGGGAGGAAACAGCCAGGACGCCTATTGGCTTATATAAAAGTTGAATCAGGGCCATGGACAGTAATGGATACAGTCCAGAGTCTTTTTTGAAGTCTCTGAAATTAATATCAGTCCCTTGATATACATATTCTTAATATGACAGGTATGTTTTAAAAAGGACAACCTTTATTTTTATCTCTCTCTTCTTTCTATGTGAAATTGTTACTCATTATACAAATATACATTTGTAAAGAAACCTTCAGATTCCATCAAAGAGAAATTTTATAAGAAAAGAATTTTGAGATAGAAAATTAGGGACACTAGTTAAAATTGTTCCAGTTTAACATCTTCAATGTTAAATTATGAGATTGACCCTTCAAATGCTTCATTACAGGTGGGATTTTCTTGGAAGCTAAGAGCACAAATCAAAGAAAGCATGTTCTAAAGTCATTTGTAGACAGATGCAATTAAAATAAAATGGCATATTTCCTACCTCCCTGTGGCATCCAGAGGCTGTAGGTGTCTCAGGTTTCTCTACAGTTAATGAGAGTTAGGAGCTTCAGCAGAGAAGCTAAAGCAGCCTTTGAACCAGGAGACACAACTGACATCAGCGTGTCCAGCATGCAGCTACTTGAAACCGCCCAGGAGAAAAGACAAAACACGAGGCATTGCCCCAGATCTTCACCCCTCACAGGGTTTCTGCCCGTCACCCCTTGCTGAAGCATGGTGATCCTTCCCTGTTTGAGAGCACCAGCCTGGGATGTCCCTTCACAGATGTCTTTGCCTTGTTTTTCAAGGGCTCAAGCAGAGGTTACCCTTTTTACTGACATTTGGTACCACAAGCCATGTTTAATGCAAGAACTCAGTGGTGGCAGCATTCCCACTTCCCGTGAAGTGGGAACCTGGAATCTAATCTAACTCTCTGTCAGCCTGGCGTTGTCCAAATATGCGAGCCATCAAAAACTGGCCAGAGAGATTATATGCCCCAAAGGATGCTATCCAGACATAGATCAACAATAGCTCTATTTTTATATACAAACTTATTTATACTCATCTTACTTCACCTTATTTCCTAATTTAAAAAATGGCTATTTTTTGTCCGAATAGACCTGCTTGAGATTTGCCAAACCATAACAATTGAACTTTTTAAAAGCAGAGATTTGAAGCGAGATGTGGCCTTACAAAAAAAAAAAATTGAAATGACAAGAAATGCCTAACTTTGTAAGCTCCCTAAAAATAGAGAAACAAAAGTCTTGATCAAACTGGGCCATAAAAAAAAAAAAAAAAAAAAGCTTGAATTGGGTCAAGGAATTAACCTCACTCTTCAAGGACGAAAACAAGAAAACTCATTCAGGATTTGCAGTAATATTTCAGTTTATAGAGAGAGAAAAAAAGAAAAGAAAAAACCCAGAAGGAGTAGCTAAAAGTGGTAAATTTTCCTCTCTTTGTGGATGATAATTACATGAGCAACCTCACTACATTTTCTAAGTATTTCTATTAATAAGTGCTCAATATTGTAAATAGGTGGTACATAGCTTGGCCTACAGAGCAGAGATATCTGGAGAAAAAAATAATCCTGATAATCATACATATTAGAATTTGTGCCTTTATTAGCATGTCTATCATGTTAAAAGTACACCCAAGCAAACAGCTGACACCTTGTGGGGAGAACAGCAGTGAAAACCTAGAAAAGGTTAGAACAGTATGGCCAACTGAAAGAAAAAGGAAAAAAAAAAATCTCTTTAACCTCTATTGGTAGTTTCTTTGCATTTTTGTGTATCCTTTTTATTAGTTAAAATAATATTCAGCAATTTGGAATATGCCATGCAGGAAGAATTAGGTAGAATAGGTGGGAAGTAACAGTACTTGAGAGGCAGTTTTCCATTTAAACCCTATTACTTGCAGGAAACATTATATCTTTTACTGTCCACGTGGAAAATTTTAACAATACATGCAGTTTTAGGTGAATCCAAGTCAAGATACCTCAGCTGTAGAGAAGCAACAATTTATTTGGGGTCAGTTCAGCAGTAATTTGCCCATGACTGAGATGCTATAATGATTCATGGAAGATTGAATGCCTCTTTCTTTTACCCCCATGGGCTGGCTCCACACTAGATTTCACCTCCAGTGACCTCCAGGGTCTTGCCTGTAGCTGAATCATAAGTAGCTGACAATGGAGATCTTGTGGACATAGTATCTGTGGGAAATGCAGGCCAGCTGTGAAGAGCAAGTGACTCTAGTGAGCACAGAAAGTGACTTCTAGTTAGCACTCCTCAGTCTTCAAGCCTGGTTTCTCTTCTCTCAAGCCCCACATACCTCAGCAACTTTTTACACTGCTAAATGAAATGAGTTTTCGCCTATAAATAAAATGATTAAATAACCTCACTGATTTAAAAATAAGCCTGTACATATTGGCTGCTCTTCTAACCCCAGCTGCATCTTCTTCCTGTGGCCACTTCCAGTAGTCTGTGCAGAACACAGCTGGATATCTTGGTCTGGGAAACAGCAATGGCGCTTGTCACGAGCACTTTACATTTTTTTTCTGCCTTACACCAGCCTTATAACCCTTGTGTTTGGTGGCTCCATACGAGTGTTTCTATTAGCAGCAATCCTGCAGAGCACTTGTCCCTCATGAGTGGGGGTTTCTGTTAGGGGCACTGATTGAAAATGAAGTAAAAGGAACCTATGCCATTGGTTCCTCCAGATCCCAATAGTTGTGCTTTTATATCATAGATAAGTTCTACTAGATCTACTCTAGTAACTAGAAACTTCGAATAAAAGCAGGCCTAGAGTGTCACTCCATTATCCTGTCTCTGTCCACTGCCAAAGCAAGTATTGCATCAGTTGTGACAGGTGCATGGGCAAGCTCTCTCCTCATGCACCTACAAATGCACCTTTACCTGGGGAATGCATGAACATTTGTGTGTGAGTATAGAAAACCAACTCAACATGTGGTTCTCAGACAGCCTTTCATGCTGTCTAACTATGGTTATGAATGAATCAGAACTCCAGCAAAAATTTCTGCTTTCAGACTCATGGAAAATGTTATATTATTTTTGGCTTATGTCAAAGAAAAGCAGTGTGATAAAAGAGTAGGTCCAGTAAGGTCCAAGTTCATCTGCATTTTCATCTGTATATGTTTTTTGAGGTCTCTCTAGGTTCTGTTTACTTTCATAGACTCACAAAGCATTCTTCATATTGGCATTTATTGTGTTTTATCACACTGCAGATGTGGAGAACCTATTTAAGAGTGTGCAGTTTATATATTTTATATACATATAGTAAGCATAATGATCTACAATTTGATTCTATTGCCTGTATAAATATTCATCTATCAGACTACAAATGCAGAAACTTAATATTTCACTTTGGTTTTGTACCATTCTTAATCCATACTCAAAGGTGGGAACTTAATCCTAAAAGTAAAATTATCCCTAGCTTTTCACTTTGCTGCCATAAGAATGAATTCCAACAATTGAGAGAAATAGCTTTCTAATCGGTTCCATCACCCGTACTCCCAAAGATACTGCAACAGTGCTGCTTTCCAAGGGAGAAAAGACACGTAAAGGGCGGACAGCCTTAACAAATGGGAAATCTCACCCCCAAGATCTTTGTCCATGATGATATTCCCTCTGAAACAAACTCACAGAAACTCTAGTACAATGGTTTTGTTACCAAGTTATATGCCACTCCTTCTTGCTGCAGTCCAGTCAGACTGCACATTCAGAGCTGGCTCTCTCTGCCATCATTTCACAAATTCAAGATGCTAAAGACAAAAGCTAAGAAAGACAGAAAATTTAGATCCAAATACAGCAGAATCTGGGGAAATAAAACTATAAGATATGTAGGTCACTACATGGGCTAGCACAGTCTCCTTGTTTATCTCAGAATACCTTGCTTTTATAAATATGCTTCCTCCTATTCCTGACAAAGAGTCCCAAGACAAACACTTGCAGCCATCTTTTTTTCTTTTTTCATTACTACATGCTCCCAGTGAAGTGATGGGCTTAGGTCTCACCTGCCAAGCCCTAGATATCCAAACTAGATATACTACATCCTACCCTATGGCATATTACTGCCTCCACTCCCTTCCTTCCAAAAAAAGGCTATTAACATTTACAATGGGTCCAGCCATCCTGTGAACACCTAGGAGGCTTGGCAATGCAGATTCAGACTAGGTGGATCCCTTTCTGAAGTCCCTCATGAGGTTTCTGATCCTCTTTAGACCCAAACTCAGCAGGAAGACAGGGTACCTACATACCAGAAGAGTCACCCCTGAGGAAAGCAAAGCCTTTTTCCCTTGTTGCAATAGAAGCTGCCTTGCATTTTCAACAGATTGTGTTCTAGGTACATTATGGTGTCTAAAAACTGTCCAGAGAGGCATCAAAATATTTTCCTAATACAGGAAAACCTTCCAGTTGTGAAAGGTTACTCTAGTTTCACCTCATTTGGTCTCTCTCTCTAGGGACTAGGGAACACAAGGGGTTACTCAAGGGTAGGATAGCACGGCAGCGAAGAAATACTTTCTTTCACTGCAAGGTTGCTGTTTGAAACAGGACATGCACTAACTTACAGGGAAGCATTTTTACTTCTGCTGTCAGCAGAAGACTGAATAAGAGAAGCTGCTCTTCCCTGAGACCCAGTTTCTTCCCTAACCCCATTGAGTGCTGATGACATACAAATGCAATACTTCTGCTGTGAGGTATGATGCACTTAAGCAGTTCATGTGAGGATGCAAAAATTCCTTAGTTTCAGACACCTGTCAGGTCTGCAGGTTGTGTCAGGGAAAAAAAAAAAGTCACCTATGAGAATACAATAATTAACAGTTAGTAATTATGAGACTTCAGGAGTAGAGAAGGATAAATAAATATGAATCACATCTAGCACCTTCTTCCATACCCACAGACCTATAGAAACCATACATCCTTGACATCCTTTGTCCTCAAATCACATACACATTTCCATGCTGTCTACCCCCTGGGCATTACTACAGCAGGGCCACTAATTTTTCAGCTTTAAATCCCAGTCTGAGCACCCACTTCTATGAGCAGAAATCCACAGGCTACTGTCTGGCACCATGGAATAGGTGCACAGAGTCTGATGGTGCAATAATCTGATCAACACTAACCCTCTTGCTAAGTCCTTTGTGTCATAGGTATGAGGAAGATTTTTTGTGGCCTCTGGCAAAGAAGAGTGCTTTGATGAATCAACTCCAGCAAAGGAGACAGTGACTTTCAGTCTGAAGTAAGATATCCCTGCATTCATGCTAAGGTTTGGGCATTTCTCCTACGGTTAGGAAAAAAATGCTTCTACACATGGGCTCCATTCCTGTAATTGTCAGTGGAATTTCAGTCTCCTTAATCCAGAGATGAGTTTGGTTCCACAGAGTGCAAAAATAAATTTGCTCTGCCAGTTTTCAGCAGCATACCAGCCACCAAAAAAATGGTTCCTATTAATGATTAAATGGGAAACTTTACAGCTCCTCTCCTGCACACGTCTTTCAGATCTTTTTAGCGTGGCGTTGAAAAAATGAAAAAAAAATTGTGTAACTACAGCTGCTTTTCCTTTAGACTGCAAACTGTATTTTCAGTTAGTAATGTTTACACATTTGGATTGGAAAAATGTTGAAACAGAGTTTCACTCCAGCAACTGAGTCAATATACAACATGCTCCTGCTTGCATGGAAGAAGCATGCAAAAACCTACACGAGAGCTTGCAGGAGTAATGAATGCTTGCTTGTAGAATCTGCCAGGGGCAGATGGGGGGTAACAGAGCTCACCTGCAAATTACCTTGTAGGCCCATTGTATCATTTTAATCTTTGGATCATGCTCTGTCTAAGGCTGCATCCCAAGCTGCAGCGCTCTGTTGGTGCAGGAACACGGCATTCTCAAATACAGGATGAGCACAGCTCATAAAGGTGTCCGAGGGTTTGATAAAACTAAACCAGCTACAACACTGAAGAACAATTTGACAGGGCAACCGTGTCCCCGTGGGACAGTTCAGCTGGGACTGCTGGGCTGACCAGGATCCTGCCTATTTGTATGCACACTGACAGAGCTGTGCTGGCACATATTTCTGGTACAGAGCTTGCCTCAAAGGAGATGAGGAAAACTGAGAGGGAAGTTTGTGCTTGAAAACTGTCCAGCATTAAATACAGTGATTTTATAGTGCAAAATCCAAAGTGTTTTGTCTCATCTACTTGAGGAGCCTCAAGAGCCCCCAAGGCACAAGGAGCAAGCGGCAGGAGAGTTCACCTTCCATATAGCTAAACCTTCCCTACTCTAAATGTGTGCTGTGCCTCACTGTCGGGGGGGGTGTTGCCCCAACCTTTTCTGTTCCTTGGAGATTGCCCAAGGACTTCCTAGGAGACTGCCAGTTGGCACGGATCAAAATCACACCAGGAAACATGCTAACAATTAAAACAGCATAGGGCAGCTGCAAAGGAGTGCTCGAGGCTATGAGCAGGACCTGTTGAGTCTCCTGGTACAGACTTTCCATGCACCACTGTAATAATTGGACACTACACAGCACGCAGTTTATCTTGGAGATCTATAGGAAATGTTGCCCACACTTGGTTCTTAGACACCTCTGTACATCAAGTAGCTCAAAAGCCTGTGAGCACTGCACTGGAACTCTAATTTCACATGATGAGTGAACTATTTTGGAGTTATCTTTCTGTTGCTGTATAGACACAGAGATAAAACACATGAAAACAGTGATGATTTATGTTACCTTTATAATAATTCATTTACTTGGCAAATAGTATTTCAAACACTACTAATTCAGATGCTATGAGGAATGCAACATTATCAGCTGTTCTTTCTCCTCAAGAAGTATTTTGCAAACCTATCTGGTACAAGTTTCATGGAGTTAGTGAAATATTATATAACCATATACCTTTCACAAAATATTTTGGGAAAAAGAATTTTCAGAGCGGGAATATCTCTCCTGCAGATGAATACGGTCCTAGCAAGCAGTGAGAGCAACATGTGGGAGGATGGTTTTCACAGAATTCAGTGGGCTGGGGAAGTGACCAGTCACATAAATGAAAGAGTCTAACTTCACAATTACATATAGCTCTCCATGTTCATTGCATGCAGTTCTTGGCCTCCAAAATATATCAGCTCCATACTTTAGCACAGAAACATCAGTATGCTGTCACCTGCTGAGGTCATTTAACCTGTCATTGAAAAATCATCACTGCCTAGGTATAAGAGCTTATAAACCGTGCTCCTCTGAGCCAAAAAGATTAGCCTGTGACTTAAAAGCACAGGCTGCAGATGTAGAGCACTTCTCAGAAAACACAGAAACACAAAACCAACTGAGACTGGAACAGATTTCTGTTCAACTGCTTCAAGCCCTCAGTCGAAGCAGAGCCAGCTAAAGAGTTACAACAGACCAGTAAAGTTTTAATAACCCAGCCTCCAAGAACGGGGATTTCACTGAATTTCTGAGAAATTGATCCAGTGTTTAACCAGCATCTCAAGTCCCAATTATCCATGATACATGTTCTCTACTAAGGTACAGCTGATTAATCAACAACTTTCAAAGACAACACTTATACACAAGATTTTTTTTCTACCTAACTTCTGTAGGTAATTTTTTACTGCAACAGAGTATAGGATTACACTATCCTTGTATTTTCACAAATAACATTTGAATTATAATAGAATATTTTGATCCTATCAAATTGAAAGAATAAAATAACTGATACCAGGAAACAGTTTACATTAGTAGTAAAAGTCTCTGAACATGACACACATGAAATGTAAAACACAGGTAATTTGGTAAGATAGGAGAAGCAGCAGGTTAAGTCAGGGTTATATTTCCCACAGAGCCAAACCAACCATAGCAGTATATCATTGTAGTCCACTTATGCTCTAAAATGAGCCAAAATATTCTGACCTAGTTGTGCCCCAAAAAGACACAGCAAAAAATCAAATCATGCATTGATTATGTTGATACCAGCTTCCTCAACAAAAAATGGAAAAGGGGAAAAAAGCAGTATTTCCTTTGCTTATTCACTGCCGGGGTCTGAAAGTCACAAAGGTTGGAATATGAGTTATGCAGCCACCTTGAATTTTCCAGTGCCAGAGATAACAAAAGGATGGGAGAGCAGCCAGTGTTTTAGCACATAGCTGTACTGTGCTCCTTTTCCCGTTATACCACTTTAGACTCTTAATTAACAGAAAAGTGTAACACATAGATACAGCGTGAAGGATCCTGATTTATAATGCCCTTCACTGTAGTGTAGATTTTTCAGCAATTTCTGTCTGTTTGAACTATACAGCTATTTTAACCATACACAAGCCTATAGGGTACATCCTACCTCCATCTTTTCCCCATCCACTTCAGCATCACCACTGCCTTGCTAGAAACACAAGCAAGAGAAGACCCACTTGAAGGAACAACAGCCTGCAGGACATCTCCTAAAAACTGCTATGACTTCTCCCCAGTCAACTACAATGAGGAGCCTGATTTTCACCCAGCCTTGCAGATTGAATAGTCATTTACACATTTGTAAACCATTACCAGTTGATGAGGTAGGATTTTGCAGCCACTTCACACTCACTTTGAGCAAGTGTAAATGACTATGAGAGGTAAAAGGCACTGGAAGAGGAGGAGGCAAGTCAGGTATTTAAAAGCTTAATTACTACAAGACTAAAAGTCACTCTAAAGGGTCACATTAGCTAAAAGTTTTGATATTTAAACCCAGAACTGAAATGAACCAGCAGAGAAATATGGATTTAAAAGTTTATTAAGATCTATTAAAAATTTTACTTCTGTTAGCACATTACTTAGGGGCCCTAATGACCAGATATTCATCCAGTCCTCCGAGAAAGGACACAAAACATTAAATTAGCAGAACACAAACCAAGAAAAAAACCCAACCAAGCAAACCCAAACAAAACAAAATGAAAAACCACCAACAAAAAAAATACCTACTCCCACCAAATCCTATCCTTCTATGTTAGCAAACTGAATTAGTTCATCAAGGGATCAGAGAAAAACCAGATGAAGCTAAGGGGACCCAAGACTGACTATCAGGCATAAGAGTGGCCAAAAGGGTAAACAACAACAGTGAATCACCAGACCTACTCTCCCATCACAGCACCCTGAAGTACAGTGGAAGGTTGATGGAGCTATCACAAGAGGCAAATATCTCGATATAAGATAGGCATTCTCCCAGTTTCCAACCTGTTTTCCTGCTCACTTATTTATTCATAGCCCCAGTGCAGATGTGCAGGTTTTTCAGTGCTGGAGTGCATTGCCATTTCTGTGCATTTGAATATCTCAGGTCACGCACAGGAAAACAACAGACTGGGGGATCTGAAGGTCTCAAGTGGGGATGAATGGAACTAAACACACACTTTTGCTATCAAACATGTGGGGATCTTATTTAATATAAAATATAAACAGTAGGGGTTTTTTTATACGAAGGCATAAAAAAATGTGCTTACTGCACATAGTCTAAATTGTGATTTAAGATTTTAATTTGTCCCGGTTGCACTTCTGTGTTCAAGCAGTGGTTTGGCAATTTTACCCTCTAAAGCTGCTGTTTCACCTACAATTAGTTTATAGCAGCTCTTCAGCTGAGCGATGACCACGGTGTGCCCTGTCTCTGTCCCCAGATCCTTAGCCCCACCACTGTGCCCTTGGTGTCAGAGTGGCTGTTTGGGTGGATTTGCTGCAAGCTTGGTGGCAGAAGATGAAGTACCACCTTTGAAAGCCATGCTATCTCATCCCCATTTAAATAAATGTATCTGAAACTGTACCTTAAATCTCATGGAGCAGTAATCCTCCAGACATATTCCTGGCCTACCCTAGGAGCCTGGTTAGCCATTGCTTTTGAACCTGTGGGCTCTTGGATGAAATACGAGGTTAAACAAATCTCTGGATGTCATCAATTTATACTCAGCTAGCATAGGTGCAAATAACAGCACTAGCAACAAGATAATGGTCAAGCCAATTCACTGAACTCCATGTATTTTTCTTTTAATTTTTACATGCTATGGACTGCAAACCTTCTCTAAGTAGTGTCTCTGTTTTCCTATGAAGAGAGTAGGATCTGGCACTGCTTCTGTATCCACAGAGGATATGGGAAGGGGGTGGAGGCTTTCTGCAGGGAAGTGTAAAAATTATCCATGGCACTGAACCAAACAGAAAGCCCATGGAGCTTCTTGACTAACAGTTACAATGCTGAACCTCTTTTCAGCTGGTCTGAAGACGTTTAGCTTGAACTACTATTTCTATTGTTTTATCACTTGTCCAAAAAAATTCACTTAGATTGAAACCTGGCACTCTAAGACATTATATATAAGTGTGAAGAGTTTTGTCGAAATCCTTTAAAAGAAAAAAGGAAAAAAAGATAAACATTTTCCATTTAATTTTAACATGCACAAAGAAAAACAAACAGGCTTCCCAGTTTGAACTGCTTTCCGTCTCTTGTGCTTGTGTAACTTAAACAAGTTTTTATTCAAAACATATTTTTCAGACCCTTAAGACCTTTGCTTGAATGAGGCATTTCTGGAATTTCTGATTTAAAATCGAAATGACTGAGTAGCAAATACAGCAGTATAAGAACACAAGCACTGTGCCTTTTATTTATAGCATGTTTTATTCCATGTATCAATATTAAAATCTCTCTATAAAGTTTAATTTAGGATTGAAATAATACTACAGGTAAGATTACCTCCCCATGAAGTGCTCAGCTGGTTTTGGGTTATGGTGAGCAATGGCCCGTCACAAGAGCATTGCCCTGTTTTATCATTAAAGATCCAAAGTGTTTCTTTGGGCTACAAGTCACTGATGTCTATAATGGTGTGGCTAACTTCAGTCATGCAACTAATGAACTTGATTTCACGTGCTTTATGTTAGCTGTGTGCTCAAATATTTTTCTGAGCTTGAGCTGAGCTCAACTTTGTGCAGAACTCCTTTAATTGACTACCACATCCACCATAGTGGGAGATGACTGGGCATACTTGGGAATTCCCAAGGCATGAACAGATCTTATAAAGAAACGACAGAGAAAAGAGAAAATAAATACTGGCAGGCTGCCCTTTCAGGTAAGAAGAATTGTATCTAACCACGATCATATTCATTAAAATATCTTGGTTTAATGTAAATATGTGTTTCCTGGCTTCGGTGGGAATGCGAGACAAATCTAGCTTAACTTAAACACAGAGCCCATTTTTTTTTCTCCCCCCTCTTAATTCATTTAACATGTACTCCCTTTAGTTTCATTATGGAGCAAATTTTGAACGAGTATAAATCCTGGGAGTTTTACTACCTAATTAAAAACATGTTCCTGCTGCACACATTGATGGGAAACTCATGTCTCAAAGGGTTAATTAACAGTCTTTACACATTCTGTATTTAGCTCAGGGTACAAAGCCAGAAACATAAATAACGTCTTAGACGGAAACAGGAGGTGCGGATGGTTTTAAAATTTGGTTCTTGGTGCATTTTACACTAGCCAGAAATATGTACTGCATAAAACCGAAACAATGACTCAGTAACCATACTTAATGCACAGTTATACTTAAAATGTTCTTGCCCTTTTGCAACTTCATATCTTTTAGCCTTCTAAAACAACAACTGTAAGCTTGCTGCAGTCAGAGGTCTGTAGAAGAAGCCTTGAGACAGGAGTGCAATAAGGGTCTTGTAACGGAGAGAGGCAAATGACGAGTATCAAACTACAGTGTTGTGTACATAACAGATAATCATCTGACAAAAACAAAATTAAACACTGGGGTGACAACAGAAATTAGCACACTGATTTACCAGCTCTCCATTTACAAAGCAAACACACTATAAAATAGCACTAATTTGGCATTAACTTTAAATGAAGCAGAATTATTAACTGAGACTACCAGCTTGAAAGAAAGAGAAGACCTGTCTGAGAAGAAAATGCTTTAAAAAATTCCATTACAAAGGCACATGAACACTTCTCAGCCCACACAAGTCCTGCTAGTCCCCCATCACCGGCGCTCACTTACATAAATATTCTATTGAATCCAAATGGGAAAGGGACCTGGTAAAAGCCAACGTTAATTGAGACAGCTGAATGAGGCCATTGACTGAGAGGCTGCTAATTAGGTAAAAGTGTTTGCAGATTTGAACTCATGTACAATTGCTGTGGGACAGTGGCAGAGAAGGGAGCCTGAGATGAATACAGAAGACAACCAGACCATCTCATTCCCTGTTATTACTTGCTGTTCTGTTTCAAGAGTTAAGTGACCTTGCATGTGTTGTGACATTTTTGTCTCACTCTAATGTCTCTTAATGGGATTTTAACTAACCTCTAAAGGTGCCATAAAAATGAGTTAATTTTTAACAGTCATTTTGTAAGCGACCCATGTAGTGCAAGTTTACAGATTTGTGAAATGCCAATGACACATGTTCCTCAAGAAAAAATTGCAATTTAGGGTTGCAGTGGTCTGGGATGTAAAATAAAAGTATTCCTACAAACCACCTACAGCTAAACTAATATTCCACTCCAGAACTGCAGCTCCAGCTAAACTGCCTGTCTTCCCACGTCAGAGCATCTCCCTCAAAAGGGGGGTCCAGTCTGTGGTTTCAGAGCAGAACATAAACAATTCTCTATATCCTTGACTTAAAATTGAACAGCTCACTGTTTTTTATGAGCTGACTATTAGACACTGTGGTCCTATTAAGGGCTCCTTGCTCATTATGCTGACATTATTGGAAGCACAAGTCTAATCTATCTTTGCCTTTAAATCCTGTAGGAAAGAAGCAACCTTGATACCTTGGTGTCAAGAATCTGAAAAGCAGACTCTGTAGTTCACCAGCTCCTCCTAGGAGTATGTTTTTGTGTTTAGAAACAATCTGCTTCTAAATCACGTAGACATCATCAAATGTTTTGTCTAGCTAGAAAACATGGCTAATCAGCTGGAATCTGACACTTAGAATGAGGAGATTATATGGATAATATCTCAAATGAAAATGGAGAATGCAATAGTCACGTTTTCATGCATTTCCAATTTTGTGCCAAGTACTTTGTGTTCCAGCATTAGACACATCTGTCAGTGAGAAGCATGCTTCTCCCTCTGTTGCAGGATAGCAGTCTCTCTTTTCTGCTTCATCCAGAAAATGATAAAAGTGTGGCCTAGCTGGAGTTGGTAGTATTCATTAAGAGAGAGCATTTTTCTACTTCCAAGAGCAGGAAAGCACAGAGTGGGTAACATCAGAGTCTGGGATGTCATGGCTAAGGTCCAGGCTGCAGTTTCTCTATAAAAGGTGAAGCTGGTGGTTCAACAAATATTATTTTCAGCCCCCATGTCTATGATGCAGAGACTCACAGTGTCTCTGCCTTGTGTGTGTACTAGAGGACTACCTGCTCTTGTCCTCCTTTTTCCTCTTCCCTCCTCTGGGTCTGTCCTAGGGAAGCTCAACTCCCTGCCATCCCTAAGACAGCAGAGTTGCCTCACTTGCAGGAAATAACCCTGAGCTGCTGCAGCAACAATACAACAAGTGATGAAAGAACTTGTAGGAGAAGGGAATTTTAAACCAAAGCTGATTCCAGACACACTCATACTCCCTGGCATCCATACTTGTGAATGCCAAGGCTTGCTGCACATGAGGGGTCTGCCCAGCATATGTGCATCCATCCATGCTCATATCCTGGTGTCCTGTCCTGGCTGCTCTGCAGTGACACACAGAGGACCTGTCAGCTATCAGCTGCTCCTCATGTCTCCTCTCCTTCCTCAGCTGGCAGCCCGGTGCTGGTTTGAGATGTGCCTTTCTGCACGCTTCAGGGGATGACAGTGATTAATGTCTCCATCCTGTACCACCTCTGTGAGTCATCAGGATTTACTCACTCTACTTTGTCTCACTTTGGGTGACTTGAAAAGCTACACATATGTGATAGGATCCCAATGACCTGCTAATCCAGCTGTCATTTTCGTCACCCTTCTCCAGCTGTCTACTCATTCTGGTATCTCTGCAACCACACTTACCCATTTACTCGCCCAAGATGCTCATTTTAACATTTCTAGTACATTCTCCACAATTTCTCCACATTTTCCACCGGCTTTGGTGGGTCATTCCTAACGGTATATGGAAATTTTTCTGCTGCAGTCTCTGTGCAACCAAATTTGTTTGCTCATCAGGATTCAGCCTTTTTGCTTATGTAGAAGGGAAGGCAACAGAGCCCTGCCTCGTATTGTGGAAAATGAAGTACACCCACAAAGGATACAGCCCCAGCAAATTCTATCAGCTGGTTATGCTGAACACGTGGGAAATTAAGAGTAAATTTAATGCATCAGCCTAGAACAACACTCCATAGCCAGAACAAGGAAATACAGTGAGATCAGAGGTAATGAGTACAGGAAGGAAAATAGCAAGAACAGTACAGGGCAGGAGTTCTTTCTATTTCAGGTTAGCTCCTGAAGAGGATGAAAGAAAGAAGCAAAGTGATACCAGGTGAAGAACAAACTGTGGATGAAGGGAAGTTCCTTTCAAGCAGGAATATCGCATTGGAGGGAAGCTGGATTTCTCACTAAGGGAAGCACAAGTTCAAAATAGAAAAAGACTAGGAAGCAATGTTTGTGGCAAACAGAATTACGAATGACTGCATATCTTGTATATGGCCTTATCTTATACAACTGTTCTTCGTCAGAATATCACAATAACAGAGACAGAACCAACAGCCCAGTGCTCAGCACAATGGTGTTCCCAGAATGAGGACTGCTGGAGGCATGCATGTAGGCATTCACTATTCCACCTATATTAACAAACCTCTTATTTACATCCTTTTCTGCCAGTAAATACCATGGGGCTCCGTGTGGGACCTAAGTCCACACCTGAAGTTTAAAACAAGTGGTTCTCCGAACAGCTTCAGCTGTGGCCTTCAACACAAGTCAAAGTCCTCTGCTGTAATGTATAGAGCATTGTCTAGGTATTATCTGGGTCTAAGGGCTGCTGTGAGACATATAGAAACAGAATGCTTACAGTGGGTCGAGTGTGATTGGTGAGGAAAGATAAAAAAGGGTAAAAAGGAGGAAAAAGGGGAAAAAGGAGGAAAAAGGAAAAGTGAAGTATATCAAGAAAATATGAATGCAGAAGAAAGGTAAGGAAAAGAAAATATAAAGAGAGAGCAAAGACGCAGTTCTGTCTCTTAACCCTCTGATATTAGCTCTGTAGCCCACATCTATTACTGTATCTCTCAAGTGTCTTGCTTGGTTTCCCCCTTATTGCTCTCCCCACTCCCCAGCCACCACTTGAGGCAAATAATTGCTTTCCGTTCCCCTCACTTAGTTACTTTTAGTTGACTTCAGGTTTTCTCAGCCTGTTTAGCTCTTGAACCCATCCAACAAAAATACAGGCATATTTATCCAGGGTAATATAGACATTTCAGTACTAAATGCTTAATTTTAGGGTTCATTGTTGCTACCCGCCAAACCTTATGCATTTCATACCCTAACAACTGAACCATGAAAATGATAGCTAATTTTGAAGCACTGCTGGGGATGGATGGGAAAGAGGAGGAAAAGAACCCTGGAATTACAAAATTACTAGCACAGTCTGGTTAGAAAACGGATGATTTTTCTACTTCTTGCTTTGTAGAAAGAATATATGTGAATGCAGTTACTTTTTTTACTTTAGCTGTCCACTCAGGCTTGCTGAGCTTGTTCAACTTGCTGCTCCTTTTCTTTGAATCCCTTTCTTTACCAGTTTGCCTAACTGCTTCTTTCTAGGAAGGTTTGGCAGCCTGAGCAACACAGACAGACATCTCCGTTGTGTCAAAAGAACAAAATCTAATGAAACTAATCTGTTTTCTGCAGCTCATCAACCACTTTTTTCCAGTCTAGGGCATGAATCCAAAAGATAGCATTCTGACCCTGGTCTGACTCCATCCCCATATGTACTAAAGACACTTAGTGCCTCTGGGAAGGAAGTCATGCAAATAGAATTTTTAAAAAATCATCTAGATGGAAGGAAAAAGAGGCTGTCCATTTTGTTATGTATGTAAGTGAGGATAAAAAGTAAAGAAAATATATGGTGTTAAATACGCAAATTGCTTGTCGCTTGAATTCTTTAACTGTTCTGGGGTTTTTTTAATAAAGAAAATTATTCAGCTCTTCCAAGAAGTGAGGTTTTGTACCTAGAAATCATAGACCATATCCTGCTTGTATCCATTTCCCAGCATTTCTGTTTCAATGCATAATAATAAGAGAATATATTCCTAGAACAATGAGAAGTGATCTCACAATACAAGATGCTGTGCCACAACTTCTCTTTGGCTCAAGAATGTTTATCAAGCCCTGCAAATTAGGTTTTGTTGTACCAGGAATGCTTCAATTGTCTTGTACTTGCTGTGAATGAAATTGGTGTCACCCTCTAAAAGAATAAATAATCTGATTGCCTGGGGAAAAACAACCTGGGAGTTAAGTTATAGCTCTTGTGATTCAGCAGCTTCGGTTCATGTATTGGAACAGCTTCCACAGTCTCTGTCCCTGTTCAAAAAATGAGGTAGGGCCAGATAATATCAGGCTGGTCCAAAGACCAATGAAATAAAAGGAAAGCCTCCTTTCTCTTTCTATTAGCCTTGAATCCAGCCCTCAGGCATCTAGTCCAACCCAAGCCCAAGCCCAGCTTATGCTCTCTGCTCTGTCTAACCACAGTGTCTCAGCTCCAGGTACGGCAAATCTGAGGTGATGAAGGAGGTGCTGAGCTATTCCCCCATGCAAACGTTGCAAAACAGTGTTTGTGCACAGCTTTCTGCTGGCCTCTGTCCCCTGCTGAATTTCAGCTCTGTATTTACATCAGGATCAAAAGCTGAACTCAATACTCAATAAGGAAAAATACACTTCTTGTTTTCTCAAGTATCTGAATCTCTTAAGATTTTTGAACTTGGTTGAAAAGTGAATAAGTAAGGTCAGTGAAATGACAGAAATATGACTTAAGTAATTTTTGGTCCAGAATCTCGGAACTGGGTGTAAAGAAAAATAAGGTTTTGTATCTCAAAAAAAAAAAAACAACCAAACACCCAAACCCAAACAAAAAAAGGAAAAATTAAGTTCAAAATGGATTGTGCTTTATTTCTTGGTTTGCCAATGGAAAAACAAACAAAATACAGCTAGTCCATTCAAGTGCACGTTATGTACTCATTCTGAGTAGTGTTTACATGCCAAGAACATTTTCTACTATACAATTCTCTTTCTATGTATAACTGTATATTTCATTTTGCCTAGAAATAACCTCACAGCATCACACAGTAGAAAAACAATGGCCAAGAAAATTAACTACCCACAAATCAACATTGCTGCATGGGTTTGCAAGCCAGCAAATGATGATTGGGAAATCCAAGTCTATTTTTAATATCATATTTGTCCCCCAACCGTTGCTTCATGAGCACGATAAACATTATAATTTGTGGCTCAAAAAAAAAAAACACAACCAACCAAAACCTACCTAGGCAAAACTTTATTTATGTAACTCTATAAGCACCCAGAGCAGAACATGTGTATCAATAAATTCAAACAAAACAGTAATAAACAAACAAATGGGTTGCCTTCAGTGTTTTCACTTATGCTGTGCTCTGATATTATCTTCTGGTATTTAGTGCAAGTAGTGGACACAGGAATCAAAGCCCTTCAGTTAGTTTGTGAACTCCCACTCATTGCTGCAAGCAATTTTCTTGTCTGCCCAATGTATTTATTTTTTCTATAACAAAACACACTGTGTGAGTTGTTGAGGAGGCAATCTGTGCAGCATTTCCCTACTAGCATGTGCAGTGTTTACCCCAGGCTTTCCTAGGCAAGAAAAACAGGCAATGCTGAGTGAGAAACCTGAAACGTTGTGTTGATCCAAGGTTATATGCTTCATCAGCTTAAACAGCCACCAAAAATAAACCTGGTACCCGAAGCAGGCAGAGTGAGGAAACAGAGCTGGTGAGCGGATGGAGCACGTAATAGAAATGGCTGCACAGAAACACGGCCCGCGTGTTCCCAGGGCAATGAAATCACAGCAAATAAGCACAAAGACTGAAGCATTTACCTGCTCGCTCGCACCACCATCAGCTTCTTGCCAACTATAATCCAGTTTTGTACGATATTTTGGCTTTTCACACAGACATTGGCATCCATTATCTGTGAGACTTAGTTTCTCATTGGATCAAGCTTATGCTGGCCATGAGCGTGTTTTATTTATTTTCCTAATTTAGCTTTCTAGTAGAGAAGAATTTGGCACCAGTAAGCTTCGATATTTTCTTACTTTGAACAGTCAGACAACCTCTACAGAACCTTCTCCCACCAGAAAGTTCAACAAGGCCAGCAACCCTGCACCTCTGCCACTTCATTTCTTCTATTTACCGAACATAAAGAAGAGCGAAATAAATGAATATTCCTCCTCCTTACTTCAACTAAAAGAAACTGTGTCATCCTAAAATCACAACAGAGGAGCATTTCTTCAAAGTCTGAATGGATTTTTTTTTAAGCTAAAAAAAGAGTTTATGAACCAATGCTACTCCTAATACAATACTATAATATGTATTTGTTGCTTGCACTAAAGTATACTCAGTGATAAAACCTCTGGATAGGGAAACATCTTTCTCCACCTTTCTGATACACTCCTGTGAATGTCTTCCTCAAAGCAGTGGAAAACATTCTAGTGCTATTATTCCTCATTCCCAAACTAGGGTCCTAAAAATATGAAGAACAGAAGGAACAGAAGAAGGCACAGAAAATCATCAAAATTCATCCAACATCCATTGGACAATACAGAAAAGTACTTTCTAGTCTCTCTCACCCTCTTGTTCTCCCAGACTCTGTTATCTCCAGTTCTTTGGCGTGAAGTAAACACGGCTGACTGCTTTTGAGTTTTGACTTTCCTTTGGGAAACCTGGAAGCCCCCTGCTCACCTAGTGTGCACCATAACTGAAACTACACCTCCCCTCTGTTAGGGAAAAACACTCCAAGGCAACTGCTCGCTGTCACCACTGCTCACCAAAAACATGAACAACAGTGCAGAAGGCTGTAGGACTGCCTGATCCTGCCTTTCTATTTTTGTGTGGAAATAACTTCCTAAGGAAAAAAAATTGCAAGGTGATAATAAAAATGCAGAGTCCCTGCACTGTCAGCATTTTGAGTAGAGCCTAAATACTTCTGTAAGAATATTTCATTTTTTTAACCTCAGCACACACTTTACCTGGCAACTCGGCATAAACTGCTGTAGAAGAGAACAACGCTGTTGGCTTATGAGGAAAAGCAGGTTGTTTGGATAACTGAGTGGCAATTTGAACACCTCTATGCTTTCTGGTGGGAACAAGGGTCTGGCTAGAGGGTCAGCAAGATATTGTGGCTGTGCCTGGTTGTTTCAGGACAATCAGTGCAAGGTGACATATGTGGGCTTCTGCTGTGAGCTCTATTGAATTTGTTAAAAGTTGTTATCACCTTCCTCTTAACAGGTGTCTCTTCTTTTTCTTTGCCTTATTTCCTCCTTCTTGCTCCCTTGACAGCAGCCTATGACAATGATTGAGAATGAAGAAAGAAACATTGTCTTTTAACACAGGGCAAGAAACATTGCTGGTATGAGGAAAACAGCACTTCCCATAGAGGTAGGCTGGTTTTGCCCACCTTCTCACTGAGAGAAGCTTTTTCCTTGTTCTCTTCTGCTCCCATTCATGACTGAGTGGCTGGCCAACATTGTTTTAAAAATAAAAGAAACAGTGCTGGTATAGTCACAGAAGGTCACTGGTATTTACAAATGTATCTCATTTTTACTCAGCTTCTGATGAGAAAACCCAGTTATTTCTGAAAGCTGCTAGCAGGAAACTTTTCCTGAAAAGAAGTAATGTTCTTCTATGTCGAATTTACATTCTTCACTAAGTACAAAACCACATCTAAAATACTGCATTTCTTTGAAAGAGAAGGTGAAACTGAGCTGCACTAAGCTATTTCATGACATTGAGAAGTAAGAATAATATAAAAAAAGGACCTGACCACGAATTTATAGCACTTTTCTCCCAGTACATATGTGACTCATAAAGACCTGAAGCTGCCAAGTCAAACACTCAGAAAGTAAGAAATGACAATCTACCTGACCTTACTTTGGTCTCGCTGTGAATATATAACACAATGACTACACAGTCAAGTTTGGGNTCATTTTGTGAATTGAAATGAAAAGTGTTCACAAAAATACAGTGCTCAGTTGGCTGTTTTGATTTATTTTTCAGTGTGTAATCACAGCCCTTATGTGCTTCACTTTATGCAAAACCTATTCTCAGGATAGCTCTATTAATTTCCTCAAGTTTTTTTTGTGTCATATTCAATAGAGTAGTATCTTAATGTTTCATATGTATTAATTATCTTCACAATATAGTTTCCATTTTGCAGCTGAAATAATGGTTGCAATTTTATTTTTTCAGTTGTGACCCCTAGGAATGAAGTTCTCACAGTACTTTCATGCCCACAGGTCCTACTGCCTTCTGCAACTTTGAACACCAGAAATAAGAAGCAAAACATTATCAGTCAGCTTTGATAAGGACTGGTTTTAGTGCCTTGCTTAGTGTCATCTCACAGGAATTCTGGAAGAGATGGGCAGAGATCATCCTTTCTCTTCCAGTGGTCCTCTGCCTCACTTAATGGATATGATGACAGATGTTGAGTCCACATCCAAAGGCCCTAGGCCTGTCTGACTTCACAGCTCTGGTGCATCTGAAGAACAGACATATCTTGGGTACTGAAAAATGCAAGGGCCTTGTGACTTAAAAACAAACTACATGATCAAAATGCAAGTGCATGACCTGAACTGAAAGTGTGCATGCTGTGTTAAACTCCACTTTCATAATTACTTGCCTCAAAAATCTTAATAATGTTCTTTTAATGTGGACTTTCACATGTAGTGCACATGGATAATACATTTAGTGGGAAGTGTTGCTGAATCTCACAGCCTCACTATTGCACTTTTTAAACCACGGATGAGAAGCTTGAAACTGGAGTAAAATGTAATATGTAATAAAATTGAGAGGGGCAAAATTATATCCACCAAGCCTCAAATGAATCTCTATAAGGCCATTATAACTCACAGTATTAATTCCAATGTGTCTTGCTTTCAGAGTTTAAATAACATTTAATTGCTAAAAGTGTCCTGTGATAGGACATAAAATTGTACATTATTTTTATAAACTAGCTATTATTTTTAAACCTTCTCTATTGATACAAAATAAGGCTTATAAGATAATATTTATTTAACACAATGTGAAACTAGTTTTACTCCAGAAATGCATCCAATTAAATGAACACTGCATTTGTACACTCCCTTCAGCTTAAATAGTTCTAAGCACTACACAAATATAAATTTGCTTGAACTTCTTGTGAGGTACCATGGTACTTATTTATAAAAATGGATAAAAGTAGACTCTGCAGAGGCATCATTACAGTGGTATAAACCTAAACATCTTGGACTCCAAATACAGATAAGAAAACTCAAAAGAAAATTCTTCCTGTAATGAAAAGTAAGGTGCCAAGTGGTTCAAAGTTGCAGACAGGGCTCGAAGAGATTTTTCCAATGTCTGTAGTATTTAGGCAGCACTCAATCCCTTGGGAATGTGCAGGAAGATTTCTCTGTTGGTGAGAATAAATCTCTCTCAGAGCTCCTTCATAGGGAATATACAATGTGGTGTCTGTCCCTGGAGGAGCTGGAGGCTACATGCAGCTGCAGTCTGTTCCCACAGAAGCATCGAGCGAGCCCCATATAATGTCTGTTCCCCACTGAAGCCATCAGCAGAGCTGCTGGGAGTTTCTTACTATACACAGTAACGTGAGTGAACCCATACCAGAGTCTCAGATCCCAAATCTTCTGAACTTCTTAATATGTGAACCTAAATCCAAACTGAGTGTTAAAATTTCTCCTCTCTTTGTTACTATCTGGACAATTCTTTCCCTCCTCTTACTGCAAATACCCCTACAATTCAGTTGTTTTTAAGTTTGAAGGGCAGAACTCGAATCTGTGTTTTGTGGAGGTCTCTGAAAAAGTCTGCTACCTCTGCATACCTGAAATTTCTTATGAGAATATGTTAGCTAATTCTCTTTTACTGACAGTAGAAACTACCAGTATACAAACACTAATCCTCACTCCCCAGGACTGCGAGAAAAGTCTAGCTCTCCCAATGAAACAAAAAAAATTAAAAGGCCACAGATTTAGGTAAGGATAGCTTAACATGCATTTACTTAGCCTGACCAAGTGGAAATAACATTTTCAAACCTGACAAATGCTCTTCCAGCTGCAGCAATAGGGTTTAGGCTGCTGCCTCTACGGTGGCCATTGCTGGCATGCATGAAATGTTGCTGACTGACCCACTTGCAGGGGTCCAGAACTTCTGTAACTACACTCTGGTAAAAAACCCCAATCATTTTCCAAGAAAGAGGAAAAAGGATGGATATCTAGCCCTTACATCGTAATCCCAAAGCAGTATAAAAGAGTTAACAGCAGGAGCTGAAACTGATTTTCTTCCCATGACTTGACTAGGCCATGCCTTGGCCATGTGATGTTATGAACAGCCTTTTTGTACCTGAAACCCCAAAGAACTAGGAGCACGTTTTCTGCTATTCTGAAATATAAGACTCCCTGTTGACGTTGCAATGCCACAGCTGTCAAACCATTGGGCTCTTTCTTCACCAGAGTACGGAGCTAACTATCAAAGATTAAACAGGATCTGCTTTAATATCCATACGAACCTGTAAGCAGCTCGGAAAAGACTGACAAGCTAGTTTGTTAGGGAGCACGCTGAGTGTCGCACCAAACTCCAGCTACAAAAATACCGCTCAGTCCAAAGGGAGCTGCAGGCACAATGGGACTGACTAGGTAGGTTAGATATTACCCCACCAGACAGCTTCCCAGATCCTTACTCATTTTTAGAACCAGACTGGGACCAAATGTTCTTAAGCTCTCGGAATTTCTGAAGAAGTGTTTTTTCGATTCCACTGTCCAGCTAGGATGGGAAACAGAAGTGCTGAAAGCTACAGGAAAAATGCTGCTCCAGCCCAGTTTTACAGTCTCAGAAAATCTGGGCAGCTTTTATAAACTTTGAATCAGTGACTGCAGCTCTTTTTGAACCGAACCTCTGAACTTTTGAAGTCCGGCCAGGGTTCAGATAATTTGTTGACTTTCTCTGTGAGACAGTTCAAATGAGGAACACACATGTCTGCACAGCTACGATCTGACACAACGTAAACACACAGAGACCACTCCCTCCTCACCTGGAGAAGACAGTGATAATGTCATTGCGGTCATTTCCCTTTTCCTCAGGGAGCAGCCAGCACCACATTACATTTGAGCTCGGCAGTTATGGCTACATATATCCGCTTCCCCTGCCATTCTCTGCCAAATGGCACTGAGCGCAATCCACCGTACGGGGCCTTTGAGTCACAGCCCTGTGATATCTACTGAAATAGAAAAGGTTGGTAAAGGCTTTCCTGCCAGTCTGCTTTCATCAACAGGTCCTCCAAGCCTGGAACAGTTCGTCCTGCACACCCTTTGTCCTGTCCCTCCGAACATCGGGACAAGAACGCTTGAGTTAGGCCAGGCTCAGAGCTGTCCTGCCAGTGAAGCATGACCAACAACACACCACCATCGGATCTCCACCACATGATCCCTGGCTTCAGGCTTGAGAAACACACTGTGACTTTGAAAACTGAAACAAACAAGCAGCCTAAAGCTACGATTCAAACTTGTACCAAATATTTGCACATCACTGTTTATAAAATGCTCTACCAAGAGCCTGATTTTTTTATTTACACATGAACAGACTGATGAAACAGAAATAGTAAAAATAGAGAACTTGTGTAGAAATAGTTATTTGCTGAGGTGACCAAAATGGGTAAGTCACGGCTTATCTTTTTTTATTCTATTAAACCATGAAGAAATAGCTTGAATAACATTCAAACTGTTGTTCACTTACATTTTCTACAATATTCCATTATTTTAATAAAGCGGTCATTGTTCATATAGTGTAATTACTAGCCCAGGACAAAATTAGCTATGTTGACTTAATTGATGCTATTTACTTTTGCAGCCCATTGGCAGCCAGCCATTTTCTGTGAAAACCAGTTCTCCAATTAATCATGATTTTCCTTCAGCTTGCCAGAGTTTTCTGCAATGACAGCTGCTATCTGGGAACAACTATCATGCATATAAGCAAAAGAGCAACCTTTAAATTTAAGAATTGATGGTTTTATCACTCAAAGCAGTGTCCTGAGGCATGATCTTCTAAAGCCTCTTTTACTCTCATTGATTTGATAAGATTTTAGTGAAAGTCAGCAATACACCACACAAGAGCTTGATAATGTCAACCCTTGATAATGGCTCAGGTAGTACCTATTAAGAAACGGCATGCATTTCTTATTAATCCATTTTACAATTGTTCAGCAGTGTCCTGGGAAAAGATCAGCAGATCAAGGTGTAGGAGGTGACTGGGAAGAAGTGTAAGAAAAGTGTTGCTTTTCTAAATCCAAGAATTTCTGAGGCCCATGCTTGTTCCTCTCAGACACTGCTGCAGGAATGAATGCTGCTATAGTTTTCTACAGGAAATCCTCAAACCCTCTCATTCTGATGGCATGTTATAATGATCCAAGAAGGTGGTTTTTGCAGAACTGAAAACAAGGAAAAAGTACATAGTATTTTGCCTTTGAAGAAATCAGCTGGATGTGGGCTGTCTTTTGACTCACCTTCAGCTTTCTATGTCTGATTTCTGTTCTTGGCGGCCTGGCTAAAATCATATTCTAGTATTGTTGTTGTTATTTCGCTGTTTAATGGCTAACAGATGTGAACTCCTTCATCCCACTTCCTGTCACTGCATATACAAAAGTAAATGACTCTCTTTAGCCCACATACACAGAGCTGGAAGCACCACCTTCTGGAGGTCTGGGAAGGCAGAGAAAATGGGTTTACTAATATATAAATACGCACACACTTACATGTATATACATGCAAACATATACATACTTGTTTATTCACGAAGAAATGTAAGCTGAGCAATGAATTGATCTCGCAAAGAAATTAAAGAGTAAAAATGTACTTTGCAAATGCATGTACTGATTCAGAAGCATTACTTAAGAGACCATATGTGTCCTGATCCTATTGGGAGTTATCCAACTCAGAGTTTGGGCCTGATGGAATGAGGGTGGAATAAAGATGAAGCCAAGACATTCTCTTTCCATTAGCTGGAAAAACTGACTAAGAGGAAAAAAAAAGACGATGCAAATTGCACATCCTCTGTTCAATTTGCTGCACAGAAACATGTTGTGTGTCAGGCCACAGGAAAATTACTTATTATAACACAGATCTGGAATTCTCTCTGCAAAAGATGCCCAGTCTAGTCCACTGGATTTTGCTAACCCTTGGTGCTTTGGACACACTCAATTCAATTCGTACTGGAAAAGAACTTGAAACTGGTGCTCAAACTGAAAAAAACCATTATGAATGAACACATCTGTGGCTCTCCACTAGCTTGTATATTCTTAAACTTTTCTGTTAGGATCACACACGTTTCTGTGTTGGCTATATGTTGGCACATGTGCAGACTTGTCTGTAAATACAAACATATTCTTAGTTCTATTATGATTGACAAAAGTTCATGATCTGTTTAAAATTACACACAAGCTGTTAAATGCTGCCTCTATTCTGATACACCAATAAAACCAAATGAGAGAAAAACTATTAAAAAATCTGTTTTCTGACTATAACCAAACTGCTCCTTAGAGTGCTTACATCAGCTCTCTGCTGGAAAGCCAGCTGAGATGGAAAGTATGATAAAATCTGTGCTGTGCACACTATTCCCTTGCGTAGTCTGAACTCTGAATTAAGCCTTACAATGAAAACAGTGAAATACTGAGGTACAGTTTATAGCATACAGAGTGGGGGTGCAAAGAGAGGCACCTCTCTTTGCAACTCTCTGTGTTATTAAACACCACTAGCCTCTGGGAAAGCATTTGCAAGGTCACTGAACTGCTCCTGCTTACCTGCAATTGCTCACATTTATCATGGACCTTTTCCTGTATAAATTATAGTTTTTATTGTTTCTCTCTAGGTAACGCAAACTTACTGAGCATCTTTGGCAATGATGTGTCCCAGCAAAACTGCTACAGGTTATCCTGTTTCCCTCTCATTGGACAAGAGTTGGCTCCAGAGAAAGTGATTTTCTGATTAAATGAAGTTACCTTGGAAATGATCACTTGTGGAACCTACTGTGTTTCATTTAAAGCTGATGAGGTGTTTGCCAAATCCAGCATATGGTCCTGGGGTTAGAAGTGGAAGAAATTATGGAAGATATAAGGAGAAACTGATTACGGATAGGGAAGGAAAAACCAGAAGGACATATCTTGTTTCTCATGGGATCTCATGACCTCTGATCCAGGACCACAACTGACTCTGCTGTTTTTCCTCCTGCTAGTCCTAAGCACCCAGGCCAGCATTTGAGTTCCCTGGCTCTCAAGACATAGCTTCTGAGACCTCTGCAAGTGATCTTGAAGCCTGAGAGCCTGAGCTTCAACAAAATCTCGTCTCTACTCATCACTACTACATCTGTGTGCCTGGTAAGCTGAACTGGAGGAGAGTCAAGTCTCCAGGCAGTCAAATGTAATGATGAATGTGGCATAAAAAATATGGACAGACTGAAATAAAGAGGAGTTCAGCTGGTACTGTGAGAAGCAGTACAATACATCTGTCTTAAACATGTCAAAATTAATTCTTGCAAAGTTTCGTTCATCACTTCAGTCTGCTTCTCAAGCTAAGAATACCATAGATCTTGCCCTGCTCCAGGTACTGTACCGTGGATTCTGCTGTTACGCATCCTGTTACAAAGTCACTGTAAAATACATTTATGGATGTGGTGAAACTTTTCTAGTCTTGCCAAAACATTTATATTACCAAGACACAAACTCGGAGAAATTAAAACATTTCACCTTAGAGAAAACAGGTGTGCTACACAAGCCCCATCAAAGGAAGGTAGAAAGCAAAGGACATTTTTCTTTTCTTATTGGTAAGCCATTTTCACATTATGGCAGCTGATCTGCTGGCACTCTCAGTCTCACCACCAAATCCCACCCAAAAGATTTTCATGATCAAGGTCTGTCAGTGGATAATTTATTTCTGGGTTAATTCAGATGTGATCCTTCCCTCAAAACCTAAGCAGCATTTTTATATATTGTGACACTCACCAGATAGGCTCCCATCAGACCTATGAACCACATTTTTCTCTACAATAATGAATGTTTCAATGCAACCGTTATATGCAACTGTTAATATATATATATATATATATATTTATATATATATATATAGTGGCCAATTTTAAACATTTAAAACTAGCTACATCCATTACATTGCAGAAGCCAAGTTCAGCCCATTATCATGTCTTCTTCCATGACCTTGAGCCAGATAGGAATTTAGAGACCTGCCAGATGTTTGGTATCTCAGCTGGAAATGCAGGGAGTTCTCCTCTCTGCTAAGGAGTGAAATAAGGAACAGTGGAATTTCAAGCATTTGGCAGTGTGTTTTTTTCTGTATGACACAATACTAATTGAGATAAACAGATGCGCTCCAGTAACATCTCTTGCCAGGTTAACTTTCAAAGATTAGTGAGAGAATGTTCCATTCAGCAAAACTTTCCCAGCTAATGCTTACCTCTCAGCATATGTTTCGTTTGCATTAGTTTTAGTGAGACTAAAGACAAGGCTTTTCTAGTTGAGGGTTGACACCGAGAAATGGTAAGCACCTTTCTGAGACAGGACCAAAACTGAAATAAGCAAATAACAATAAAAAACCGTCATGTAATATGTAACACGTTCCCATTCCACTCACCACTTTTTTAGACATACAGAAACATTGTCCAAATACTCATGCAGCACACTGGCTGCCTACTCTAACACAGGTCAAAATGTTCTGTTTAAAAAAACGGAGTTTTTGGATATCCTGCAAGTTTCCAAAGGTTGTGTTACTGTGGAGGAGGTAACGCATGGGAATTTTTTGTTATATTTTCTTTTAATGAGTGCTGTAAGCAATTGTTTCACAACACAGTCTGAAAGGCTAGAACAATTAAATGACTACAGATGTGTCAAATGATGCAGGAAAACCATGAGACACTTCCAAATGAGTAGGCGGAGGGTGTGAGGAGACCATATCCTGTAATATATGAATCTCAGATTCTTTGGCATGCAGCTTATTTTTATGGAAATGTCCCGGTAAGCCTGGAACAATCTAATGGTTTTCAAAGCATTTAAAACCAACAACATAAAAACCCTTTTGAGAACAATCTTTTTATGCTGTGGTATTTTTGAACTGGCTTAGGAACGGCATACTAAAGAATATGCGAGAGGTAAAAGGACCAAATTATAATTGCATTTTCAAGCTGTAGGTGAGAACCTATTTCATAAATATAATAGAGTTCATTAGTGCGAGAGGCATAGAGGAAACAGTGCTGGTTGCTTTCATCTGTTTTTGCTGACTCTCAGCTTGGATGTCAGCCATGGACACAGCTTGCAGCAATAAAGGGTAGCTTTAAGTTATGCCATCTTCAAATGGGCCTCTGTGGAGGCTTGTCCTGCAACTCATTACACAGGAGCCAAATTTGTCACTGTCTTCTGGGTCTCCTAGTGAGAGAAGACCACTTCCAGCTCATTTCTCTCCCATCTATACCTGAAGGAAAGCAGGTCTCGTAGCTGTGAAAATCCTGATTTGGACTATGCCACCCTTGATATCTCTGTCAGGAGGAGAAAAAGCAAAGCTCTCTCAGCAGCGAAAATCAGACAGGAGGTTCCTTTGCACAGTGAAGCCCCACATGAGACTGTGCCTGCACTACCTGACCTCTGAGCCAAACACTGGTGGGTGTGACAGTGACTCCATGTGTGAGCAGAAGAGAGAAACAGGTGGGCAGGCAGGGAGATGACAAAACTCCCTGCAGGAAACATCAGATTTGAAATCATGGAGCCTTTCGAGGGACACATCTCTCTGTCAGATGCCAGTCTTTTGCCTTGTGAATAGCAAAGATAAACCAAGCCTACAAAAATCTCAAACATAGTCTACTCTTCTCTACAGATGTATGGATTTTTCACAAAACAAATAATTTAGTAGTCTTGAAAAAAAACCCAAAAACCACCAAAAAACTAAACAATAAACACAAAAAACCTAATCCCCAAAACCCACAAACCCCAATTATTGGAAACAAACTAAGGTTAGTTTGAAATTAGCTCTCATGTACTATTGAAGGTTTATGGAAAACTGTCAGGGAAATTCAAACATGTGAAAAGCTGCTCTTAGGTGAATGTGTTTCCCAGCAGCCTGGAGTCAGAAGGTCCCTGGATCAATAAGGCTGCAGGTTGTTGTTACAATGTACCGCTGTGAAGGGACAAGTTGTGTGCTTGAGCTTCTGAGCTTTTCTGCTTAAGCACTGGTCCTCAAAAGAGGATGGATGTCTTGCCAAAGATACTTGGAGACCATTAGTTACCTCCACTACCTCAAATATTTTCTTTTCAATACATCCCCTTCCTCACATTTTTCAAGAATGCAATTAGATATCCTAAACATTAGACATTCTAAAAGTCTGTGTTATTCTAAATGCTTTGATATAAAACTCTCTAAGAAAATAGACATATATATATAAACAGAAGAGACCTGCAAGTCAAGTGACATACAGCAAATTTGTGTGATTAGTTTAAAGCTCTGTAAAAAAACAGACTGTTGAGAAAAGTGTTCTAAAAAACTATGTTACACACAATTGTCAGCAGAAACCATCTACTGTAGTATCTTGTGATTATATAGTAGGAAAAAGTCTTCAAGTCATAGAGGAAAACCCATTTATTCCTTGTAGACATTGAAGTTATGTCCCTATTCATTGAGATCAAAGAATAAGGGGAATTTCTTACACTCTTTCTTTGGGCTTGTAAAGAAGTCTCTGGAAAACTTCTCATGCTATCCAGCTGAATAAAAGAGAAGACGTCCCTTCCCTACCCTGTCCAGCAGCAATGCCCTATTGGAAAAACTGAACCTGATAAAAAAGTTGCAGCAAATTCTGTAATAATGTCACTGAAGGAGTCATTCTCCTCACCAAGTAAAGTGAAAGATCCCACACAAAATGCAGGATAAAGTGTGGCACTACAACAGTTTGAAGAATTACATAGCCAATATCAAGACCAGCCTAGTCACCCTACCATCTCTTTATAAATATTTCAAGCACATGTAGTAGATATCAAATTGTTCAAATTTTACACCATCATTTCCAAGACATAGACAGCAGATACTGAAGATGAGGTTCCCAGTAGAATGGCCCATTACACACTTCATTTTCTGACTTACAAACTTGTAGTGTAAATGAGACAAGCTCTGACTTCAGCTTTTTTTCCACCTTTTGAGGACTGGACTTTACCTGGACCTATTTTCCAGTTCACAGAAACTAATGCAGCTGACAGTCCTCAAAAAGAAATTAGGTTTGGAGTGTTTTATAATGCAATTGGAAAGATGATACTTGTTTCCAGCGTATAATTTTTAATATTATAAAATACAGAACCAACTCTAAATTTTTTCCTTATCTTTATCAACCTGTCTTTGGTGGGGCATGATGAAATAGTTGAGAGTATTTTTCTTTAAAACTTTAATAGATTCTTCCTTTCTGATTTGCTCAACCGTAAATGTAACTGAGGACATTATAATATAAACAGCTGTATTTGTATTACATGAAATATCAAACATAAACGCTAGCAGAATCACCTTTAGACTTGTGATATTTTAAATGGAAGTTCTTTTTCATTATTGCAAACCACATAATTTGTATGTTTGTTACATTGCCATCTTAAACACAGCCATACTCCTTTTATCTAGCCTCACTCAAGTCAATGGAAATATTTTCCTCAGCTGTGAAGAACTGGGAAAAGCTGGAGACGAGTAAAATCTGTAACAGAAAGGTTTCCAGGTACAGCCCTCTGCTATTAGCTGCTTTCAGATGACATCTCCTTGGCTTGCCAGTACACACAACAACCTACATATCACTGTTACAAGTTGTAATGCTTTTCATCCAAAAGAACCCAAAAGCACTTCACAGGTTTAGAGCTAGGCTTGAAGTACTTTATACATGAGCCCTATGAGGAATGACTGAGGGAGCTGGGGTTGTTCAGCCCGGAGAAAAAGAGACTCAGAGGTGACCTTATCACTCTCTACAACTACCTGAAAGGCGGCTGTAGTCAGATGGGGGTTGGTCTCTTTTTCCAGGCAACAACTGACAGAACAAGAGGACACAGTCTTAAGCTGCGCCAAGGGAAATTTAGGCTGGATGTTAGGAAAAAGTTTTTTACTGAAAGAGTGATGAAGTACTGGAATCATCTGCCTGGGGAGGGGATGGAGTCACCATCCCTGGATGTGTTTAAAAAAAGATTGGGTGTGGCACTCAGTGCCATGGTTTAGTTGGGGTGGTGCTAGGGCATGGGTTGGACTTGGTGATCTTGGAGGTCTCTTCTAACCTGGTGATTCTGTGTGATACATATGATCATCTCATGGACTACTCCTGTCCTTATAGGACTGAAACAAAAAATATATAGGCTGTGTACACATTACTGACTCACAGTAGAAGCCTTGCCTTCTCTGAAAAAATTAGAGGATGTAGAAAACCTGTTAGAGCAGTATGACATCTTATTATATTATGTATTAGATTTTTCAATATTTCAATAGAATATCTCTAATGTTTTACACATTCCCCATGGAAAATAGACTCAGAGAAAGAAGAAAAAGTTTCTCAGGATTATCAACCAGGCCAGTAACTTGCTCAATCTGATGGGAAAAGTGGAGATAAGGTTGAGAACCGGGATCTCACTTATGGCTGAGCCTGGTCCAGCCTGTGTGGGAAGGATGCTCTCCCTACAGAGGAGGGCTCTGTGCTGCACAGAGTGGCATAAAGTGCTTTCAACTCTATAAATTAATTCAATGCAAAGATTTTGTGTAGATTTATTCCCTTTGAGTCAAAGCAAAGGCACTTTAACACTTAAGTTTATATTACCAATGGCTGCTACACTCTCAATTCCGCAAGTGATAAGGCCAATTCTCAGCATCTCTTCCCTTTTGTTTGTCCCCTATCAGGCTGCTGCCTCCAGTGCTACTGCCGCCCGACAGCAGCTGCTGTTACAGCTAATTCCTACTGCTCACCTGAGCTATCAGCTGAAAAGAGGCTTTGCCAGCTTTACTCCTAAGTGAACCCCTTAAACCACTATCAACTGGGTGTCATATGGCTGAAATAAAAATCAGAAACTTTAGCACTGACTGAATAATATTTACACCTAGAAATGAGACACTGTAAACATTTCATCCCTCAGAAAGCAAATGTCCATGGTTTTTTCCTACACAGAGTTATCAATTATATTTTACAATCAAAAATTGGGAGGAAAATACTGAGTAAACAGCAAGGAAAAATACAGAGCTTTCTCCATGAGAAGCAAACCCTACAATCTCATGAATGAGTGATGTTTCTTGCATTCAGTGAATCTACACATGCAGTTCCTTTTGTTGGTTCAGAAAACAACTGGCTCTAAGCTAAATTAAACAGAAATTACCTCATTGAAGCAGGTCATAAAACAGTGAACATTTTAATGAGAGACTTAGAAAGAAGGGTCACACATACTTACTAAAAATCTATTGTAAAATTTCCATAGTTTTTTAATTTGTCATAAAAGTTCTCTTTTCTAGAGAAATGCAGAGACTTTCTGGAGAGAAGAGCCATTATCTGGTCAAGTAATTAATAAAGAAAAACTAAACTTCCTTTTAAAAATTTAACATTTTACTGGAATAAAAAAGGGACAAAGGACAGTCGTTTTTGTTTTCTGAAAAAAAAATTGCAATCTGTTGCCCTGTGAGGAGTTTAACACACTTGGATTAAGTCCATATAGCAGATGTAGGATAGAAAATGTTTTTGGAAGCATAACACAGACCTCATAGGACAGACATTTTGGGTTCTAGGAAAAATGCCTAGACTTTACACTGGAAAAAAAATTCAGTATATACCCATGCCTTTGCCAGATTTGCTCAGTCTTGCAAGTCAAGGGCAACAGTCTTAAAAAACCAACCTCAGTTTTGTATAGTATATAAAACTACACAAATATACAACTAAATATATCTGTTTGTTAATTTCCTCTCTCACTTCACTTCATCAGTCAGCCAGCTTGACTTCAGTACAAGTTTTTGAATCTTTTTCCTTGTTAACCACAAGGGCTTCATGGATCTGTAATTAAAAATGTATTTTCCTGGCTATGCTATACAAATATTTTAAGTATTTGTCCAGATGCTGAAGACTGGCTATTTTCATGAAAGAGATAAAGAAATTTTAGTAGCAAAATGTGCAGAATTGGAATCTTTGGGAAGTCACTGTATTCATGTATCCACTGTATCCATAATTCACATACAGGAGAAAGGTTGTATGCCCAGATTATTAATGTATTTTACAAATTAGCAAATATTTGAGAAGAAAAGAACTCGCTGCCTTTCTTGGGGGGAGTTGTTTTACGCAATATTTTATATTGGGTTATTCTGTATCGTTACTTAAAGAGACACTGATTTATTGCATTCATTCTGATCAAGTTCTATGTTTCAGGAAAGGATTGTTCACTTATCTTTTGAAGTTTGATGCCTGGACATACAACCCTGATGTCAATAAAGCAGGATCTCATTGTAAAATTTTATCCCCTAGGCCAGGAATCCAGTAATGTATGAAAATGAAAAGCTCTCAAGAACGCCTATTAACTGAGATTCATAAAATCTAATTATTCGTATTTTGATAATATTAATTAAAATTTGCACCTAAGTCCTACACACATTTCCTCTTTTTCCCAAAAATAGGTTTTACAAGGTCCATGATTTTCTAAGGTATGCAGCTGAATATTCTGCCAGGAAAAGAGGTACAAATAAGTACAAAAGCTCATGTCTTGATAAATAATGCCAGTTTAAGGAAATTCATGAATATTGAACACAGCAATAATTCAGTTTTTGCCTCCCTTTTTATTTTGATTATGAAATTGGAAAATTTCATGTGAAGAGTTGTAATTGCAATCAATACAAAAGTTTGAAAAAAACCCACTAAAACCCAACACCATGTTTTAAAATGTGCTTCCGAAGAACTGGACCATTGTGTGCTTTAAATCCATGTACCTGGTACACATTTGGGCTCAACTGGGGCTACACAACTTAATCTTGCAGAATAGCTATTTTTAAAAAAATGCTACATAAGCAAACTCCAGCTAAATTTTCTGAAATTTGGAATGATTTTTCTCTCTTTATCCTTTTTATGTACTTCTGCAGCCAGAAACATCAAAATATTTGGGCTAGTCCTGTGGTAGTTCCTCAGGCAAAAGTCTTGTTGACTTGGGCTTTTGCTGGAGTAAGGAGCTTGGGGCCATTCCCATACTACAGTGTGTGGTATTTTCTCAAGGGTACTGAATATAGCTGTTAAAACCTTTTCTTTTTCTTTCCACGAACATGAAAATGTTTCCGATAGCTGGAAAATACAGCTGTCTAATATGTTATTAATTGTTCATTGAGATTTCTGAATGAAATGATGGAAACCAACTCAATACTGAAGAAGATACAAAGCAGTTCAAGGTAATAGAGAAAAGATTATTGTCATAACACTGCCTGAGGAAGAAGTCTGAGGCTGAACAGAGGTTATTTTAGAACAAAACCCAGAAATTAAATCCCCCAGAGATCAGAAGTGGCATTCAGAGTCTTCCACATTAAGGTCAGCAGTTCAAACCCAGTGTAGGTCACTTACCAAGTGATCATTACCACCTCATGGTTGGTCAATGAGCTGGTGATCTCATGGACAGGAATCCACACCACTGAAACCTCTGCCACAATTGGCACCTTTACTGAATATTTCACTAAAGAAACCAGGGACTGGGCTGAGTGCAGAGACAGAATAGTATTTTCACCATAAGAGGTGACGCCTCAAAAAACAGGTTAGTAGGATTTATGGTAAGCTTGTCTAAGCTGAAAGTTACTGTTCACATTCATAACCAATAATCAAGACAGAAAACATGCGCGTCAGATTCCTTCTGACCTGTGTTAGTGTTGTGATGCCCAAATAAATTCCCAAATAAATTCTAGATAAACAAGTTATTTCTGTCTCTTTCATCAGGGTAGTGATTTCTGTATTGCTTCAAGAGAAGAAGACCACGTAATTATGCTCATATGGAACCCATTTCTTCCCCTCTCCAAATGATAATTTTAGATGTCGATTTCATTGCCAGGAAGAATATTCAGTTTGCAGCTATTAATACTTGACTTTTCTTGTTTTCAAACACAAAAGGATGCTCCAAACACTCACAGAACCTTTCAGAATGTGTGCAAAGCAAGTGAAACAAAGACATCAGGACTTCACATTGTTATGATTCTGAGGCTAAGAATCCACTCCGCAACTCTGTTTTAGAGCACCAGCTTAGTTTGGTATTTTACCATAAATTTGTGAAGATATAGATGTGAAAATTGACATTCCTACTGACTCTTCAGGCTCTGGAAAGCTAGCAATGAGTAGGATGTATAGCTCTGGTCATCTCATACACACTACAGATCCCATTACTGTATAGTTCAAGAAATAAAGCATTTTCCTCAGATTTTATAGAAAAAAAAATCTTACAGAAGCTATAGCCTCAGTATTTGTTGTTCACACAAACAGGGCCTTATTATAACAAAAAAGAGTGTCTAGCTACTAAAATATTCTGTGGTCATCTCCTACCAACTCCATTTTTTGGCCCTTGGTTTTGACACTGAAGAAAATGGTGATGAGTTTTGATCACTATCAAATCTCATGCTGTTCAAGGTTTTGTAGAGCTCTTTTCTATCATTCCTGAGGCTGGAGTAGCCCTAGCCTTCTCCATGACTCTTCTTTCCTAGCAGCTGGGACTTCTGGCACATTAGTTGCAAATCTTAAAGATCAATTGGGATTTACTGAAATTTGAAATAGTGTATATGTCTTTTAAGAGTTGGAAATTTTGGCTATTATGACATTTCTATTAAATTCTATTTGAATGGAAAGACAGTCTTCTGGTTTCTAAGGCCCTTGATAGGCTTTCATAAAAAAGTAAGCTAACATTCAAGTCCATTTGGTGTGATCTGGGGCCAGTAATTCAAACTCATTACTCCTCAGCTTTCCGGGTGATTTAGGAACAGTAAAAAGACTCTTGTTCACATGCGGGTTTTTCCCACAATACATGACTGATTGCATCAGAGCTATTCTAGCAAAAGCTTTCTCATAGAGCTTCCATTTCATAATTATGTTCTTAGTTGTCATCTTTTCAGCTCATTTTCTCTTTCTACTAATTGCTACACTGCCAAGTACACAGAGTCTCAGGTTCTGTGCACAAGTGCCACATGTGGCTAGTTTTAAGTGTTTTCTTCCTGTAATGCTGAAATGACTACAAAAACTGCTTTTTCCTTTCTTCTCTCTGCCATCAGTAGACTGCCATGGATGCCTCCTCAAAGCCAAAATGGATGCCAGATTGAGACTCAGGTCTAACCCACAAAGTAAATGAAATAAAGCTGCTTATAGACATTTACATGAAGTGAGCCATTCATAGAATAAGAATATTTTTCAGTGTTTAAGGCATCTATTATTTTTCGCACATATTTGAACCAGAAGTAATAGGTCACGTCCAAGAGTGGGTCTAAGCCACAGGCAGAGTGCAAGGGCAGTTTCACAACAGGGCATTCAAATGTTATCTCCTCTCTACACTGGCAGTGACTATTGTAGCAAGATTGTTCTTTGAGTCTATCCTGATACACAGCAGTTATTGTCATATTATTAATATAAACAACACATTGCTAAAATCTATAAAATCAAGTTAAGACATTTGAAATCCCCTTCCAGAAGACCCTCAGTGAAATAGGAAACTTTAATCAACAGATTTTACAGTGTGTCATGCACCTAACTTCCCTTTTCAAGGGAAAGAAAACCTGCCCATTTCCCAGGTCTACTACAGGCTCACATCATCAGAGGTACCACAGTTCATGACTTGTCCTAAAAGATTTCGTGTGAGTCTGGATATAGATGAATTCTCTGCTTACACACAAGTCTCACTTGTCCTCTCTCCTTCCCCTGTCATTTAACAGACGTTCAGCAGAGAGCACATTTATACCTTTTCTAAAGGAACTCTCTGGGACTGAAGGATGGTACAGGCTGCAACCCTGGCACACTGCCCATCGTACATTCCCTGCTGTAGAGCCCTGTAAAGGATCCAAGCAAGAAAAAGCCAAAATAAGGCAAGAAAACAAAGTATTTTCTTTCTAATGTCTCATTGAAGCAGTGGCCTTAACAAAACTTCAGACGGCACTTACTCCAGAATTCTCACTGAGAGCCCTTAATTCTTTCTCAGGATAAAAAATTAGTTTCTGAGCCTGGTTAAACTAATCCTAATTTTCAGGAGAGAGACAACCAATGCATCTTGGATGATTACTATCGATTCCTTTCTTCCTAATCTGAAGAGTTCATCTCTAGGCTGAGGCAGGGCTCTCTACCAACATGACACAGGCTAAAGACCAACTTGTAACTTCCTGTTCACCTTGGCTCACTGGCTTGTTTACTCAACATTTTCATGTATCAGTTACTTAAAGAAATGAAACGTGCTCTAGTGTTCTTTTCTAGGAAAGCATTCTGAAACCAGGACACATTCCTAGATGCCTCCAAGTCTGGGTATCAAATGCTAGTAGAGGCATGCAAAACTGACACTGTGTGAAGATATTACAGACGATAATGATCCTAAGCAAATGCAGTTTCCTGGGCAGGCAGGCAGGACCTAAATGCCCCTTGTACACAGCAAATGGCAAGTTATTTTTTCTGTAATACAAAGTTTGGCATGAAGTACAGTCAGCTCACATGACTGTTGCTATTTATTAATAAAATCCAGATGTGTTCCTCTGGATCCGAGTTTTGCACAAAACCAGATTGTGTTGGAAACAGGTCATCTCCATCAGACCTTCCACAGCGCTATGGCTTCTTTTTGTTTTGGATACGTATTTCCTGAGCCTTCAAAAATATTTCTCGCTTTAGCAAAAACCAGCATACTAAATGGTCATGTTTATTTATGTGAATATTTTGTGTATATTTGTATTACATTGGCAAGCAATCGTTCGTCATCAGTCTTTGGCTCGCACAAACCAACAGCCCTGTATGGTGGGGAGACTTTTTGGAAGTTTCCTACTTTGTTCAGGCTGTTATCATGACAGAATCTTGATCTGAGATATTTTGAGTCTCCAAGGGTCTGTTAGGTAAGACTCAGTTGGGCGTCAGCAGACTAAGCTGTCTCCCATCATTGTTTTTGGCAGGGCCACCGAATCATAGGACTGAGCTTTCCCATTGTAAATCCTTTGGCTGATATCCATCAGATGTCTTCACAGCTCCCACACTAGCCATTAGCACTAGATGAATACTTTTACACAGTCAGGAAGATGCACTGAAGCTACTCAGAGTTGTGACACTCACTAATGCTCTAGTGCTGTTTTTGTTCAGACATACACTGAACAGATGGTCCATCCTGTTCAGGAATGGAAAAGAAACTTTTAACTAGCTTCTGATGACAATCAATATTTGCAAAACACATCCATGCAGGTCCATGCAGTATCATTTACAAATCACTCGCCAGAATACCACAGACCATCCAGCCCATCCAGCTTCACCTCTGAAATGCGTATTCCCCAGCTGGTTTCTGTAGTGACTCACTCAAAAAGGGTTAGAATTACAGCTCATCATGGATAAAGGGAGGCTTGGGCGAATCCCAAGGGCTGGTTCTCTCTCTCAGAATAATTAGGACTCAGGCCAGTCCTTCCCATGCACACCAGCTGTGCGCTCCTTAGCCATTGCTAAGCAGACAGATGCATAATCTGGAACTGCTAGTTGCTGTCAGTCAGCTGGCTGTTATTACATCAGGCACAGGATAATCTCCAGGACATTTTACAAGGCAAGGGGCTCTCAAGAGAACTTATTTACTGTGCCACATGTGAATAAGTCAAACAGAGAGAAGCCAAAATAAAATAAAGAAGAACAAGTTCAGTTTTTCTCTAAATAGCAAGCCACTGAAGCATGCACAGCAAAGGTTTGTAAAACCTCTGCATCTGAGCTCTTGTACAGAGCTCCCCAGCAGAAAACAGTGCTCATGAGCCTACTCAAGGGGTTCCTCTTCCTGCAGCCAGGAACAATGCAAGTCACCACTTGTGGAAACCAATGTCACTGCAGTGACCATCCTCCTTTTGCTGAGCCTCCTCACCCTGTCCAAACAGTCCATACCTGGAGCAGCTGCAGGCTCTCCAGAGTTATGCCAGACAATTTGTATGTTGTATCTCAAAGATCTGACTCTCACAAAGGACACCTTTGGAAGACTGCCCGAGTAAAAGGGCTCACAGCATGAACAGAGGGGAGTAGCTGAAGCCATAGGTGTTAACACAGGCCCTGCTCTCTGTGCAGAAACACACGCTGCCTGTAGGCTGTGCCTCCCGTGGGGATCCCTCACTGGCCAGAGCTGTAATGCAAGATCCAGGAAAACAAATACATAAAGAAAGAGATCAGCTCCTCTCTAGGAAATGCAGTCAAGTGAATCAAGATGACGTTTCTGTTTTGGATCTTGTCATCATCCTGTCAGTGTTATGGTGGACAAACTTCTCAAAACCCCTCATTTACCATTATGTATCTAATGATGGTGATTTATGAACTGTCCAGCACCCACTGGCCTTTTGTCGAATGCAAGAAGATTTTCTAAAGAACTCAGCATGCACTTTTCAAAATCTATCTCTATATTTAGGCACTTTGATATCCCAGTCCAAAGGAAGTGTGGGGAGTTCCAAGTACTGCTGGTTCTGCAGCATCTTTTATATTCCCAGGATGAAGATCTCTCTATTTCAGAAATGACATCACTTACTAAATATCAGCAAAATAAATTACTCCTTTCAATTCATTTTGAGAGTTAACAGGCAGACTTTAAAATTCAGTGCATATGCATAACCCCTCCTAGCTAAAATAATCTGTCAAAATGTCATTTATAAGGCAGTTAATCTTCCAGGGAATAGTAAGTTTAAGATATATTTAATAGTATTTTTTTTTACACAGGCTGAACAGCACAGTTTGCATGACTTTTTAAAAACTCCTAATCAGGACACAATATCTCTTAGAAAAAAAAAAATCTGTGTAGAGGGAAATACTTCTCTTACTAAAAAAAATACCTTTGTCAGAAAAAAAAAATCATGAGGTGATAGAACCATAAACGGGCCATAGACATTGGCTTTTTTTCCCTTTTTTTCCTCCAGCTGGAAAGAGTGACTTCCTGGATTCAAGAATATGTTGTGGAGATGCATACATATCCATATATCATTTCAAACTGGAACACTGGAGACAAGTACAGTTGGGAACTTGAACAAGCACAATGGTGGCTGTGGTGATTCAGTTCCCTTTTAATTAGAGCAGGTTGGAAAATTCTTACTAAATAGTGTTTCATTGGAATTCAGTGATTTGGCCAGTTTAGAACTTTTCACAGACATGGTTTAATTTCAAAGACAGTGTGAGACCCTAAGCAGCCTCCAATATGAGCCTCACTGCCATAAAGCAGGTTTTGGAACTTGCTGGCTACCTTGTCCAGGTTGTTGACAGCCCATTAGCAAGCTGCTGGGAACCTGGATTTGCAGGGCCTGGAGATCCCCAGCCTTCCTTCTCCAAACCAGCCCAAGAGCTCTGTCCCCGTTAATAGAATATTCCAAGTGTTTTCCTTCTATTTCTTCAAGTGGAGCAAACACAAATGTCAACTCAAGAAAAAAACTCCGAGGAAAAGAATTGCTACTTTTATCTCTGAGTGATTCCAATATTAGGCAACATAATTAAAATATTAAAATTACACTCGATAGAAACTACAACCAGGGACTATCGTCATTAATAAATATAAACCAGATAATGTGTAAAAAATTTATGTCTTCAGCAGAGGCTACTTTTTGTTGATGCATTTTTTCCTCATTCATTTGTAAAGTGTGATGATAGGATTCCGATTCCTTTGTCAAAATACAAAATGAAATCAGTAACACTACACCACAGGGGAAAGGGAAATTCTTGTCATATCATCCTTCATGAACATTAAAGGCAAAACCAAAGTCCTGATAATTATCATTAATATTGATGCAGTACCCACAGGTCCAAACTGACATGATAGTCTCATTCTATTATGCCTCATAATTTTCTATTCCAGAGAGCACTAAATTGGCTTAGATGCAACCAAAAAATGGAAAAAGAAACAGAACTACAGGCTGAGATCATAGAAATACTGGAGTGAATTTTGCCCAGTTTTCAATTTGAATTTATGAATATTAAAAAAAAAAAATCACTGACTGCAGAAGTTCCTAGTTTGTTTGTAACTCTTTTGGAACACTCCAGACAGAGAATTTTTTCCTGTATTTTTATTTGCACTGGGCTCTTGCATTTTTAAAATTTCAAAAAGTTAAGGGCTGGCAGAGAATTTGAACCTGTGCAAATAATCTGAGTAAGTTCTTTTAAATCCTGTTTGCCACTTCGCATTGATGGAAAGTTACAAAGAAGAAAACAGAAAAACTATCAGAAAATCATGAGCTTTTAGACTTTTGTTTTTGAGGAATGATAAATACATTTTTCAGGCTGATTTAGCATTTTATTCTCTCTGCCTGCCTTCCATGCCTGTAAAATGGTGTATTACCAATTTGTTAGCATGGTCCTTCTTAAAAGAGTTGAAGATGTAAAGAAAATCAAGCTACTGCCGTCATCTTTAAAGTGTTGCCCATCAAACACATCCAGTGGAACAGGGCCTTAGCTATTCCTTGTGCTCAGCTTATTTACCCTTTTCATCTTTTTTTTCTCCAACTGAAACTGCTCCCAGTGAGAATAAAAAAGGGTTCCCAGCCAGAAAACAGGGCTGGTGTTGAAAGTTCACCCTCACTTTCAGTTCCAGCCACCAACAGCAATTAATTTCATTTCAACTGATTTTTTTTGTTTTGTTTTCTTTAACAAGCAGAACAATTTCAGTGCTTACAGGAGGTGACAGTAGCAGTGCTGGCAGTTGTTCAGATACTGGAGCCACTGGGAAGGCTTTGAAAATAAATCCTTCAAAATGCACAGGTCCCACCCCATCAATGGCAGCCCCAGTCTGCTGAGCTTGGAGCACATCTGGGCTTTCCCTACACCTCCTCCACCCTGGGCAGCCTTCTTGAGTGCTTGCCAACAGTAATGCTGCATTGGGTGCTGACTGGTCTCATTCCATACAAGACCTCAAACAATGCTTCAATCATGATCCTGGAAAGGCATTTAGCCGTAGTGGCTCTGGATTCAGCCTATATCCTAAATAGGCCTTATAGGTCTCTCCGGGTAATGCTGCTCGAAATGGTTTACACAGCAGATTACACAGATGGAAATTACATGAGTTAATCCACCAGATCTCTGTATGTTTCCCTGAGAGAGTACCCCTGGAAGTATCTCAATGCAAATGCTGGACGTTCCATCCTGCCTGGGTCCTATCATGTCCCACAAATCCTGTGTGACTTCACCTGTACTTCAATGAGAAACCTTGATTTCTAAATTTAAAGCAACATTTCAGGAGCTGCCAAATGTTCACACTGTCATAGTTCAGCTCTATCCCCAGAATTGCTTGTCTGTAAATATGTCAGAATCTTCTATTTATAACTCATAACTAACAATAGTGGATGTGGATTCAAGAACTCCAGGTCTAGTCACATGCCAGTCTCAGATATCCTGCCATAAAGTTTCATTATTCCTGTACACTACAGAATAGCTGCTAAGAAATATTTTTCCCTTGTGACAGAATCTGACAAGAAAAGTAGAAATGCTATAAATTAAATTCTTAACAGAAAGAAATTATTTACTCAAGACAGCATTTTGAACCAAAGATGATATTTTTTCCTTCAATGCTCCTGTTTTTTCAATGTGAAATTTTTTATCCTCTCTCGCAAGTTAGCGCAAATAATTAGAAAACTGCAGTTCCCAGGAAGGAACACCCTTCAGTCAACTCTCTTCTAATTCCAGTATTCTTAATTTCTACAAGTGGGAGGAAGAAGTTTGCTAAAACTGCTGGTTTTGCTCATCTGAATCATCATCCATGCATACAGGCTACATTCTTGCCTCTATCTAAAATGGATGCAGGTCTTTCTGATGAGTCACAATAAAGAAAGGGAATTATGTAAAAAGGTGTTCCTCCTTCAACATATCAGGGTGAATTCAAAATAATAAGAAATGCTCTTTTCTTTGACAACATGGGCTTGTGCTTTGGGGTGTGGAAAGGAAACCTGGCTACTCAAAAGCAACACACTCATGCTACAGGCAACTACATCATATATTTCCTTTCCCCCTATTTCAGTATTATAAGCAAAAATAAATTAGATTTTGTGGCAAACGTGCTGAAATGGAAGTAGTCCTAGTGCTCTGAGGACGTCTAGAGGACCTCCATGAAATGATCCATCTACAAAGCTGTCATATATGCAGAGTCATACACATTGCAAGCCTAGCAGATTTTCCTTTATGGAGACAGAGCAGTACAGTAAGGGAAAAAGAAGCATGATTTGTAGGTGGGAAATTGTATGTATCGTATATTGTATTCAACAATTGAACTCCTGGTGTCAAGATCCACTTACATTTAATAGATCTGGTTTTGCCACCAGCATTTACGTGTGTCTTTATAAAGAACAGAAATGGCCCAAGTAAATCCATTGCAATTACTCAGGTGCATGTGGCTGACCAAACTGGACTCTGTGCAGACAATAACAGTAATTTATAGCATTAATTTCAATTCTATGTAGTGGCCAGATACAGTATTTCAGTTTGATGGGATTGCTCTATGTCACTCTGATTCTTTTCCATTTCTAAAATTCCCCAGATTTGTTGGACTTGGTTCTGCCCTGAGCTTTCCCTTTCAGCTGCAGAAAAAACAGTCCTGTAATTGTGCTGTTTTTAAGGGTTTTGGTTGGGTGGGGTTTTTGTTATTGGTTGGTTGGGTGGTTTTTTTTTGTAGGAGAGGAAGGCATATGCAAACCAAAGAGTTGCATGTCTTATAACAGTGTATTTAAGAATGAGGGTCATGCTGACATTAATCATGTATTCATCAGAACTGGCAGGGATAACGATGAAATTATCATTAGCTCTTCAGATCCCTGCCTTTTCTTTCCATCACTGCCCCTCTTAGAGACACTCTTATGAGGGACCAGACAACTATTTACATTTTCTTTCTGTCTATTCACATGAAAGGGGGACCATATGTATAGTACAAGAGACAAATTTTTAATGTATTTCTTTCTGTACCTGCTTGTACCAGATTTTTAATCTGATTGGTGGCATTTTAGCCTGATCACATTCTGTATTTAAGTTCCCAACCTCTTTTCCCTTATTCAGGATTTAATCAAGAAACAATCATGAAGAAAGGGTTCTATCAAGCTTCAGAGCTGATTAATATACTGGGGTTTTAGTTTTGATTAAAATAATTCAAGTATCTAGGGTCGGCCCTTCCTTTTTTATTGAAGGAAATGACAAAAGAGAATGGTGCCCTTGCTCTTTGATGACCTTTTCTGGAAGAGAAAATTTATTTGAAATTCCTATTGCTGCCTGCTGTAGTTTTCAAGTGCACACCAATATTTTTTTTCTGAAATAATGTGTTTGAAGCTTTCCCTGGGTTTTTAGATTGCCACAGACACCGAAATAAGCTGTAGGAGGGCAGATTCACATGGATGCCATGTTCTTTGTAATGGCCAGGTTACCTGGTGTAGCTTCTTATCAAGAATGATTATTTTGTGGAAACTAAGGTTAAAATTATATTTTCCTCATTGCAAAGCAACATGGAAGGAACATAAAAGCAGATTCAAAAGTAGATACTGAAAATTCACACCTTCAGAAGTGGCCAGTTATAATTTCATTTGGACATGAATCAGGGAAGGCAACAGAGAACTTTTAGGTGACTCTCTGGGGGACTTACCCTGATAAGCTTGAATTCCATACAGTCCCTCTCTATGCAGGGTGCATTGGGGTTAACACATCTTAAACCATCCTTTGTGCTCTCCTTGGTTTCTTTGTTGTTTATTCTGACTAGTTTAAAGCCATTTCACTCCTGGAGAAAGCGCACAGAGTTATCCTTGTCTTCCCTCCTCTCTCTGTATATGCCATCCATTCAGGAACAATGGAGAAGGAGTAAAGAATAAAGTTGTGGTTTGACATTCTGTAGACACAAGCCCAGTGATTTTTTCAGAGTTCAGCAAATAACTAGTCAGTGAAACTCCTCAATCCACAGAATATAACATCCTGAGTGATTAGACTATGTAAGATCTTTGATTCCATTAATAAACTATGGTCCTTACAGGATGATTTTCTGCTTTTCAGGTAGAAGCAACTCTGGATACTATATGTAACAATTCAGAGAAAAAATGCAAAGACTTGAGTATAATAGAATCAGAAAGAAACCAAATGATGAGGGAGAAGCTGGAAAAAATAACTCTATTTCTCAATGTCTGACTTGCTCCTGATTTTTTTCTTTTAAACAGAGTTGTTTCCTTAACCTCTGACATTGTGGTTACTTTTGTGGGCTATTTCATCAGAAATCAGTTGAAATAAAAGATGAATCCCTTTCCCAACAAATTCCAAAGCATGTATCTATCAGATATTATTCAGACTAGTGGCAACAAAAAATGTAAACTATAAAGTATTCCTGATGTCTCCCTTTCACAGAAAGCTCTGGGAAACAAAACATCTGGTGTGATCTAGGCTGACTACAAATAAAACTGATGTGCATTATTAGTAACATGCAGAATAAAAATGAAGCTGCAAAGAAAATGAAGACCTGGACTTGAACAAATGGCACTTATCTATATAGTTGAACAAATGGCACTTATCTATATAGTTGAAATTTTGAAAAACACAAACATTATGTAAGAGCTAACTTTTAATTTTCAAATGTGAAGGTGCTTAAAGCTCTTTTTATGTTACAGTTTATGCTGCAAAGCGTACGTAAGTCACTTCAAAACTTCTGGAAACTCTGTAGTTAGGTACTTCTGAAGACCCTTTTTTGACTGAAACAGCATCAAGCAAGCAATATGAGTAAGCATTTTTCATTCCTCTTGAAAGCCAAACAGAACATGGTATGCGGGCTTGTGTGGGAAAGGCTGCTGATGGGTAAAGGGTAAAGTGTGCTGTTCCTCTGTCTTTGTAACAGATAAGTTATTTGACACATGGATGTAAAAAACCACAACATTTTTACTCTGATTTAGCACTATCTCTGCCAGAATTTCTTTATTTAGGAATGACCAGTTTTTTCTATTTTTCGAGATGGTGTTTCATACCTACATAAATTAGTGTTACCCCTAGTGATTGCAACCACTTTGATTCTTTTGTGGGTAGAAGGAACAAAGTTTGAATTGCAGGTGGTACTGAACTTCCAAGTAGCCACACTGGCCTGCATGAAACTGCTGGCAACTGTGGGAGTTATAGACAAGCACATGGAGATCTGATGGCAGCACCTCAGTTCACAACTTGTCCTTTACATTCCTATATTTTGAAATTTTTGAGTCTAATAAAAAGGAGTCAGAGGAACATACTCTAAGATTTGATGCCCTTCATCTTAACCCCTTCAGCACACAAAACTAATACCCCAGCTTCAGGATCTGGGGTGCTATTTCTCCTACACTGGAGATGCAGAAGCCTCATCTTATTCTGCAACTTTTGTGCTTTCTTTAGGACTTAGCTGGCTTCTGAATGTTTCACATATTTTATTAACTACATAACACTTACTATCTTTTTCATATACATTTTTCCTAGGATTTTCCAGCTCTCCTAGCCTAGTTCACAGCAAAGCCATTGAAAAAGTTGTCTTTTTGTTTGTCACAGAAAGGATCATGTGGAATATAGATCAAAATGTGGAATGCAGGTCAAAATGTGATTATACACTACAACAGAAACTGAAAAGGAAGAGTAGAAACAATTCTGTTAGATTAGCAATTTTTCTACTGTTAGACTTAATTTAAAATTCCCTTACAAGTGAATTCAATTTCAGTTCAAGTTTGGTTTTAAAATGAAACTATTGGATTTAGTGCCACAAGAAGAAAGGAAGTGGCTTTAAACTCTTGCAAAGGAATTAATACTATGCATATTTCGTTGCATAAGAGTATATGGTTTATCTCTCCTATGTGATTATTAGGGCTGGACTTGGCATAAAATCCATTCCCTGCACAAGTTCAAAACAGGCTTGGTTAACTGCTGGGGTGTTTTTTAGCCAAGTGCAGAAACCTAATTGCAGGCACACCACACTATTAAGAAGTTGTTCTCATGATATCTCTTTGCAGGCAAAAGGAAATGAGCACTGGAAAACTCATAAGAAAGTCTGCTCATGTAAATTTCTACCCTGACTTCCAGACCAAAGAGGTTTGGACAAGTTTTGGTTAAAGAGACTAATTTCTGGATGCTTCTCTGAACTGAACAGTCTGAATTTTTTGAGGTTCAGTGCTGGTTGCTCTCCATTTGAAGAGCTATTGGCACTTCCATACATGTAATCAACAAAAGCCTTTCATCCAAAATGCTTCCAGCTTGTTCTGTTGTGTTTCCAGTATATGCTCATAAACCTGCAGTGTTGAAACAAGCTGCCTTCTAGCACAAAAAAAAAAAAAATTGTATAGCTTTTTCTACCCTGGAATCTTCCATGAATTTCTTCATTTTATGCAGAAAGAAAGTATCTTTTGGGGGTGCAAGGTTTTGTTTTTTTTTTTTAATGAGATCTCGGGATATACTGAACAAAAGCACTAAGTGTTTTAACATATGTTATTTTCCTAAAATGGGTGAGAACACCATTAGTGGTGTTTTTGTTACCTACCTGATGTCTAAGTTTTTGACCACATGAAAGCCTCATGCAGCATTTTAGATCAGTTTCAAATGTGAAACTTCTAAACCTTCATCCCATCACGTTATAAATCAGATATGATTTTACTGTTCACCATTTCAAAATATTCTCCATAAGCTCTGTCATAATGGTCTTCACTAATTCCCCTTTCAAAATTCCTCCTCCTAGGTCTATCAGTCCAAAGATTTGTATTATATCCTATTGGACTTTCTCCAGTTCTCCCAGATACTTTAGTAAGACTGCCACCAAACCCAACCAAACTAATCTGAGAAAGGATCACCATAACCCAGAGAACACAGCCAGGGCTACTCAAAGACAGAATTTTCTGCTTGATCCATGGTACACTGAGCAAAAATTCATTAATAAGGTGTTCATGATAACCAATATCTTGGGCGTTGGCATTTTTTTTAATTTTTTTTTTTCTGACTATCTAATGTTGATTTAAAAATACAAAAGTCCCTGGAACCCCAACAGTTCCTGGCAGTTTACCTGGCTGAACCTCACATTACACGATATCTGTCTGATTGCTTTGGCTTTTTGTTTTCTTTTGGTCCAGGTTCTATAAAAATAAATCTTTCCCATTTTAGTTTTCTTCCCCAGCTTTTTCTCTGCCCTAGTTCCTCCTCTTAGTTGCAACTTCATGCTGTGGAAACTTGCAGTACTATGACTAACTGTGGAGAGAACAAGTCATAAATTAGTCACTAGCCAGACAAGCATCTTTTCAGGCCCACAATGACTTAAAATATTAGACTGGTTTCTGGCCCAAGGTCAAGCTCCTAGAGATCATTGGGTACATAGATCTAAAAAAGCACTAATTAAAATTGTTGGCTCTTAACTGTCCACCTGTATAGAGTCTGGTTACACAGCATTCTAATGAGCCACCAGCAAAGGGAGCCAAGCAGCTGCTCATGAAGATGTTGCCTTTTCTACTTCTTTTTGCTGTGCCAGGAGGTAAACACAGTATTATGAATTTTCTTTTTTAGTCTTTGTGACCCAAGACATAAATTGCCGTGCATTACTCCTGCTTTTATTTAGAGCAAACCAGATTTTGTTACTAAAAATGTTCAAAATTCTTCAACTGAAAACACCTCATTGTATATCACTCCAGACAAGCATGAAAACAAGGCTCATAAAGCAAAAACCAGCTCCTTGCTCAATGAACTGCTCACAAACAGGCTCACATGTCTCTGACTAGCTCATGACACTGGGCACACTGACACACACCACGTGCTAGAGCTATCAGCTTAAGTCCATGTGAGGAAGAAAGTCTAAGGCTGTTGACTCTCCAGCGTCCCTCCAGTGAGAGCACAGCTTTCAGCAGCTGTTAATGGACACGAAGCTGGTGTATTCTTTCCAAGGAAGGCTGTCTGCAGGCTGGCCCTGCTCAGTGCAGTAAACTCACTTCTGGTACACTAGGTAGCAGAACTAAGCTTCCACCCCCTCCACACCAGCTCAACCCAAGGCTTGAAATTGTATTATTCGGTGATGCATGTGCAGGCAAATGGGAAGTAAAGGTGGGGAGGAATCCACAGCCTGGGTGATCAGATTCCCTGTTCAAGGACTCTGCTTTCTTCTCCTTGACCAGTGCCTCACAGTCACAGCTGGTTCTTAGCTGAAGGGAAAATGCCACTTGTGTCAACTGACAATTTCTGTGGCAGCAGCAAGTACAGGAGGTCATTGGAAACTGAAAGTGAACACTTTTGTAGGTTATTATTAGTGGCTGAGAGATGGAAATGTGATTCTCTGACAAATAGCAATTTTCTGACTTGGACTCTCTTTGGGAAAGCTATTCCCAAGCACTGCCATCATGCCACTCTTCAAGACAGCACAGATGAAAGCAAGAAGGGGATTTCTCAGGGAATGTTAGCAGTTTCTCAACACTCAAAAAAAAAAAAAAAAGAAAATCAGTTCCTGCAGTATTTTCTCTGAAAGGCAAAGGCACAGGCTGCCCAGCCCCACTTCCCTAGCAGGAAACAGACTCTCTTTTTCAGCTTAAGTACTCCCACTTCTTCTGTTCACTGATTGATTTTGTTTTGCTTGACTTGACAAGACCGGGTTGGACAAATCTGAATTATCTCTATGTTGCTGACTGGATCAGCTGCAGATCCTTTAGTATGCTTGTCATTTAGTCTTATAAATTACATTAAAGAGTGCTGTAAATCTTAGCTCTGTGAGGACATAACTGTATAATAAAACACAATTCAAAGTTTTAAAAAAGCAAAGATGCCCCTAGAACACAGGCTGTTCTTTAGATGAAATATATCCTGTCTTGGAATTTGTCCTGGATTTCTACTGGTTAGTTTTCTAAACATAAGTTACCTTCTTTAAAGAAAAAAAAAAATCTTGCTCAAAAGGCAGAAGAATAGAAGGAAAACCATTACACATGGATCTATGCAGTTTTGCACTAGTAGAAATATATGACAAAGCGTTTTGCAAATATGCTTTAAGAGGGGTCTAAAACTTTGTTCTGGTATATTTATCCATAGATTTAATGCATGAAAATAATGCTAACTACTAAGCAAAAAAAAAAAAAAAAGTCCGTTTATGTTCTGTTTATGTCTAAATAAAATTAATAAGAAAATGAAAGAAATAGGAACTGTCAAGAAATCAATGAATAGAACCCCTAAGTTATTAGCAGAAAGAACCATGCTTAAAATGCAAGTCCTCTGACATTCAGTACTGCAAGAAACACAAGAGGTATTGAAGTGCATTACCAAAACTGGCTTCCTCTGATTTCAGTTTTTTCAGAGGTATAGAAGATCTGTTAAAAAGTGGTATAATGCTCACACCTTTTTACAGGTTCTCTGTACAAAGCATTTAGAATTCAATTAAATGTATTAAATGAACTGTCTGAGTCATATACTAAAAAGGGTAGGTCCTAGTTTATATTGAGGAGCCCAGCATAAAAAACCAAAATCAATAATATGATCTCAGATGGCAGAAATTTTGAAGACATTTGTCAATTGGTTTAGTTTAGATAAAACAAGCACACACTATATATATATATATATTACTCCACAAAGTAATATGCATATTTTTTTATAACAGATCTATAAGCCAACAAAAACTTTTTAAGAAAAACAGCTAAAAGAAATGCATTACCTGTCTGAAGTAAACACACACAAGTACAAGTAATATGCTTTTTTTTTGAGAATCATACTAAAAGATGATTCATAAGATACGCATATAATTTCTAGCAACATTAGAATTCTCTCTCTCTTCCTCATATTTCTGACATTCCCTGATATAAACATATAAAATTTCCATTTTTGTGATCTTGGTTTTTGATACAGTTTTTTAGCTTGCCCACAAGGACTAGAGCCTAAATCTAATGCTCATGCATTCGCTGGTTTGATAGGGCCACAAGCATTTCACAAAATCCAAGCTCCTTTTGAGCGCACATGATTTATTCACGTACTGAATGATGCTCTGTTATTTATTGCCCAAGTGTAACTTGTTAGACTCAAATAGAGTTTTTCTTCCTTTCTTAGCTATTCTGCATCTGATCTTCAGATTATTTAAGTAAATATATCATATATCCTCTGACACCTCCAGCATTTTTTTTTTACAGACATCCCCCAAGAAATGTCAATGGCTACAAAAAATTCTTCAACTTTCTGCACCTCTGTGTAACTACTAACCAGACAGTTTCCACAAGCTCTGCAAAGGTCTTGTTAACACTCTTCAGTGTCTGGACCAGGCTCACTCCATCAATCACATGGACCTCTACTGAGGAGTGCTGATGACCAGGGAATAATGGAAGTGCCAGTACTTCTCTAGTGTCCAGCAATTAGTAAGTTCCCAAGTAAATTCCTGCCTATTCTGAGAATTACTCATTTCCTAAGGACCTTCCAACTCCCTTAGAAAAAAAGAGTTTGAAAATGTTTTTTGTCATAACATTTCCATGCAGAAGAGTTATTCTCAAAATGCTTCAGCTTGAAACTGTGGTATGGCTTTCACTGTACTTTGTTGGTTTTCAGAATGTCCTCTGTGAAAATGAGCAGGAGGAGGACGACTGACCAGTTACCAAACTGACCAGATCACTACATATTAGAATATCTCTTTCTACAAAGAATATTGCATATTAACCCAAATATATAGTCTCTGCTTGATATTCCAGTATCCCACGAATTTTAAGTTTTGATAATTTCCTTGAAGCAATTCAGTTTTAACTTGTCCCTCCATTACCTCAGACAGATGCTTCAGTGTTCAGCACTCTGATGACACCAGCCAGCTGGAGATGTCTCCTGCAGTCTCAGACCATGCCCGTCTGTGTGGTTTAAATTTAAACACATACTTTGCATCTCCCAAGGTAGTTAGTGAGTCAGTGGCTGCATGCAGGTCAGACAACTGGATGCACAGGTTCAGGGTACAATGGCACAGAAGGAATTGACACACACAGGTCCAACACTTTTTCCCTATCAGCCCATACTGACCTTAACATTGCATCTTGCTATCAGCTTAAGGCAGCCAGAATATTTCAGCTACCACTGTCTCTTAGGATCCATAAAATGCAGTTAGTGACTCTACTAACAGGTTTTTTACTAAAAGAATGAGGTTCCACTCAATCTCCATCCTATGTTTTCCTACAAGATCTATACAAATAGACAACTAGCTAAAGCTGGTTGGATCCTTCCCTGAATCAATCCAGGTTCATAACCCTGCTGGAAACTACTCAGCAAAGACAAAGGAAGGGTGGGAAGAGTGACAAAACACAAGAAAAAGTCCAGCTCATTTCAGTGTCAAGAAACTGATAGATTTCTCAGCTGCTTGCGGCACTGTAACCTCAGATATGTTTCAGAAATGGCTATGCCTTGTAAAAATTAGTAGCTATAAAGGATGGCATCAAAATGTGCTCAGCAGATGTTGCCACAAGTCTTGCTGACACATTTAAGTGCTTATTCCAAATGGGATACACTGGCTGTGCAATTACCCTTCACAAGTTCTTTGTCTTTTAAGTATTAGTCTTCCATCTCCTTTGTAATCTGATTTAGTGACTTCCTAGAAATTTCTTTTTCCAAAGCCATAACAGTTTGTTTTTCCTCAATAACACACAACAGGTGTGTTCATCATGAACATTTTGTGGCCTCTTCAATGACATGGAAGCTTGGGTATTTCAGTTTCATGCAAAATTCTGGCAACATCCAGAATTGAAAAACCAATGGGAGTTTAGTCAGCTCTCAGAAGGGTGTGTTAAAAATTACCGCCCAAGATTACACTAAACTGCCATTTAAAGGGATATTGCTGAATTTAAATGAATGCAAAACATTCTCTGTCCTATTCCTCCACTGCTTCTCATAAATGGATCTTTACCACAGATGTAAAGGTATGCTTCAACCCTGTCACGTAGCTTAGAAATGTTGTAAACTGCAGAAAAAAAAAAAAAATCACCAGAGCCATGTTCATTCAAGCAATAATATCGAAGTATGACTAAAATTGTAGCCCAAAGAAAGCAATGCTGCCAAGTTGGTCTAGCAGCCTATTTGTCTTGTTTTTTTACCACTATCAGTTATTATCCTGGCTCATTTATGCAGGATTTCTCCCTTTTTAGTTTGTTTTCTTTTTTTTTTTGCTTATTTGTTTGGGTTTTTTTATTTTTGGTTTGGTTTTTTGGGGTTTTGTTGTTTTGTTTTTTTTTAAATTATTATTATTACTATTTTTGTTCCTTAAAAAATACTTATAAAACAGTTGGATGAAATACGCTTCTGGCAGTGAGGGCAAGTAAACTAATTTCCTGGAATTACAGTAAAACCACTTATCTCATCTACCACCTATCATTATCAATTACCGTGTTACAAATCCTGGAACAAACAAAAGGCCAGGAATGTGGAAAACCAGGTTATAGGGCTCCTCAGACATTTTGTTGTGGCCTTTTCATTAAGTCCAAGCATAATTACAGGTATTAGGAACAAAGACAGCAACAGTAAATCTGATCAATGAAATTACATAATTAAATGGTCCATTGTAATTTGTGATGGCACTGTCCAAGAAGCAGAGATTAAAATATGTTAGAGCAAAGTGGCTACCTTGGGTGGCTGTCTGGGACACTGATCGTCACTTCTGCCATAAAATCACATTGAATTTATCACCTACAGAGTATGGAAAAGGTCTATCCTTGGCTGGGTGCTGTGGCAAAGCTAATTTTGGCTGTAATTATAAATCCTCAAAGTTTAATCTTGTAGCCATCCAACCTGGCAAGAATCCTGACTTTGTCACTGTGATCATCTACCAGAAAGGTCAACAATTTTACTTTAATGGCACACAGCTTAAGGAGCCAAACTCATATTTTTTATTCACTTCTGCAAGCAAAAACCTGACAAAGATCAATAGGAATAATGACTGAATGAGGACTCATTTAAAATTTTAGTCTTTGGGCCAACATCAATAATTTTAACAGTGGGTAATTTAATCTCTGATGTAATTCCACCTATCTCAGTTGACAATTGGTCCTGTCTCAAATTGTACCACTTATTTTAAAAACATTTAAGCAGTTCTACTTTTGAAATATGTAGAGAAATCACCTAAGAAATTAAGCCTGAAAGCTAAGTTTTTGTGAGCTTAATGAGCAAACGTTGCACATAAGCATCCACTCCTTGATACCAATACAGAGCTTCATGGGAAAAATCAGAAGGTTACGTTAGACCCAAGGGAAAACATGCCTGATAAAACCTACACTGAGATTTATGTATTTCCAGAGAACACATTGAAAAAATCCAGAGAGATCTTTGCTTATTTTGAATTCTTGCCTGGTCTGAGCATTTGTTAGACATCTAAAAGTTGAACTGAAATATTAGAAACCTCAGTGAACTTAGACTGTTTTCAGCAAGGCAGGATTTGGGCTTAGGCTCATTAAGGAATGTCAATCTGAAGCCACAGTCAATCTTAAGGAAATTGTTTGTCTGTTTTGAGGTTTAACTGGCCTCCCATAAATAAGTACCCTGGACATACAAATTCAGGAAAAAATAAAACAATGCATGTAACTGAGATTATTTAAAAGATCAAAACGCACATTCTCCCCACTGTTTAAAAGAAAGAAATAAATTTACAGGGAAAAAAAAAAAAAAAGTAGTGGTTGTGGTGGTGTCTGTATTACACATGCTTTTAAAAATTTCTTCATGATATACCCAATACACACCTAGGGTTGTTTTGCCAAGTCATAAAGCTTGGCAAAATACATTAGGGGAGCAGTTCAGGTCCACAGGGCACATAAAAAATAATTCAGTGACCAACCTGACCATTTTTTTTGTTTGTTTGTTATGCTTTAGACCAAATGTGGCTTTTCTTTCCAGAGCAATCTTTTCCATTTTGTTCTATTTTTCTATTTCAGTGATGAGGAATGCATCGAGGGACAGATGAATTAATCTCCAATTCCATATGTGTACCTGTGAGTATTTCAGTGTGTTCAAGAAAACAAAGCTTCCATAACCACTGTCCTGATGCATAAAGGCACTTTTTTCCCATGGTTGCCCTGAAAGTGCACCGTAAATGCTCTCTTTCATAATTCCTGAAGGCCCAGCGCAGGACACTGGAATTCCCATCTGTGCAAGTCGGGCTTTCATCTGTGTGATCATCAACACATGTCGAGTATGTTTCTGAAGGTCTGTTTTAAAGCTACGGCCGTGGGACATCATGTGACCACTGAATCATTTTCTTCCAGCTGAGGGCACATTTTATCTTGCCAAACATTTTCATAGTTTGTGCAAGCGGTTCCTGAAGTCTGATTCAGCTGCTCATGATGTGGCTGTCTGCTTGTCTGAGTGCAGGGGAAGGTTTAGGATTTCATATTCCTCTCCACGCTCTGACTTTTAATCCTCTGAAATGTTTCCTGAGTGTTGAACATATGCCTGTTTGATTATTCCTGGCAAATGGTGTTTAGGAACAGTTTGTTGATTAATTCTAAGCCCTGCTGTGATGGTCTTCAAAGAACACCTTAATAATTTTAAGTAAGCCATGAAGAAAATAACTTTTTGTTTATTCCAATATACATTCTGCAGCAGCATTTTTCATTTTAATGAAAATAATATTTTCATGGTGTATTAAGAGAGATTTTTGGGGTATGTAATGTTCTTATCTACAGCATATTTAGTAGGATTTATTGCATACACCGTCCATTTAATGAGGTCAAATACACACAGCAAAGTCTGTTGACCAAATAAAATAAGTCAGGCAGCTGCAGACTTCAAGTAACTGGATCAGTGGAACCAAAAATCCAGTAGCAATCCCTAGTTATCTCTAGAAGNTTAATCTACTAAAGCATTGATAACCAGGGAATTAGGTCAATACTGAGCACCATCAAATACTGCCCTCACTCAACCTCTGCTTTTCATACCAGCAGGTCAGAGTGCTACCCACCACCTGGAAAGTCAAGTGATTATACCACAGTGAGACAAACTGGTACATATCAGAAGGTACAGGCACATTAAGAATGCTTTCAGAGCCTCGAGGCTTTAGTTTTCACCTTATTTTGATTTCTTTTTCTTTGACTATTCTCCTGGTTAGCCTTATATGTGGGTTACTGAAAACTGTCTGATGCAATGTCTGATGTAAACTGTTTAGCATTATCAGTACCACAGCTAAGCTTAGGCATACACAAGGCTTTCCTAAAATTGTAAACTCTTAAAATTCTTCTAGGTATCAGAGACACAGAAGGCCTAACAAGTGAGCCAGCCCATTTCCCAAATTTCATTTAAATGCTGGGTATTTCTGTGCTGCATCCAATCTAGTTTTAAACTCCCTCAAGTGACATGGCTTCCTCTGCTTCCTGCAGGATACACTTTCATACTCTAACAGATCTTTCTCTAAGAGACAAATGTTTCCCCTGATATTCTTCATGATTCTTCCTTTTTTAATTTAATCCCATTAATGAAAATTATACTCCCTTTCCCTTAATTTGTACCATTGTTTTTCAAAGGAAACATAACAGAAGTTTTAATGAAAAGGAAGACTGCCTTATGTAAGCAGTAAAAATTCATGTTAGAGAGAAAATTTACTTCATTTCTATGAAGCAGGGGATTTAATATGATGAAAAGCAATACAGGACTGTAGCTCATACCATGGTATGGTGAAAGAGAACTTCAGCAATAAACTTGCAAGACCTTCACTAATTCCACTGCCTAATATTCAGGTAGGCTATAAATCTGATAAACTTTTTCCACTGGCGAACCTTACTCACTAATCGAGTTTAATTAGCAATTTATGTAAGGGCTCAATTCCAAGGTCTTTGAAGGCAGGATTCTTTCCATTGGTTTCATTGGGATCTGGATGATGCCTGTATTGTACATGAAAACAACACTGCATTTGATAGTATGCTAACAGCATGAGAGTAAATAATGTGTGAATATCAAGAAAATAGGGGTTTTAAAAATATCTTTTGCATATTTCACTTCTGTGAAAGTGTTTCTGATGAAATCACCTGCATCCTATATTTTTAGAGCAAGAAAGCTTTTCAAACCCTCTCAGCTTTCACTTTAAAATTATTTAAACTGTAGCAGCATGCCAGGTGAAGTATCAATTTCTTTGACAAAGAATTCATTTTCCATATGGTTTCAGCAACAAAGAGCTTTAACCTGTGTACAGCCATTATAAAAGCAGTAATGTGAGTACCTCTCCTCAACGTTACTAGACCAATCTAAGATAAAGTTTTGCAGTGCATATATTATCACTTTCTTTCTTCTCCCTTTACAGTTATCTGGTCAGTTGAATTTCACAGAACAAGCTTTCCTGTGGGAGTATAGAGGAAAGTGCTAATGGCAGCTGCATTCTACCTCTCTTGCCTGGTGTTAAAGGCACTCCAGCAAGAGCTCTCGACCAACCCTGCCCTCTGCCTCTCCCAGAGCGCGAGACTTGGTATTCTGAATGGTGGTCAGTTTTCATCCAAGCAAAACAGGCTGATGGATTGGCAAGTGATAACATCTCACAGCTTTGCTCAGTGATGTATCCTAAACCTTCTGAGATGGGCATAAACACACATACCCCCATATCTAATATATGGACTTCACCTCTCTGCCTCTCCTAGGAGCTCTCTCCCCCCTTACCTATGTGAAGGCTGAACTCCCATGTTCATGCTAAATCATTGCTGGCCCAATTAAAAGTAAACAAAGTAGAGATAATGTTGCTTTTCTTTCCAGCCAGAAATGCTGGTTTTCTGCTTAAATGCATACCTTTGATGGTGGCTCACTGGCAAAACTTGCCTTAGGTAAAAGAAGCAGAATTATGCAATTTTCAGCTTAAGTAATTTTGCCCTTAAAGAGAGAGGGAAATATATCTAATCCAATTTCCCAAGGAGAGTCTACTTGTGAAATTAGAATTATTTTATTGGTCTAAGCTCATTTCTATTAAAAAAAAAGAAATTTTGACTAGGGCTTACATGAAGCTAGCAGGCAGGAATCTAGTAAAGCCCTGTGACCTGTATGGGCCCCAAACTGGGCTAACAGGTCAAATATTCTTGGAATAAAGTATATTAAATTCACAAATTACATGCATAGATGTGTATATATTTAAAGATACAGATCTTAATAAGACATGGAGTACAAACAGTATGTATTATTTCTACATTTCCATATTCCAAGGTAAAAGAGGGCAGTGCTGTCTCCTTATCACTCTGTCGATCTTAGAAGTCAGTTTTGCAGACTTGAAAGGAGTGAAGCTGAAAGACTTGGAACATGTCATGTTTAATGGGACTGAATGAACTAACTGCTGTGAAAGTACACTGTCACAGCCTAATAAAACCGCACACCCAGCAAGGCTATGCTCACTACAAAAATGCTCTCTTTGCACGTTGCAATTATGGTGCTGGGTCACAGAGGTGCAGTTCAACCCACAGAAGTGACAGATGCTTAGTACTAGTTAATAGATAAAGCTCAAGACATTGTATTTCTCACAATTAAGGGGTCCATGATGTTTTACTGTCAATGGAGATGCGGGGTTTTCTCCTCATGCCATTACCCAGTGTGCAGAACATCAGAACCTCACCCAGCAAGCAGCTGGGAAGCAGCCCCTCACCTGAAACTCCTACAAAAGTACGTGCACAATATGGAAGAGACTAACAAAACTTTCCCTCATCTTCCCCAGTCATGCCTTTTTTTCACCTCTTCAGTGCTTGGGAAAGCTCTGATGCAGTTTTTATGGCTCGGCACTTCCTCCACTGGGCAGCAACTATTATCAGGGCTTAGGAAATCCAGTTTTCTATGCTGCTCTGGAAACAAACAGGTCATTTGTGTTTCTCGTCAGACTTGAGCACAGAGCTGTGTCTTAAAAGTAGAGGAGTCACTAGAAAACATCTGTGCTGTTCTCTTAGCACTCATCTGTGTTTGACAGAGCAAAATGCTCAGATGGAGCAGAGATTTTCCTCCATTGGAGGAATGATTTTCCCGGCATTTGTGGTGATGCTGGTGCTGAGAGAAGAGATAGGTACTGGGCTGAGATTGGTTTAAGAATGTACTGATCCACCATAGGTGAGACACTATTCACTAAATTATGATTCCTGTCCTCTGCTCTTGGAGGCTCCTGCTGCCAGACATCAGTGAAGCTTTACCTCTTCCTTTTAAAATTGAAGCCCAACCCAAAAGCTGGACGCTGCTTTCACTCCACATTGCCAGGGGTTCCCAGTTAAAAATGTTCCAAAGCTGCAAAGTTGGTATGTTTCTCTGCAGCAGTTTTATAAGCCTCTTAAGTTTCTGCATGGACTATAACAACCTCATTTAAAGCCGCAGGGTATCTTCACTGACATCAGCAAATTTGGCTCAATATCCTCCAATAGATGGGCAATTTGTTTTCATAATAAACAATAGCACAAATCACAAGAAAAACAGCATAGCTGCCAAAATGTCTTTAGCCCTTGTAAGAAAAAAAACAAACTCTGCTACAATCAAAGGAATTTGTTTTCATTTTGGTGAAGTGAAATATTGCATTCTCTCAGAGGGTTTCTGTCTCGGATTCTATCAATCTGTTTTTTGGCATTAGGGACAGTTGAGACTGCCCTGCAGTGTGAGACTGCAGAAAGTCACCTTGGAACAGGGAAAAAAAAACTATAAGAAAGGTTTCAAGCAAAACTGAATGTGAAAACTATGAGAAATGCTTCATTCCCTTTTTGAAGGATTGGCATTATTAAAACTACTTATTTGCTGCCCCTTTCTCTGAGTTACTTTTACTATTTTAACTTCTTACCCTCTATGGAGGAAGGAAAAATAAGCATTAAATAAGCATCTGAATAAGCATTAAATATATAAGAAATTTGTGATTAATACAGCAGGCAAACTAAATAATGAATAGAAAACATGCTTGTTTAAATTAAAGTGTGGGTATTACTTAGGTGGTGAAGCTCATGTACCTTGAAAACACCTCAGAGAGATGTTATTTAATCGTGAGGTATGTCTTCACTATATATTCAAAGTAAATAGCACCCATAAACAGTTTCTATTCACGAAACATAAGAGGACTGGATTTGGATGCATTTCCATGTACATTTCCTCAGTCTCTGGTGTGTCCTCTTAAGCAAGTAAAAGGGAACAGAGTATACACTGTCTTGAGAAGTACAATTTGCTTTTCGAAAAGATCCCTCAATGCTAGCAGTTCCAAGCCCCCCATACATGTCCTAGTTAGGTTTTGTGACAGAACTTAGCAAAATTAATTATTCATTTTCACTTTCTGCCTGAAAAATAGTAAATAGCACAGCATATACATGCATTTTTAACTGCCAAGGATATATTATTTTACTTGCAGAGTTTTTTTCTATAGGCTTGGTTTGTTCTGAGACTCATAAAAAACCCTCAAGGACAATCAAAAGTGTCACTGAGGCAGTTCCCTTCTGAAATAAACAGCATTTATAAGCCTCCATATCATAACATTTTGTTTCAAATAGTGTAGAAAACTCAGATGAGTCTTTTGAATTTGGTTCAGGAATCTGTTTGAGAGTTTAGAGTATAGAAGAAAGGTCTGATACAGTCTTGTTTAAGTATAACTTCTCTCTCCTCTTCTAATACTGCTCTTTCCTGGCTCCTAACAGCCCACAGGCTATTATTATTATTATGGTGCAGGATGTCCTGTCTGTGGTTTCAGAGGAATGTGGGAAGGACATATTCCAAAGTGTCTGTGATGCTCAGGACAACTTTCTTTGAACTGAGACCTGGGCTGTCATTGTAGGCAGCTAATAAGTTTCAGAAGCCATTTTTTGCAGTAACATATACTCAGCATGTCATAGTTTTGTTTGGTTTTGGGTTTTTTTTTCATTAGAGAGGAGCCACAAAGCTGAAAGTATGAAAATATAATTTTAAAATGTATTTGCTTTTGTTTCTATCCTAACAATCACATCCCTGGTAGTTAAGGTAAAACAATAATGTGAAATCTTTACATGTATTTAAAGAAAACTGGATTATGTTCTGACTTCACACTTGACTAGGATTTGAGCCACTGCATTAGTGAGGATGCAGAAGCAGGTTACTCCTTTTGGAATGGAAAGCAAAAGCAGCAAATGCACGTCCAAGGGAAAAATGGGAGAGCTGTTATTTGAAAACTGTCAAAATTCATGTGCATGTTAGAGAAAATTAAATGACATTTACTTGCACCTACACAAATTACTTCAGTGTCATGAGAAGGTACTCAAGTTAGATTTAAACTAGAAAACTTTGATCACTGTAGATCATTCAGAGAAGTACAAGGATGCATTTTCTCTTTTTTTTGGTTTCCCTGATGCCCCACTGACATAGTTCTGCCCTGTACCATTCAAAGTCATCTGCCCCACACTTGTCTGGGTTGGACTGCACTTGCCTTTGTGTAAACTATGATATGTCATAACACCAAAATCACTGCAGGCTTTTGGTTTACTTTCAGAAGTGAAGAATCCCGCTTGAAACTTAAATGTGCCCAGTAAATTCCAGATGTCACCACAAACTGGAATCAATGAATCCAGTCATTCATTTATTACATATAAAAGGAAAAATGTGTTTTTAAGAAAAGCAGACGTGCAAAGAAAGTGAGAGCTGCAGGACTGCACATCACAGACTGCAAAGGGGTAATATTTATAGCCTACTTTGAGATCAAGAATATCAATTAAGAAAGATAAGAAGCTAGCACTTCTTTAATTCGAGCAAAATGTTCAACTGAGGAAGCAGGATAGACATAAGAGGGTTCCTTTTGAGCTATTAGCTGTTTGAATTGATTATTAGGAGACTGGAGGGATGGTATCACTGCAAGCATGTTTTTAATCACTAAACTCTCCTTGACCTCAATAGTGGCAAGATGAGGCTCCAAGATATAAGAGAAAATACCTGCAAGACTTGACCGTGATTCACACTGAGGCAAGGCCTTTCTAGTGTTTTCATGAGGATATGAAGAAATACATGAAATACTTTTCTCTCTTTGCCTGTCAGGGTGATATAAATGAAACTGGCTGCTAAATACCATGATTTATAGTGCATAACCTAAAATGTAGTGGATTACTTGGAATAATTGGTAGATGTAACCACTCCTTTCACTTTCCAAGCTGTTTGATATTATCATTCATTTTTCTACTGAAGAACATGAAGCCAAATTTTAAAACCAGTGTGGGGTGAAGCGAGGTTAAAGCTGCCCACTGGTTGTTCTTTCCATGTTCCTCCATTCAAGAAAACAATAGCAGTGCTTTACACAATGAACGCCTCTGGAAAGAGCAAGTGAGAAAAGTCTGGCTGGAGCTTACAGAACCACAGGGGGAATTTAGTTAATTATACGATAGAGCCATTTATGTTTTATGTTTGATGCCATTCTGTAAAGTAAACACTTCAGGAAGTTACCATTCTGAGCTTTAGTTTTTTCCAAAAAATGAACATTCTGTAGGTAAGGGGTCTGAAATGTACACAGTATTTGCTGACTCTTTAAAGTACTCTAGCACCAAATGAAATGAAATGCAAATTTGATCAGGAGAACAACAAACTTTGCGCATGTTTTCTACATAAGATTAATGGTCATATGGAAGGTGGGGAATTTCAGGAAAAGTAAGATTAAGTTTATAGGGAAAAAAACAGACTTCCTTGTTAAAATCTCTAAGGAAATAAGTGCATAGATTACAAAGTGCATAGAGTGCATAGATTACAAAGACGGATTGTGTTTCACGGATCGCATTTTTAAATATAGATACACTTAAAAGACATGTCTGGAACCTTGTTGTTGAATGGACCAACAATCAATTTGCACATACACAGAGCAACGTGCACTGGAAAATGTGACTAAGATGTGCTCCTGAATGTTACTTTACTTTTTTATTTTCTATTTGCTAATGGACTTTGTCACCTTTCTTTCCTTTTTTTTCCCCCATAGATACTAATAACTCCAATATGGATGCTTCAAAAGAGACAAAAGAAATATGTCTGGTTAAAGAGACAGGGTATGTTTACAACAGCAAACAGATTTTATGTGTATATATATATACATATTCACATAACTAGGAACTCAAAAGAGCTTGGCTATGCACATACAAAAGTGATTTTAGCTAATTGACTTTAGTAATGAGTTTGTAACAGGCATAATACAGTTTTCATTAGTTTCTACGCAACAAGTCCTGTTGTGTAGAGTTCTAATTACAATATTTCAAAAACATTAATCACAATATTTCCAAAGACAATGTCATCAACATGCCAGTTTATTGGTAATTTGATAAGGAAAATCATCCTGAGAACATTTGCTAGCAGCAAACATTCCAACTTCTCCAGACTCCTGCCTCCCTAGGTGCTGATACTGCATACGTTTGCTGTTTGCCATAAACACATTAGCAAACACTCTCTATCTTATTTTAATTCCATCATAACACTGAATATTTTGTGACTATGAACACTTGATGCAATAAGTAATCACTGCAATTCTCTCTTTTTTAATGGAATGACAGAACTTGTAAATTAAGTGGCTCTACAAAACTGTTTCACAACACTTGTAACATCTAGTTTATTAGTTTAAAAAGCAAGAACTGGACATAAAATTCTCATCCAAGAACTGCTGATTTCACCACAGAAAACCTAAGGTAAGATTTTTGTATAGAGCTGAGTTTACAGTACTGAAGCATTTTTACTGGAAAAAAACACTAACCATGGTTTTAGCAGCTTGGTAATCTAAACTCAGCTATCAATGCATTTGTTCTTAAAGCAGCCTTTAAGGCTGAAGTAATTTACTGCAAAACAATATAATGAGAAAGCATATAGTTATATAATTGTTACAGCTATGTAAGAATCAGATTTTTCTTCCTTTGTACATTTCAGGACTACAAATATTTTCTTACTCTGCAACAAAGTAAGAAATTCTCTATGCTTCTCCTGAATTTAAACTGGGGAAAGTTCTTTAGGGTCGTGCAAACTTTTTTGGGTTAGTGATACATAAGCATAATCAGTCCCTAAGTAAAAATCTTTCTGAAAAACATTTCTCTTTCAATGAAACTACATTTTCGATGAGCTTGAATTTACATATAGTTCCATGCTAGGTTTATTTTCTGTTAATATTTATCTTTTATCACTTTGACTAAATAAATTTAATATATAAGGTAACTTCCTCCACATATTTCATGAAAGTTATCGTGCATACCACTCAACCATTTTTTAAGCATGGCCATGGCAAAATAAATTAATATTTTAACCTGAAAAACTATGGTTTCAGAGGTAATATTTTGTTTCATAGATAACTCTAAAGCTCTGGTTTAAATAAAAGGGAAGTGTTTATTGATTCCCAGCCTTTTGAACTCAAGAGATTTTACGAGTTAGCTGTGTAATTCTAATGAGAGCTGTCTTAAAGCTGGGTGTTTAGGTTAAACAGTTAAAAGTAAGCACCCCAATAGAGCAGCTTTGCTGGCTGGCATGCTAATCCACCTCCTGCTACCTATGTCCTGCTGGCAGAGCAAAGAAAGGCTCAAACTGCAATTGTGGGCAAGAGATACATTTTGAAAGACTTCTATTGTCTTCCAGTCTAGAATCAAGGTACATTAGGCAGCTCTTCAGAACTGCCTTCATCCTGACAAGACTGCTTCGAAAGGAAAAGGCAAACCAAATTGTGCCTGGGAGAAGAATCTGAGTTACTGTACAATCCATGTCCATGTTTGATAGGTTTGTGGCTACAACCACCTCACAACCATCTCAGAAAGTATATTTTCTAAAATATTCTTTTAAATCAAAGGAAGATACTAAATACGCCCCTATTATAAAATACTATAAAATGAGATACCAGTAAGAACTCCGCTTTACAAATCAGAGATTATGTGCTTTGAGTTCCCCTGAGGAATAGAAATAATCACAAGGATGTTGTACCCACAAGCAAAGGCTGTTCTGTGCCAAGAATTTTAATCGACAAGCAGTTATGTCAAGACAGCAAGAGACAGCTGTGTAAGCTAAAAAAAAAGAGAGATCATTTTAATGGAAAAATAGCATAGAGTCATTCAGCAATTGCAGCATTATTTTGTAGGTTGACACACAAGTCAGTAATGGGATCTGGGCAGGTGAGGCAGAGCTCACAGTTGTTTGGAAGCTTCTGTAGTTTATTTTCTGTTAAGCATGCAACCTTTCAAATATGTATTGCTGAAAGAAGTTAAATGATCAAGAACTGATTGGAGTACTGGTCCCCTTTCCTGAATCGGGAACTGAGACATAACCTTGAAAATACCACTGCTCACCTCACTTGCAGGCAGATACATCTAGAAGGCTTAGACTTGCTAACAGAAGACAGAGAAATCTAACCTCCAGAAAGAATTTGTTCTGTGACCCAGCTAGATAATTAACAAAGGACTAACACACAAATGCCCACACACCTCATTCAACAAGACAGGCAAAATGTGCAATTAGGTCCCTGGAAAACAACTGCTGTTCTAAACTGAATCACAATAAAACCAGCAAGTTGAAGCTGTCAGTCAAAATGTTCTTTCATGTAGTCACAACTGGGTTGCCTCCAGCAAGGCACTGGCTCTGTATCTGTCGCTGCTTTTAATGGTACCACTCTGTCAGGACAGCACAGGACATTACACCCCTGGGTTTTGCTTTAAACACTGCCACATGGTCACAAGCACACAAAACAATGAACTTTAGAGCAAGCTCCTGGCAACTCGGTAAAACAGCACAACACTGAAATGTTTTTGTCTTCAAAATAAAGCAATCCACATAGCTTTGCTCTCTGCCGTATGTTTTTATTCACATCTTCTGAAGCCAGTAAGTTCTCCTTGTTGTAGAGGGGAACAATTTCCCTGACAGACAAACTGCACTTGGACACCTCCTAATACCCCACATAGCCATGCTGCTCTGGGAACAACAGGTTCATCCCAGCTGTTAGAAAGCAAGGCCTTAGAAAGGATGATCAGCAATAGGATGCAGACTTCTCTCACACACATGAAAATGCTGTCCCTCCTCTCATGATTTTTTTCTCCTGGGAAATTAGGAAACTTACATACTCTTGCAAGAGATAATTGAAAATTGAAGGGTACTTGCCCTATGTGTAGCCTAATTGCTGATCTGCAAGTAAAATCCACTTTCCTGAAGCAAGAGGCACTTGATTTAATGTCTCTGGGGAACTGGGTAATTGGTAAGTCTGTTGTGGCCTACTACATCTTGTCTTCAGGCAGCACTATCCCTGATACAAGCCCTTAACTTGTCCCTCTGTACACAGATGTAACTGCTGTAGAAGCAGAATACCCTTGAGGAACCTGTTATTTATCCTGTAGTGGAAAACAGGCATTAATTTCAACATATTTCATTGTAATTCTCCATCTGACCATATATCTTCGTTTGCTTTTGAGTGGTTATCAGCTGCCTGTCTCCTCTCCCTTTTCTAAGCATGGCATGATGAAATGTAAAAAGACATAGTATCATCACAATTCATTTTTCAAGCCTTGACATCTGTTTATGACTGTTATTAGAGTGGAAAAGAGGGAATTCTCTTAAATTTCAAAGATAGTATCTGCTGCGTCCAAATATCTGACTAAAGAACGCTGTTTTATACCCAAGGACAGCACACGTGGTCTGGTTCATGCAGCTCTGATTTAACACAGAGCAACACTAACACTACCAAAACACGGCATCTGAATGACCTCTAGGTTGCCAGTTTTAAAGCTTGGTGTTACAGCATCATTGTGCAATTTAGCAGCCTAGAAATCCTCTGCAAATCAGGGGAGCAAAGCTTCTTTCTCAAAGCCAAATACAAGCAACAAAACAGAGACACAAGAACATTTTGTGTATTTTTTTCTCCTCTTCCCTTATGCTGGATATCTTGTTAAGGCCATCTGTGTTTTAGCTTCTATATTGACTGAACTGAGACATAGGAATCTTAAAGCGAAAATTAATTTTTTATGGTGGCTACAGGCACAGCTTTTGCTTATGCAAGTTACTGGTACCTCTGCCAAGCAGCATGTTTTTCTCCTTCTGGTTAACTTTGTTTACCATGTGTGGGTGCGCAGAACATTTTGTTGCAGCAACTATATCTCTTTCCCTGTATCTAAAGGAAATTCAAAATCTGAGCTTACGTATTTCTGCAACTCCAAAAAACTCCTGGGCAACACTACGAGAGCAATGGCTGTGAGGGAAATTCAGAACTTAGCCAGTATGTGTTTAGGGTGATGCCTTGAAGTGGCTATCTGAAAACAGAGGCTAGCCAAGATTAAGAGAATAAAAACAGGTATTTATTGAAGGGCCTTCAAAGGCACAACTTGGGAGTGTAAAGCCTCTGAGGGGCTCCACCCAAGATGGACCCTGGGTCATGGGTTATTCACACCTTTATAAGTTTGGTCCATTTGCATATCAGGGCTAATTCTCCAATTACCACTTCAGACAATGACGTAATTACCCCAAGTTTGTTGCTCCTGTCCAGAGGCTCAGTTTATGTATTTCAGGGCCTGGGACAACAAGGTGTCCTTGAAGTACAAACCTAGAGAGGGTTTCTTACATCTAACCAGAAAGAGAGAACAGCAGCTAACAGGCTATATGAAGTTTCAGAGTTACACACTAAACAGTACGGTACTGAAAAATGTAAAAGTTAAAACCTAAGGCATTGAGGACAGCAGTATTCAAATTTATAAATATATCTTTAAGGTTCCTTGGACCTTTGTTCAGGTCAGGACACCTTTCAGATATGTTGAGCTGCTACATTAGTTTAATCACTTAAGAAAAAGAAGAAAAATATCAAAAAATCAGAAACTTACCAGGACATCAAATCTGACCTTTCTATAGACTTGAAAAGCTGATTCCTTAATTTACTGTCAGAGGTGTTACCAAGCTTACAAAACAGCATCTGGGTATCAAAACCTCGATGAGGGGCACAAAGAGTCTACATAAGTGCTGTCTTCAATCAAGACAACACAGCAACAGTGATTCATAAATCTGGTTTTGATTTGAAAGTAATTTTGAATCTCTACAACTTATTTCATATATAAATACTTAAATTTGATCCTTCTCCTATGTGGCTTCTTGTAAAGAATAACAGTATTTGGAAAAATTATGGAATACAGCCCATTTTCCAGCCAGTGGAAGATCACTGTGCTTCAGCACGCTACACTGGGCTTCGCTCAGAAACACTTTAAAAGCACAAAACAATTTACATTTTCTATAAGTAGGCCATTCCACAGCCGATTGTACCACACTGTAAGGACGTCATGTGTGTGTATCTTCAATGTCCATTTACTCTGTATTTAGCTCTACCTCATCTCTTCTGTCCACGTTAACAGAAAAACAATTTGACCTTGGCCCAGGATAATTGCCACTCAACCAAGTCAATGGAGCCACAACAATTGATGGAAAGATCTCCTCCAGGTGTTTAAGCACCAAAATTTTCCCTAATTTAAGTCATGCTAAATTGCATATGTTTAGCTTCTTAGAGTTCAGAAATAAAGCCATGCTTAGAGCCCTCATAATGCTACAATTCAACCCCTTCCAATGTGGCAGTATCTTTATTGTAGGATATTGCCCAGAACCCCAGTTCTGGCTCCCCATAGTGACTTTTGCTTTTGCAATGATATGACTTTTCATAACCAGCCCCAAACTGCATAAGTCTCTTCATATCTATACTGTTTGACAAATTCACGTCCATCTGGTGTACACTGACATAATCTGATGTCTCTCAGTATTGTGTTTTCCCCAAAATAATTTTTCCCCAGAGAACAAAATGCTTCAGGATAGTTTCTTGGTTCTCAGGATTTGATCGCTTACTTGTTTTATAAAAGAATAAGCTAGTTCTTTCCAAGCTTTCCTTTTTACCATGACGTCTTTTCTTACATCATTGTCTAGACTGAGCTTCAGATTTGTAGGACTTTTGGGGCTGTTTATTTACTGAATGTCTCAGTCCTATTTCCAAGTCCGTAACAAAGATAACAAGTGCAGAAAGTCCTTGCACTTACTACTTTCACTTGCCATTCTCTAAACATATTTGACACTGTTTCAATTCTCATTTTCATCATTTAGCCTTTTGCCTAGGCTTCATCCTGCCTATATTTTTATCTCAATAAAGTGGAATCAACTTTTTGCAACTACCGTCATGGAGAAGTTTCCAATGAAGTATCAAAGCTGTGTATTTCCAGCACACTGCTCTCAGTCATTATGTGAAAAGGCTTGTTTTCCAATTTCTCCCCATCCCTGGCACTCCCTCAGAAAAGTCTGTGCTCCAGTGATTTAGTTCAATGCAGGGAAGCACAAAGAGAAATGGTGGAAAAACTGAGCAATGGCTGTGGTAAGGAGAGGATGAGACCATCCCTTTCAGCAGGAGAATGGATCAAAGTGACCATGCAGCTGGTGGGGGTACATTTCCTATTGAAATAAATTTGAAAAATCAAAACCAAAAGAGTGTTTTTTCTTTTGCTTGTTTTTACACTGCATATGAAGCTTTTCAGTGACTGAAGGGTTTACCATGGTAAAAAGTTCCCATGAGTATTGTAGCACTGGATCAGGCTGATGACCCTTTTAGAACACCATGTATGCATGACATTGATATAAAACCAAGTCTAAACTTGGAGCCTTACTTAGGGAAAAAAAGGTCATAAAAGCTGGTTTCTTACACATCTTCATTCAAACTGGCTAAAGATAAGATTAACCTCTTAGCCAAGCTGCTCTCCCACTCCTACACAACCCTTCTCCCCAATATTTATGATGACATAAATACCTTAGTGGCAACTCCATGAAAAACATCTCTGGTTTTGATTTAATATTAGCTTAACTGTAGCTTCTTCTAGGGAGTTAAAATTGAGAATTAAAGCCCTACAAAAAGTCAGAATTCATGGGTTGTGCTCTCCACAGAAAAAGCATGTGAGAAATATGCCAGAAAAATTTCTACATTTTCAAATGTAATTGGAATTGAGCAAAGCAAAGTGTTATATTTGCAGGTGGATGCCTCCAAAGCCTTCATAAAGTTAAGTCCTTTGAGAAAGGATAAAATATTTATAGAAACAAGAGATCCATCTTGAGCTTGGTCTAGTTTGTATTTTTTCGTCTATCACACTGCAGATTATCATGTGCTGCTATTGATTATTTCACATAGATCACAACACCGGCTGAGAGAAATTCTTCTCTGTAAGAAACTTGGTGAAAGTAGGAAACAAAAGACGTATTTTAAGTGGAAGCAGATGTCTGAAATTTCTTAGGAAGGCTGGTTCTTGGTTCATCTGCTCAGTTAAAAGGTTAGGAAATAGCAAGGGGGGCCTGAAAAATGTAGGAATTAATTTTAGATGGATTGTCATTTATTTCTTTGACTTGTCTGGAGCAGCTCTCAGACCTCTGAGTTTCATTCTCACTTAATTCCACTCTTGGACCAATACATCACATTCTTTGTTATTAATAACAACATTATTCTTACTATGTTAAAGGCAGCTTAAAAAGTGTTACAGAATTAATTTTTTCAATATCCATTTCAAGCTAAGTTTTGAAAAACGGTAGTCATCCTTCCTTGTAAAAATCTCTACTAAACTGAACAGAGAAAAATATCTCTTTTGCAGAGAGGTTTCTTATAGCAAGCATGGGAGCATACACCAAATCAGTTTTCCACAGAAGATTACTTCTTGAAACAAAATTTTCTGCATGATGAACAACAGCTTTCCTCTTTTTTTACTTTGGTTACCTTCTTATACATACAGAATCAATATACTCCTGGGGCTGAATTGGGAAAAATGAAATATTTCTGATATTTCTACATTATGGATGTTTCTACATGAATTTTATGTCTCTCAGCTGTTATATCTTACTTCAGAATAAAGTTAGCATCAAATGATATCTTCCCATGGAGAAGTTTTTTGGTTTGTTTGACAAATTCTTCTGAAAATTAGTTATATCATCATCAAAACAAACAAATGGAAGACGTAAAATCCTATGGGCATGTGTGAAAATGGCAATTTCCCCCCCTGTTTCCAGTTTAAACTGGTTAAATTTCATGAGCACAATGAAATACTTCACTACCAAATATCAGTGTATATCTCCAAGCCACAGAGGATACATAGCTACTCAAAAAAAACAAATGAAGAAAAATAAAAACTCTCAAAACCACCTACTCTCCACCAACCCTTTTTCTTGGAAATGAACGACCTATTTTTGTAGAAACTTAAAAGAGTAAATCTAATGTGATGAAGGAACGATCTATGGAAAAATTCATCTGAAATTACTAAGATGAGCTGACTGGGACCAAGCGAAAGCAGAGTGCTAAGGGCAGAAAGCACAAGGCAGTGCTCACAGTCCCTCACATGCCTGCTCCCTTTTGCTGTGTTTCCCAGCATTCCAGCAGCCTGGAGAGGTCAGTACCTTCTCCCTCTCCTGCTGGGACAACGTCACTGTCTGCTTTGTGGGGAACAGGAGATCAAGCCTGGCGCTGGCCTCGGGATCCTGCTTTGCTGCCTGACATAACTCACCCAAGCATCTGTTTCAGGAAGTCAGAGCAGAAACACACACCAAGAAATACTCCAACTTATTTTTCAGATAAATCAAAGAACATTTTCGTAAGAGAAGTCTGGAGAGTATATTTTGGAGTTGGAGAATATTTGGAATACATTTGCAAGTTTAAAGAGCCTTGACACTGGAAATAATGAAATAATTTTTTTTGTTTTCCTGATTCTTCCATTGCTTACAGAAACCAGCCGTTAGAAAATCTTTGTAAATGAGCAGGGCTGCATTAAAGAAACTAAACCCTATTAAAAATTTTTCCTCCTTTCAGGGAAAACAACAGATCCTGCTAGAAAAGCTGCTGGGCAAAACTGGAAAGAAGTAAAATGCTTTGACTAAAAGGACTTTCGTTAATAAAATCCAAAGCCAAAACATTGAAAAAATGGAACTGCAATATTTTAGCATGTGCTGATTGAAATGCAAAAAACAAATCTCTGGAAAGATTTTATTGGGGGGTGGGGGGGGGAAGTGTATTTTAAATATACAGTTATGCTAAATAAGAGTTAAGGTGAAATACACCTTAAACGCCCTTACTATTATGTAAATACCAGACAACTACCAAAAAAGGTCTCTGTAAGATGCTGCTCAGCCTGGGCCCATCTTGTGATGTTCTAATTACAGTAATTATTCTGCCTTTTTACTCACAGGTTGAGCAAAATGTTTCTAAAGCATTCATCAGAAGAGGAGCAGAGACACTGTCCCAGGCCTGCTATGGAGAGGCTCATTTTACAGTTTCTGCTGAGATCACTCATACGTTTTGCATGTTTCCAATGAATAATTATGTGAAATTACATAAGAACTATATACTGTGAGTGCCCCATAGCCAAAAAATAAAGCAGCTCCCCTTCCCTAATCATTCCATTGTCCTAATACCCTTATTTAACTCGCTTGTGACAACATGCAGACCCTTGGAGCCTGGTTCCATCTCTCGACCCTTTTCATCCTGAAACATCCCCAGCTATCATTATAACCCTGTTTCCACTGCACAGGCCCAACGTATCTTTAAGCATCTGCATAAATAAAAAACCACTCCCCACATTTTGGAACTAATTTAGACATTACAATATAATTTTTTTTTTTTTACCAAGAGCTCACCACATAAATATAGTTATACTGTTCCAGTCATGACTGAAACTTACCACCAAAAATTTGAGAGTTATATTTACATTTTCCATAGCCCAAAATGGTTTAAGTGTAGAATATTCTATTGATTATGTATCCATTGCTGGATATTTGTTTCATTTAAATCCCTTAAAATATGAATATTCATCTAAACTGGATGTGTGTTTTTCATTTTGTATCTTCAATAACGTCTCATATTACAGTTAAAACAGCCACTTATTTGACAATTATAATAATCTTTATATACTATTTTGCCCATTAGTTAACAAAATACTGCAGAGCTCTCTCTGAAATGCACACCCATTCATGATTTATTCCTCTTAAATTCATTTATTTTGCTAGAAAACATCAGCTGGATGAAATTAAAGGAGGAAAAGACAGTTTTAACTAATGACTTCTTCAGAAAAAAGTTCCTAAAGTTTCTTAAGTGATCTGTTCTGACAGTTTCAAAACAAAACAATCCCTTTTTTATGTTAGAAATGAATTTTTAATTTGAAATTTAAGATCCCAAAAATATTGTGTCTAATGAAAATGAAATGTTTGAAAGGTAAAATATTTTTTCAGCAAAATGTTTTGCTGGCTTCCTAAAATTGTACACTCTTGTGCTGATTTGAAACCTAATACAGATTTAAAAACTATTTTAATACATCTATATATATACACATTTATAAAGATGTATCTCTCAGTATACATATAGAGAGATATGAACACATATGCAAATGCAAACTAAGATGAAGAAATAAATATAAATATAAATACATAAATGAGCACACATTTATGCCCACAGGAATCATCTTTGAAATCTAGTGGGCTGTTTGAGACTGAGGCTGGCCATCAAACAGAATCTTAAAAATTTACATGCTTCCAGCACTCAGGTGCAATGATAAGCTGCCAAATCAGTTGGGTGCTACCTTAAAAAAAAAAAAAATCTATCAATAAATGCATTTCTTCAGAGGATGCAAGGAAATAAAGGGAATTTAAAGCTTTGAAAGGAATTCAAAGCAGATTCCCAGTATCCATCTCCGAGCTTACATTAAAATCTCAAGACATGCTTAGGCGTCTGAAAGGGGTTTGGCTGTAAATACAGACTTTTAGAGCAGCAGCCTGAAACTCCAAGGACTGCTGCTGGTATAAGACATAGCTGGTAGATACTTTACAGAGAAAATCTGAAGTGCTGCTAAGTTTGTTGATAAAGACTGTCTTTAGGAGAGAGCAGAGAAAGGTGCTGAGCAAAAGATTTAGGGCTTTTTGTGAAATAGCTTCCAAAATTCAGAAAACTTCTTACTTCTAAACGTAATTAAAAATTTTAAAACCTGTGTTTTACTCCTGACTTTACTCAGCTCTCTTTAAACATGTAACTGAGAGTATTATTCTCACTGTACAGCTTAGCAGTAGGCTTGTATTAGGCCAGCTTAAAGATTTCACACAGCTGGAAGTTGTCAGCACAAGGAATAGGAACAAGGGCATTGCAAACAGTCTCCTGCAAGTACATGCATGCTGGCAGCCTTTCAGGTTTATTTGTTTTTAAGGTTGTGCTGAGGATGTTAGGCTTTGATTCCATCATTTGTCCTGGTTTTGCCCCATTTACTGACAGTGGATGATTCAGATTTCAAACATACTGCCTTCAAAAGAAAAAATACTACATTTATCTTTGTCTTAAAATTGGTATGCAGTGAAACCTTCCACATGCACATCTCCCCCAGTGCCTGACATGAGTTTTTAAAACAGTGTAAACTGAATAGAACGTGATCTTACAGACTGGTTGGGGGTAGGAGGGGTGGGGAGAAGCAGAAAATAATTGCTACAAAAATATTTCCTGGAAATCATTCCTTGCAATTTTCATTTCCTTGTTCTAACATACAGATGCGACTGGCCTAGAACACCAAGATACTCCATCACCATCCAAAAAATTCAAGTTTGGATTCAAGTGTTAACATCAAATTTAAAATTTGAAATGTATGTATGATAGTTATTCAAACATAGCCCCAAAACTGGGAACATCTAAACATAAAATCAGAAGAAAATTAAAATTCCTGCTTCTACACTGATCTGCAATAAAAAACTGAAAATTCTTTCACAGACAAGAAGCCTGCAACATTTTGTAGCAATCACTTAGTGAGAGTTTTGCAAATTAAAATTGAATCAGGAATTCCTGTTTGTGCAATTTGCACTTGGTCACATGCAACAATAAAGCGTTCATGGACTTTATTCTCCTACAGAGAGAGGTCCCCTCCTACTGTTTTGGTACAAAATCAGAATATTCATGTAAATGGCAGGCAGTCAAACACAGGTCTGCAGGAAATTCTGACATTTGACTTTCTACTGCTCACTGAAAACTATGAGACAAAGCTTTCCTTACAGCTACTCCACAGTCAGAAGAAGACAAATCAGTTCTTCTCATGTCTGGCTAAGCAATCACCAAACCACAAAGTGTAAGTCCAAAATATTCAGGCTATAATCTCAACTAATTGACCACCGTTCGTCTACCAATGCAGTTTAATGAAGTGCTCCATTCCTCATCTCTCATCAGCTTCTGCACTAAGACAAGAACAGCACCCATTTCACCAACAGCTGCGAGGAGTTCTGGGTCCCTGGCACTGGGAGACACCAGAAGGATGTGCCCCAGACAAAAAGTATCCCAAGAAAAATCAAATCAAAATCCAAGCAGCACTCCTTGAGCACCATGCCTTACTAGGAATTCATCAAATCCAAGTGTTTCAGATACAGTTACTGAGGTTTAAGCAATAAGCATTCAGCTTTAATGGCATTGGAAAGTTTCTAACTTACTCTAATACGCTAGTTTTTATTTTAGTACTATTTTCTCCTAGTATAACAGTTAAAAGTTAAAAGGGTTTGGGTTTTTTTTTACCTAAGAAACTCTGAGAAAGTAAAAATACTATTTTATAGCATGTTATTGAAACAGTTTTATGCCAAGCATTTAATAATACTTATGTCAGTGCTTGATATGGAGGCAGAAGACAACACTCTTCCATTTTCTTACACCACTACAGAATTAAGTGTAGAAAGTTCTTCTGCCAGCAAACCATGGTCTATTTATGCTTTGTCCCATCATCCCTCTAATGCCCTTTTCCTATCTTCCCTGCCTACCAGGCAGCAACGAAGTAAATGCCTGTGTCAAAATCACTCATGCCATCCTTGTTCAAATGCTGGCTTTTTTTTTCCCCATTTCCCTGGAAGTGTCAAAATATGGGGCTGTTCTATGGTTCTTTTACTGAATGAAAAGTAATAACATTCTCCATCAGCTACAGCAACTAATATTTAGATCAGGAAGAAAGATTCCTGCCTAAAATTTATATGCAAACCTGCACAGGCCAGAACAGGATGTTTTAGGACATGATTTTGTTTGTTCTTCATTTTAATAGTAAGCCGCAATGTACTCATTAAAAATTGGCAAGAACACATACAGATAAATTAAAAAAGAAAAAAAAAGTTCTGGCTTATATGAGATTTGTGTAGTGGCAAAAAAAAAAAAACCAACAAAACAAACCCCAACAAAAAAAACCACCAAACAAAAAAACCAAAAAGTAGATGCAGAGGACAAATCAGGCCTATTTTCCAATGCAAAGAATAGAAACCTGTGTAGAAACTAGGGGAAAAAAGCTACAACTTTATGAGAAGAGATAAAAGTTAAATTTTACAATAGAAAAAGCAAACTTGATTTCAGTCAGGAAGCATAATTATACTTTTTTCTTGTAGAAAAAAAATGTATATGTTGTCAAAATTGTACTTGGCTATATATGGCTATAACTGTATTGATTTAATTCAATCTTTCTTCACCAACCTACAGTAGAAGCTTCATTTCACCAAATTCAGGGGTGTTGGGTAATATCTTCTTTTTCAAAATTGTGAGCATAGAACTAAAAATATAGCTGTGACTGAAGAGGAGGGAAGGTCTGCCCGTGTTTGCATGGATGTTGATGTAGCAATCCTGCTCTAAGCACACAAGAGGAATCCAAAGGTTGTAGCAAAGACTCTTGAACTGCCTCTGATACAGCCGGAAAAACAGAAAAGTTTTAGGTATCAGTTCATTCTTCCTGTCCATGAGTCCCAAAAGTTTGTCTTTCTATCCCCTGACGTCAGGCTTATGTGCTTAGAAGTATAACTGCTTTCCTCTGGTGTAACAGTAAAATCAAATTTGCTGTGTCTACCCACAAACCCCAACTTTCAATTTTTCCCATCTTCCTTGTGTATGGAACATTCTTGAGAGCACTTCAAATGATACTGTGAACTCATTTCACCTTCATAGAGGTATTTTACCTTTCAACTTACTCTCTGAATGTGCCCAGGACCTTGTTTAGTTAATTTCACCAAAGGCTCTATGATTCATAAAAATAAAATTGTTTTCATACTAATGTTTCCTTGTTCACTGTTGTTCTCTTCCTGCTTCCTTTATGTCTGACCCCAGACAGTCTCATTTGGCAATCCCAAAGCAGAATAGATTTGTTTTTCTAAAGCCATGGGCAGAGCTAATGGTACTCAGATTCCCATGAAGTGGGTGTTACAGAAATTGAATAAATAGCACCTGATTTCCACTGACCAAACACAAGATCATTAAGGTGAAAAGACAAAAAACCCTCCATAAACCTCTAAAAACAAAGCTTTTTAGATACCTTTAGAACAGTGGGAACCAGACAAGAATGTGATGACATATCTCCCAACCAGGGAGCTGCAAATAGTTCCAGTCAGAAAAGCATACTCAACTTTGAACTTTGCTTTCAAAGGTGAGAGCTTTCATGCAGTGAGTTCGTGTGAATGGGTGTGAATTCATGGGAAATAGCTTCTGAAGTGGTAGCCAGATTAAATCTGAAATCACTCTGCCTGAGTCTGAAGTGTAAGTGCTGATCCAAAGAAGTGGAAGTGTTCTGATGGAGCAATCTTCTTCTTATCGATCCTAAGATCTTAATATTGCTTTCTCTGTGATATGTGAAATTGTGTAAAACCTCTCATTGCAAAGCAATAGTTATTAAAACACTAATAAAAGACAAGTGAGAAGAGATATCGTGTGTCTTCTGATTAATTGTCTAGCATGGCTATGTGAGAATGTCAAATGTTCTACCTAAGAACTCCTGATGGCTTACGCTCTTCAGCTCCTCAGTATTTTTCAGTTAGCTTCTGAGTCAGCTGAAGTTTCGTTTAGAGAAGACAGCATTGCATTATTAAGGAGAAAAATGAGTCTGTAAACTGAGTATCAGGAAAATAAAGAGTCTATCAAAAAACCCAGTAACTACTCACATGTAGACATCATCCACAAGAAGATAATTAAAACATAAATACATCTCAAATTAAAAATTAAAACCCAGGTATCTTCATGCTTGCTAACATTTTGCTTGCTGTGTTTATCTAGAATAGAACAAGTGTCTCCAGTGACCATTAGCCACATTCAGCAAACAACACAAGTTTCTAGAACATTGACTCAGATGTGAGACCCAGATGTTCAAACTGAAATCCATATTACTTCTTAGCAGTGTTTCCATACTCCAGAAGGTGTTAAAACTTACTGCTCTCCTCCTGATCTGACCTGAAAGTTTCCTAGGTGTTTGCTTTGTACATGCTTAGAATTGTCCCAGTCTAAACAGCTCTAAGCCTATTTCTCACATCCCACCCAAGATAGGATCTAGAAATTTGGCAAAGGAATGTGTAGGTCCCCTAGGGCATCCCAAACATTAATCTTTATGGAATAACACCCAGAGCACACTGACAAGATGAGGTTCCTCAGAAAATGCAGACTTGCACACTGTCTTTTAAAAGGCTGGGTGGGAATCTGCACCTTTCACACAGCAGCTTAAGGCCTGCAGGACTTGGCAGGTGAGAGGGCTGGATTCAACAGGTTCCTAAGCACAGACATTCAGAAGTCTCGTTTCCCAGGAGAGTGCTCTAACCACCAACCTTTGCTGGGATACAACTGATGCCAAGCCATTCTAGAGAAAGGAATTCCCCATCAAATGGGCCAGCCAGAGTAAGCAAGGGACAGCACTGTGTTCCACCTTCCTGGTTCATGTGGGAGCCATGGGAATTTATCCATTTGCATCAAAGAGACACAATTTAAACCCCCAAGGAGACAGCTACTAAGCAATTCAAGACCCTTCCTTCTCCTCCAGCTCTGTCTCAGAAGGAAGAAGAACGAGTGCTGCTTTCCTCTGGCAGAAAGCTGTGAAGAAGACCTCTGCTGAGGCCCAGCATGGCTGTTCTCCAAACTGTGGCGCATTCAGATTTAAGCCAGTTTTAATCAAGTTAGCTCAAGCACTGCACGGAGTTATTTACAGCCACATCAACTCCTAAAGCAGCACACTTACCTTGATAAAAGTTTGTCTGAAGTAGACATGCTGTACACCACAGTCTGAACTCTGTATGAGTCTGGGTTTTCAGTTATACTGTTGCTCCAAGATCTTTATTGCTTTTTGTTGGTTGGTTTTGTTGTTTTCTGGGTTGGTGGTTTGTTGGGGTATTTTTTGCTAGCAGTATTACACTCCCTAATTTGCCACCACCTTGATTGGTTTCAGCTTTGAGGCCCTGCCCTGTGTGGGCAACATCAGTGCATAAATAATAATTCTAGAGACCAGAAAGCATACAAGTTTGGGGCATCTAGGTCATATATTAAGCCCAACCTTACAGTTTTGTCATGGCTAAACATCAGAGAGTACCCTAGATAAGGGTTTGATCAGAGCTAAAACCTCACCAGCAAAACCATTGACCAAATTAATGATTAAGTACACAGTGGAGCCTTGTTAGGAGGCAGTGAATCCACACAGATGCCACCAAACACAGAGCATGATGGCAGTAGAGCTTTATGGGCGTTATTAAAGGCACAGCCAGCCTCCTGGATCCTTACTGTTGATGTGCAAAATGAAAAATGTGATTGTCTTTCACTCTTCAAGCTGAAATTTCAGAATCAGTGACTTGAAAACAAGCAAATAAACCCATCTCAGCTTTGTGCTTACAGAATAAGTATGGCTTAGTAGAAACCTGGGAGACAGAGTGTGTGTGGAGCATTACAAAAGCCATTTTGGCAAGTTGCAAGTAAAAAGATATTTAAAAAACACACCTCTGGCTTATCTGGCTATACACACTAACAAGATATGAGGAAAGAGAACTTTTCCTGTCCCAGCATGAGTGCTCAGGTAAATTAAAATTATGTCAGCACTAATTCTTCCCTTAGGACTAAATATTTGCAATTGTTAAATATAAATTAAATATATTACATTCGTACTTAAAACTTGATGATAGGTTGCACTTTCAATTCAAAGTAAGCATTTTTAATAAACTTACAGAAAAAAAAGTGAAAGCAAAAAAAACCCACCCCAACACCAAACAGGAGAATATTTTCATTAGAGTATGCAGCTTCATAACACAGCGCTTTATCTAGCTGTGTTGATTTGTTACAGCAAAACATAGTGATTTCTGGATGCAGATTAACTCTATCTCCTTTGGTCACCAGGAAAGACAACTGAAGTATTTAAGAAAACGATTTTTAAAACAATACATGCAATTTCCTGCATTTCCTTCCAGGAAAAGCATATGTAATAGAAATTAAATGGAATTAAATCTATAATCAGCATGATAGGCTCAGCTCAAAAGACTTGAAAACTTTTTGTTTTAGTGGTGCAAATCTTTTCCCTTGGAGGTTTACTTTCAGTGTGGGTTTTCCCAGACATAATAAATGCTCCTCCAGCCACCACATTTCCTAAAATTCAGTGTAATAGACTGCTGCTGAGTTCTGTAAAGATTACCTCTGAAACCTTAGCATTTCTTCTCTCAAGTAAGAAATGATAGGACAAGAGGAAATGGCCTCAAGGTGCACCAGGGCAGGTTTAGGTTAGATATCAGAAAAAATTTCTTCACCAAAAGGGTTGTCAAGCACTGGGACAGGCTTCCCAGGGAAGTGGTGGGGCCACCATCCCTGGAGGGATTTAAAAAGCGTATAGATATGGCACTTAGGGACAAGGTTTCGTGGTGGTATTGGCAGTGCTGTGTTAATAGTTGGGCTTGATGATCTTAGAAGTTTTTTCCTACAAAAATGATTCTGTTCCCAGCACCAAACAAAGTGCCAGCAGCCCCGGCACATCTGAATCTGTGCTCTTACACTTGTGGAGCTCAGTGCAGTCATAGGCAGAGCTTGCCCAGCTGTATTATGCAGGACAAGAAAGTCTGATGGAACCTTTTTTTTGGAAATAGTGAGCCTGACACCGTTCTGAGGGACAGCAGACCTGCCTCACCTGTGTGTCTGTCTCCCATACAGGATGCTCTGCCACAAGAGCCCGACCCCAGCTGAAATGAAGGGGGTTGTTTATACTGCCTCAGCACACCGGTGGCAGGGCAAGACAGCTCCCTGGAGGGCCTCAGCTTTTAGTCAGGTGAGGAATGCCCCAGGAGGACAGGGAGTCCAAGGAGACTTCACTGATAATATTCAATGCAAAAAGTTTTGTGAAGTTGAGAGGCCAGGAAGCAAGGCTGCTCTGCATGGCTCTTCTTTCAAGAGCATGGGTATGGGGGAGAGATTTCTTTTCAGACTTTTGAAATATTTCTAGCTCAGGAGGTCAAAACTTGCTTTCTATAAAAAAATTCCCTTAGTCTGGATAAATTTTGGTCTAACAAAAATTAATTCCAGAGTCTGACAGGTTTCTAATGTCTTTTAGATCATCTGCTTTAGGGAAGAGGAGAGTAGTTTTGCATAAAAGTCAACTTATCTTCCAATCCATGAATAGATTTGGAAACTGCTGGAGATCTTTATCATCTGAAATTGATCCATGATTTCATAAATTCAGTTTTGGAGCTGGGTTGTTCAGAAGACAGTATAACTTCAGTGAGGCAAGAAAATTTTCTCATTAATTGACAGTCAATGAAACCAAAATCTTCATTTCACTTTCTAATTTCAATTTCTATTAATTCAGGTTTCTGACTGGTTACTATAATACAGAACCATGCACACACACACACACACACACACACAGAGACAGATATATATAAAAATATAAAATATGCTATCAAAGAGGACCTATCCTTGAATATGAAATGACTCCATAAGTAGCTGGAGTCCTACTCAAGTAATAAAATAAAATCCCTAGGGAAAATATCAAATTATGATCTGACTTTATTATTTATCTCCTGCCAACAAGGGCTTGTTGTCCCTTCTGAGTTACACTCAAGCCAAAGAATGGAGAATCAGGAAATTGTAAAGTGATGGAATATAAGCATCTAGATGAGTGCATATCAGACAACCAATAACAAATAAAAATAAAATCAAGTTATCCATTTCTTTGGAGTGGCAGTAGTAAAAGCAGTATGGAAAAGAAGAATATATTGAAAAACATGTACTGAATTAAAGATCTGAAATGAATCATTAGGGTTTCAATTTTCATCTAAAGTGCCAAGTTCTTTGCAGCAAGTTGGACAACAAGGAATTTTATATGCAGGCTCATTTATAGAGAGTATCTCATCTTGATTCCTAAAGCAATAAAACCAGAGAGTAAAGAAAGAAAACCCTAAACATATAAACTAAGAAAAATAATATGCTACAATCTTTCTCTCCTTTTCTCCAAGATTAAAATGGTCCCTCTAGGCCTGTTGTATCTCAATAGATAAAACCTTTGGAAATGCACTTACATATAACTGCAGTGCAGTTGTGTTCCTAAACCTTCAACAACTTACAAAGAGTCCAACTTAAAAAGTTCAAGTGGAACTTCCTGTGCAGTTTCTGCCTGTTGCCTCTTGTCCACCAAGCAGAGCTTGGCTCCATCCTCTGACACCCTCCCTTCAGATACTGATAGATATTGATGAGTTGTCTCTTCCTGAGCCTGAACAGGCCCAGCTCCCTCAGCCTTTCTTCATGAGAGAGATACTCCAGTCCCTTAATCATCTTTGTTTCAATCCACTGGACCTGCTCCAGGAGCTCAATGTCTCTTTTGTACGGAGAAGCCCAGAACTGGACACAGCACTCCAGATGTGGCTTCACCAGGGCTGAGTAGAGGGGCAGGATCACCTCCCTCAAGCTGCTGGCAATGCTCTTCCTAATGCACCCCAGGATACCACAGCCCTCAGGTATCAGCCACTCCTCCCAGCTTTATGTTGTCAGGGAACCTGCTGAGGAGGCATCTGCCCCTTCATCCAAGTCATTGATGAATAATTTAAAACAATACCGGGCCCAGTATTGAACCCTGGGGACACCACTAGTGACAGACCACCCAGACCCTGTGACACTGCTTACAGCCCTCTGGGATTGTGTGTTCTGCCAGTTCCCAAACCACCTCACTGCCCACTCATTTAATCCACACTTCCCAAATTTACCTAAAAGGATGTTATGAGAGAGTGTCAAAAGCCTTGCTGAAGCTGAGGTAGACAATATCCACTGCTCTCACCTCATCCATCCATCCTGCTGTATTTGACTCAGCCTTGAAGAGAGGGGTTAGGGATTAGGCATCTCCAGAGGTGATTTCCAACCTCAGGTACACTGATTCTGTTGAAACACATCAGCAACACTACTGATCTGAAACAAGTAGATTCATCATTTAACTTTTGAATAAATACCACCATAGTCCATGCTACAGAATACGTTGCAAAGCTAAAAATCCCTGGGAAGATCAGAGAAAGCACAAAATGAATCTCATCTGGACCTTCCCTTTGCAAATTACTGTGGAATTTACTATGTTCCCTTTCAAATCCTTAGCTGTTCTGTGAAAAAAGCTAGGTTTAGCATTCATTTCTTGAAACTATCACTATTTCAACACTGCTGCTGTGCTACCAACTAATGAGCCACACAGCAAGGCAACAGACTGTTTACTTTTGCATTAATATTTAACTTCTATGAATTAATTGGAAGATTTCTTGATAAATTTTTGGAGTGGCTCATATGTACACAAGCTACAGGCAGCTGCCAGTGTAACTAAGTTAAATGATTGCCTGTAGCAACTTCTGAGCAAACACAGCACAGTCTTCCTCAGTTCAGTCTGATTAATAAGCAAAGACCTGGCTTCTTTTCCTCAAGACCGTGAAAGCATAATATGAAGCACTGCATTTTCCTCTTCAAACCTGAAAGGTTTTTTCTTTAAAGAATCATATCCCAACATCCTTAGTTCAATTTCAGTAAATTTTTATGTGTTATTACTTTTCTCTTTATCTATTCCTCTTACAGTCTGAGCCAAGATTTACTCTCGAGTAGATTGCCCCCATTTATTAAAGAGAAGCAAACAGGAAGGACTGGATGTACAAAGGGGGCTCTGTAGATGTTTTCAGTACAGACTTATTTCATCGTTGTCCAGAACACTTCTATTGGCAACCAAAATAACAAAATATGTCAGCCCTCAAACCCTACTGATGGCACAGCACTCACAGGACTCTGAGATCCAGCTCTGTTCCCCCATATTTCTATTAAAACCAATGCACACAGCCTGTGTGCACACAGCAAAAAAGGTTAACAGCATGGAGCTATCTAACATTCTGTGAGAAAATGTAGAATATGTTTCTGTGTCATGGGATCTATTGAAGCACCTGAAAGCTGTGTCTGCAGCTTCCCTATAGTATCTAGGGGTTCTCCCTGGATGCAGAGACAGGATAAATCTGAAGCACAGAGCTCTGGTGATGCTCCCCTGCCTTCTGTGTATGAAACAAGGAGATCAACTCTGCTTCAACTCAGTTCCAGGAAAGGCTACAGAGAATGAATTCAGGTTTTGTGAACATTCAGTCCTTTAGAGTGATGGAGATCACATTGTTATTTTAGACTTGTCACTATCTAAAGCTGTTTCATGCAGCCTCCTGAGTTCGCTTCCAGAGAAAGAGCTGAGCAAGCAAAGATGTAATTAATTGTAATTAAGATGTAATTTCTTTGAACTAATACAAATGTGAGTATTTCATCATTCATGTAGAATCATATGTACATGCCGTATAAAAGGCTGGGAAAACAATCTGGAGAGAGAAATGATCAAATAGTCTTGAGGCTCTTTATCCACCTTAAGGAATAGTCTTACTTCTAACCAATATTTAACAAAGCTAGAAAATTGAACCTACAATTCAAGAAAAGGAGTTAAGGAGTGAATGATGGACAAAAGGGTCCATTTACTTTAAAAAATGGTATCACAGCTAATAATTCTAAAAAAAAGTTTGTTGTTTATGACTGCCTTCTCCTTTGTACAGATGTGAATGAATTTTGTGTTTACTTTTGAGAGCTGTTGGCTCTATGACAATAGCTATACTGATCATGATGATAGGTATTGTATGTGAAAAGAAATGTTCCAAACCTCAACTCTAATCAGGTATTTTTTCATGTCATTACTAGAACAAAGAATATAGCTTCTTGATTGAGTCCTGAGCTAACAGAATAAAGCTGTCTTAAGAAAGCAAACTTACTATGGGTTTAAAGTATGCTTTTTTTAAAAATTCCTACTTATATACATCTCAAGAGTTTTAAGATGGAAATGGCATAAAAGCATGGTAAGACTTCAGCTGTCAGTCCAGAGGAAATTAATAAAATTAATAAATTATTAATGTCACAGAAAGTACACCCCAATTTGAAGACAAAACAGAGAAAAAAAATCAAAGAAATTTCTTAGGCATTGCAAAATTCAATTTTTTGAACACAGACACCTTCCCTTCAGTTCAGATGTTCTGGGATGACACCACTCTAATCCCCTTCCCTAACTGCAGTGAGACCTTGTGGTGCACATAGCTGAACTACTTTTTGCTTAGTCAAATATCGTTTTTCTTTTAATAAGGCAGAGTATATTTGTTATTTGAGAACAAGTAGAAGAAACAACCTTAAATCCCACAATTCTGAGAAAATGTGCCATTATGACTGATACTGGAAAATGCTGCCTTGATTCCCCTCCCCTGAAGTACCAGTGGCAACATCCTTCCCTGAATCTTCAGAACAGCAATGCAACACAGGATCTTGTGGGGAAGGGTAAAACAAACAATTTTTAACTTTCAGTTGATCTTTAGCAACTTTACCACTGTGCATGGAATCTATAGGATTACAGGTGCTTCTCCAAGTGGAAAATAGAAATAGGAGGTACCTGATCAGTACCACATCAGAGACACTCAGTTCTTTGTAATCAATAAGAGAATGAGTGCTGATGTTTTTCTGTCTCTGGGGAGAAGGGACTGAAAAGAAATCATGCTCTGCCCTACCCTTTTCAATGTTTTACATTTCTTTAGTGCCCCACTACAAAAAGTAATGTTGCATGAACAAAGGCAGCCCTGGCAAATGAGCAGGAACTGTCCCTTGCACGGCTGTTACTGAACCATAGCGATGGGCAGTTTAATCTTTGGTGGAAAACAGTTGTTCGGCCCTTTCTACTGACCCATGGGATAGTATTACGTGGAAGAATTCATTCCTGTGTTTTTGTACCGCTCTAACTGGGTAACACTGGAAATTCACTGTAAACTCAGTGTTGATGTGACCATGACATCCTGGAATGTTGAGAATGGGAAGGTTTTATGTTAGAAAAAACCAACACAACCCCCCCAAAAAAACAAGCAAACAAACAAAAAATAATGGTTCAATATTCAAAGTCCAAAAACATACAAGATGTATTTCTGTTACTCTTAGAACACTTTCCCTTGCAACAGAAAAAAAGTATCTCTGTTTAAAAATATTATTTGGGGAAATACTAGCCACTAGCTCCACCTCCATGCAACGGCTCCTGCCTTGACATCCTTCGTTGTCCATATCCTTCTCCAGTAGTATCAACTTCCTTATGGGCATGTTTATGTATTCCTCTCATCCCCTGCCTGATGTATGCTCTTGATCTCTTCTCTGTGGTGCCCAGTGACATGACCTGAGGGACTGGCCTGAAGTTGTGTCAGGGGAGGTTTAGGTTGGATCTCAGGAAAAGGTTCTTCACCAGAGGATGGTTGGGCACTGCAGCAGGCTCCCCAGGGCAGTGGTCACAGCACCAGCCTGGCAGAGCTCAAGAACTGTTTGGACAATGCTCTCAGACACATGGCATGATTCTTGGGGTGTCCTGTGCAGGGCCAGGAGTTCAACTGGATGACCCTTGTAGCGTCACTTCCAACTCACCTTATGCTGTCATTCAGCTTCAGCTCCTATTCTTTGAATCCACGAGATGTCCCTTATTTAACTCAAATTGTGAGAAAACCATGACTGAACTTCAAATGTGAAAAGCATGTTTGGGTTTCCTTCTGACCCTAAATATGAAATAAATTTACCTGCTTTATTTTCTGTAGGAAATATATTCAACTATATGATTCAAACAGTGCAAAAAATATCCATCAGTAAGACACCAGCAACCAAACAAGTAAAACATAGTTCTTAGTCTTAATACAATCCTTTTCTGTTCTTTGTATGTTTCTTTTTTCATTTCAGTCCTGTCACATCCCAGTTCCTAAGCTGCCAGCTATATTCAGCTGCAGAGTATATGATAGATTTGTTTGCAAATAGGAGCTGGTTAACATTTCCAGAATCTGCATATTTCAGTCATTATAAATTCTGTTTGCCTGTTTCTTTTCAGAAAACTACAAAGACATGGCAAACAGCCACACCATGAGTAAAGCTGCATATTGTTAACTGGGTCAAAGGACTGTGTCACAAAAAGATTCGCAAAAAATACACACTCTTGTTTGTACACCTATGTAAAACCTTTTCTAGTGGTTTGAATACCAAAGGTCACCTCAGCAAACATTTAGAGGTAACTAAATTTGTCGTAGATGTGCACATACTTACAGTTAAATCCCTTCTTGATACAGAACAAAAGATCATCACCACACACCCATAATCATGTTTCGTCATCTAATTCCTTATTAGCAATATATTTTGCTGTGGAAACTAATCTTACTAGGGCTCTGAATAGCATATGTGCTCTATTGTATGCTTTATTATCTCTTTTTATTTTTTTTAATGGCTAATAATGTTACCTTAGTTATTTCTCCTCCACCATATAAAATACAATTTTCATGATAGGACACAAATAAATAAATTTCTGGAAACAGGCATTTAGACAAGATACAGGAAGATTTGGAAACCATTAGTATGTTGCTATTCTCCTAATAGAAGTGTAACAAACCAGAGGTGGGCTTTCTCCTCCTAGATTTCACCAGTTAATAGATGTAGGTTCTTCTAATCCATTCCTGGAGATTCTCTCCCTTGACCATGACACTAATAATTTCCATGTGTGTACTGGAAGTGAAATGCCCCATAGAATGCTTTGTCTGATCATCCTCTTTGCACCACCCACATCTATACCCTCAACACCCCCCCCCGAACCCCGCGCCTTTGCTGACAGCCATTCTTCAGCTTTGGTGTTGATGCTGCAAAACCCATTATGAAGGCAGACAAAGAGAGACCCAGTTTGCTTCCAAAGCTTCTAAAAACTTTAGGACAAGGAACCCAGAGGGTTCAGGTATATAAGATATCTTCCCAAGAATTCAACTATCTCTGAAGAGTGAGAAATCCAATACATTCCCCACCATACAGTTGGAGACAGCCAGGTACACTCAGGTTCACACCTCTGTTAGCTTTCCAGCAAAACCACAGAGCAAGAAGAACAAGAGCAAGATGTTACTTTGAATCATACCCTGACTGGTTTTATGGATAAAATCCATTAACATAAAACAATATCACTATATCAATAAGCAACAACACTATACGCCTTAAAAAGATGGATATTGTTGTATAATAACACTTATGTCAATACTAAATATTACTTTGTCCATTGAGACAAAGGAGTCCAAATTCCACTGAGCCAATCTAACAAATTCCATTATATTTATTACTTGAGCATGTGTACTCAGGGGCGCACTCTTTCCCTCACACGCACAGTTCCACTGCAGTGATACAGCTACAACATTCTCTGTCTTTCATGGGACTTAAGGGGCAAAGGGTGGAAAATCAAAATTAGGTCTAAGAGAGACAAGGAAGGTTCTATCCCTGTTCCTGTGATGCTGCTCTGCTTACCCAGCTGGGGCGGAGAATTTGCCCATCTATGTTTAGTTTACACGGGATATGAGCTGTCACTTTTAGTGAGCAAGGCCCCATTTGTTAAAATAATCTATTTCCACTTGGTTAGGGAACATTCTGCACACATTATGTGTACTCTGGAAAGAGAACCAAATATAATGATGAGTATTGAAAATAGTAAACAAACTTCCTGAAGGAAGGCTTTTGGTTTAAATGGATGAAAACAAGTTTATTATTATTATTTTTAAAATGTATTGCAAATATTGTAAAAAATGTAAAAACAAAATGTAACCTAGCAGGTAAATTGCCCATCTAAAACATTTGCTAGTGGTTATGGGATCATAATCCTTACATGTTTTTGAGGTGTAGAGGAGAGTTTAGCAAATATGAGGTACATTTTGTGTCTGTTGTTATGTTGTTAAGACATATTTGTTTCTCTCCTTGCTAACTGCCAGGCTGAGAAAAATACTGCATATTAATGTGCAGGATGAAGAAGAAAAGCAGCAACTTTAGTCCTTTCTTGGTGCTGTTAATGTCTATACACTAAGATCTAGCAAGAAACCCATTCTGCCAACACTTTGCATAAGTGGAAATAAAACAGCTTTTGTTTTGGATGTGTTAACATTAGTGTGTTACAGAGTCCAGTCCAAGCAGCAGGAGTCTACAGTGTTTGTCCTATGAAGCACAACACGTGGCTAACCCTGCCATGTCCATTCTGACACGTGGCTAACCCTGCCATGTCCGCTCTGACTTGTCTGTGACCAGCTGGCAGCATGGGCTGAGTAGGCACAGACTTCCTCCGCTCATTTTAGAGCAACAAGGATTCACGTTCCAAACCAACTGAGCTGAGAAGGAGAAAAGCCAGCAGTGGGCTTGGAGATTGGCTAGAAAACACCCAAAGATGATATGAGGGTGAGAAAACTGGTACTGGTGATTTAGCAAATTATTTTCTTTGGCTGTGAGGGAACATTTTAACATCAAGTCATTCTACTCCACAGCAGCTATGAATTTTCTTTCAAGACCATGTTACTAGCAAAGCCTTGGGTAACTGACAGCTTTTGGGATTACTGTTCTATTTTGCTATTTACATTTATTTTGTAATTTCAATTAGAAATTTTTTGGTTGTTTTTATTTTTTTTTAACTTGTACATATTATTGCTGCCCTCTCCTGTGAGCTGCCATAAGCCACAACAGGAACAGTCTCATGTGCATGGCATATGAAATCATTGCTATTGGGACAACTTGGATTGCCAAGTCAAATGAGGTCAAAGAAAAGACTTATTTCAGAGGTCTCTGGATCTGTGCCAGAGCCTGCAAGTTTAACTGCCCAAGATGTAAAGTATATGGTATCTTTTAGAATGGAAGATATTTCATAAATTCACATTACATTAAAGCATTAATTTTTCTGCTTTGGTGACATCACCACACACACAAGGTTTCTTAAGTAGTCCAGCTCCTCCCATATGCTCCAGGAGCATTTGAAATGCCCACACTGCTCAAGGAATAATGAAGAAATGGACAGGATTATTCCTCCAAAGTTTTGCAAATGGATTATCTGCCTAGCTGATGAAAGAATGTCACATGAGTGACTGCAGGCACTCATGCCTGAAACAACTCATGTCTGAGTTATGGAAAATACATCCCTTTCTTCTCTAGGGCATGGAGTATTTGGACCAACACTTGAAAAATCTTCAGATCGGAAAACTCTGCCTTAGCATTACCCCATATATTAAATCAGAACAGGTCTGAAATGACAGCCAGAGAGCAATATAATTCATTCAGTTTAAGCCAATACCCTTCATCCACCGCATTTGGGATCAAGGCCAGCACAGAAGACAGGACAAAATTTAGAGAGATTGATGGAAGATCTACTTTCAGTGAGCAGATACCCACTCTCATCTTCCTGGTCTTGGCATAATCCAGCATCATCTGTCCCGAGGTATGGCAGAGATCCAAAGGCAATGTGTCGAAATGATTTAAATCATTCTCTCCAAACAACAGTAACAGGAAACCACATCCATCCCCATACTCTTCTTTTATACTGTCAAAAAGACCTGCTCTCTCTCCAGATATTTTCAACGTCAATGTGAAGTAAGAAAACAACACAGATCTGATGTGACAGGAGCAGGAAGATGGCACCTTCCCCTGCTTGTGTGCACTAAAACACGCAGCTGGCACTGATCTGAGTACACAGTGTAGGACTGCTGCAAAATATCCTTTGTTACCAAACACTTGTACAGCCACATCTATTCTTTATATATTTATATATTTATCATCTTCATGTGAGAGATAAATGACACAACTTCTCCTTAGTTACATGTACTATTGGTACCTCCTATCTCTGCCTCAACAAGGCATAATGCTATTTAAAGCGTCTCTCAGTACAGCACTTCAGCAATGTGGGCTCCAAAAAATCCACCACAACTGTTCTCCATGCTCTACATTGGAAATCCTCTTTGAAATCAAGTGAACATCTTTACTTGCAAAACACTGGTGACATGTGACAACAATAATATGAAAGACCACTTATAGAATTGGCACAGATGCCAATTGCAAATATTCATGAATTTTTTATCATTGTATTTCTAACACAAAGGTACTGCTTGTTTGTGCTGAAAATAAAGTTTTTTGGAGGCCAGTCCCAACCGGAAGAATGAGTTCCATCAGGAACTATGACTCATCACAAGCATTTCCACCTCTCTCTCCAAATGTGTGACATCTTCCTTGTCCTGGCCTTCTCTAACTTAGAGACCATCCATTTTTAAAAGAGATTTATTGCTTTTTAAAAACAAATTCTACCAAAACAAAACACTGCACTGTCCAGTCAATTTTCAGCTCAGATACAAGATGAGATAAAGGCCAAAATACACATTATGGACACAACACTTAACACCTGTCCACAACGCAGTGCAAATTATATAGAAATGAAGGCAGCATTAAAAGATTTTGTAAAAGAAATATGTTAAGATCTTCCTTCTGTTGTAACATATGTAAAGCAATTTAATTGCAACAGTATGCTTACCTCCTCAGTGACAGGCATTGCTGTATCCTGCTTTCCTTCATCTTATTGATATATATTTTACTCACTACCTAAGGGATAATTCTGAAAGACAGAAATTATTTAAAGAATATTACACTTACTTTGTGGCTAAAGTTTATTTTTATTTACTTATTGAAACTGAGCCCTGGCTTTTGCATCTGCTTTAAAACCTTCCAAAACATGTTTTTCACAGAAATAAAATCATTATTTTGTGTCTTCAAATTGATTTTACATTTCAACTAGTCCATTTTTTTAATGTTTCAACACGATGATCATAAATTAGAAAGCTTTATTTTCCTCCTAAGAAAATGTCCCTCCCCAGAAATGCTAGCCAGAAGTTAGTACCAAATATCTCATATTTTTTTTTTGTCATAATGGCCCTGTAGAATTTTCTGAGATATTTTTATTTTATTAATGTAAATACCAAATAAAGAATGAAAGAATAAAGAACATAGAAAGAATAAAACACAATGACACATCATAACATAGTATGGCCAATCAGACTTCCAGGGACACTTTTTGAAAGGATCATTTCTATAACGTAACTTTTCATTGTATATAAGTGCACAAATGGATTACAAAAACCTATAATAACAAAAGACTGGGAAGAGTACTGGAGAGAAAACAATTTATCACTGTGCAATAGTACTAATTTTACAAAAGCATGTCCTCTCAGGACCCTCATTTCTGCATGTCCAAGCAGAAGGAGCTGACTGATAAACAAGGGCTTGTGGCAGAGATGCCAGTACTGTAGTGGATAGCTACACCTTGATATCTGAATTCCATATTGTCTTATGGTTTGAACCTCTTTCTAGTTTATTAGATATTTATATATATAAAAATACATTTTTTGAGGAAGAAAATATTCAAGGCAGAAAAGTGATGGCAGGCAGATGTATGTCTGTCGAGGCCCCAGGTAGATGTTAATGTCAAACGAAGGAAGGCTCCATTAGCACCCAGGGGACACGTAATCTTTGTGCTGTTCTTTAGTGTGCTCTGCTGGAAGAGGACGAAAATGACTGATTGCCTCCATTCAGAGTCACAGAGATCATGCCACCTGCACTAATCTCTAATGTTTCCTGTCTGAGAAATACAAGAATGAAGTCTCTTATGTTTAGGAAATCAAGACCATGTTCCACCAACACAGGTTGCTGCTTATTACCAGCTGCATACCTGGTGGTGCTGGTTTTTTTTGTTTCATTCTTGTTCTGGGGTTTTTTCTGTGTGGTTCAAGAGTATGTCAGAATTTTCAAACACAGAACAATCCTTCTGAAATCAGAGACATTGATAAGAGATACAACTTTCAAAACATCAGCATATTGTTTTGCTGAACTATGTTTTTTGACTACCTTGTTATGGTCACTCTGCTCTGAGCTAGCAGTAAAAGAGCAAAACACACATAGGCAGCATTATAAAATGAATCATGGCAGAACACCGCCAACAACAAATCAAATATATCAAAGCCAGGCAATGAAAGAAAAGTGCTTTTCTGGGATACCTCTTTATCTTTGAGAAGGTACATAAAATGGCTCACCCATATGTAACTGCCAAAAAATGAGCAGCTACAACAGGATAAAACTGTAGGAGTAAATTCTTAAACATACACATCCAAGTAGAGAATTTTATCATAGATGCTTACATGCTCCAGGAGTTGATCAAAGATTTATTGTCGGTTTTCTATTCTGACTTGACACATCATGAAAACTGCTCTTTATTTAAGCAGAGTAAACTCCTTTATATCAACAGGCATTCTCTGTACTTCAGCCTTGGCTGGACTTGATCTTTTAAAACCATTTGCTCTTTCTGATTTAGTTGCAAGTGGAATCCTTCACTGGTAATGAATGAGTGTCTGCACTAAGGAAAGTGGGCCATAAAGATGCCCTGGCTGCTAATGCTGACGTCTCAGAGAGGTTTCAAGGTTGACCTTTAATTACATAAAGCTTAAATGCTGCTAAAGAGAAGGGAATAATAGATACCTAAAAGAATCTGAACTCCTGCAAGCTGATTTCTCCAAAGGTGAACTTCAGCATTTTATGAGAAGCTAACATCCACCTCCAATATCACAAAGACAACTTAAGCCGCTATCCTAATGTTAATTCCAAGGAGAATAAAAAAAACTCAATAAACCAAATCCCAAATCTCCCACTGCCTCAAATGCACATCAGAAAATTTTTTAACAATATCATGTTAACCAAGTTGCTTTACAGGGGATTTAAACATGCCTTTGGACTGTCTGCAGGCACAGAACACCTGAGTGAACTGAGCAGTCTAAAAAGGTTCAGCTTCCTTTTGCTGTCTGTAAAATGTGTTTCATGAATGCAGATAAGCACTTGCACCTTTACACAAAGCACAAAAGCAACACAGGAATTTGAATCAGTTTCTCAGACTTGGGGTTACATCTTCTACAGATGGTTTTCTTTTTGAATCTAAAAACTAGGAATCACTCCTGATGCAGGGGTAATTTTTATCCCCAAGCACGCGGAATTTTTCAAAGTCAGCTGTGGCCAAAAATACCTCACAATGCTGCTGCTGTCAGTTATATCTGCCCAAAATGAAATGATGGGCTGTACGGACAAAAGTATTGCAACAGACAGTTGATTCCCAGTGGTGACTGAGACTCGGTTTTACACTGTGCAGGCAAGTGGGAGCAATAAACCTGCTCTGTGGGTTTCTCAAGTGTTGAGCCTGGCTACATAAGACTGGATCTGTTGTTTACTAACCACAGATGGGAAGAGAATGGGCAAAGTTTTGGCCTGTTACTCATACAAAATGAAAATAAATTAACCTGAAAGTAGCTGGATTTGTGCAGATCAACATTTCAAGAGAAATGTGAAAGGAGAGAGAGGCTCAAGAGGTTTCTATGCCACTGAATTTCTGCAGTTCTTTCATATACTCTGATCCTTGCATGATGCTCTGCTCTTTGCCTTTTCCATCAGTGAAATCCATACTAAACTGGACACATGGACCTACTTCTGTAAAGCATTATGTAAGCAGCCTTATTCCTATGAATCTTGTTATTAACAGCAATAGGATTATTTATGCTAATATTTTCTAGCATACATCAGCAATTTTACAGTCTCAGAACAATCCATTAATTTCTTGCCAATATAATTATATTGTTATAATTTACTAATCAGCAAGAAACTATAAATTTCATTTTAAACTCACGTACAGATTTAAAAACAAAAAGCTGAAACCAGCCACATTTCTCTCTACATAGTGCAATCAGGTTTCTATTACCTTTTAAGATGGTTCACACTAAAATGAATGGTTCATGTTATAAGAGATTACAGGATAATTTTGAAAATTGGATTACAATGAAGAGACTTAACATTCTTGAGTAGTTTTACAAAAGATAAAGGGACCATTGTAAGAGCCTATGGGTAAATTGTATGTTCACACAGAAATTCCCTGACCACCCAAGAGAAACACCTTGAACAAACTGTTAATCAGTAACTTAAGAAATTTGACCTTTTTTCCATGAGTGTTAACACTCAAATCATAAAATAAAAAATTTCATGCATATTATTCTAATACTGAAGTCATTATCACAATAACCTAACTTAATAGCCAAGTCTGCTGACACAGCATATTTTTATCTCAGTAATTTAGTAAATCTGGTCAGTATTTACCCAGTACTTTTCTGGAAGCTTTGGTCTATATTAATGATATGAATTGACTTATTCCCATGGAAGAGATCCCCTGGCACCACAGCTCATAAAAAATCCTATTGTCAAGAATTAATTCAAGAGTACACAAACATGGAGTGCCAAACTGATTAATTTGTCAATAGCTCTGTGAAGGTGTCACTCATATGGCCTCGACAGAAATGCAGCTATGTTTGCTCAAGGGGCTAAAAACAAGCACTACAGGAATATGTGACAGCTTTCTCAATGGCCTCAAATCTCAACCACTTAAATGTTTCTTATAGAAGTTTTCCTAATGAATAAGAGGAGGTGCCCAACTGTGCTAACATTGAAAACTTCATACTCCTTTGCTAAGGCAAGAATATCTAAAGAAAAAGTGTTTTCCTCCTGACAATGCTGAAAGCAGTTCCGAAGTGTTCTGAAAGCTGGTTTTGAACCCAACCTATTAACTTTCATTAGTAAGCAACAGCTAATGGTAACTAAGCCTTAACATTATCTTTGTTTAGTCTTTCATGCACAAATATTTACTTGCTATATGCTTTCATAGGTCTTTTGTTTTGCTGACTATATTTTAGACCATTAGGATGAAAGATATTAGCATTTTAATAACATTACTTTAAAAAAGACTTAATCACTTAATTATCTCTTTCTATTGTGTGAGGGTCAGTAAATAAAGTGTTACAATAGCTGGACTTTGACCTTATAATTCTGAAGTTCTTGAATTTTTTCCTGGTTTCTTACCAAATAAAATTAAGTGAAAACTTATTATATAGTTCCAGCTTTTTAACAGCTTTACCATATGAAACAAAAGATATATGTGCCCAAATCTTCCACCCTTTGGAAGCAGTATACACAACCCAAAACTAATAAGAATTTTCGTAACAGCCTTGCAAGGTCCTGATTGCACTCTATTTCTACAAAGGTGTAGGGTAAAAGAGAGATTTAAGCATCTGGACGTGTTCTACATGACATTAATTAAGAACAGAAACAGAGATGCTTAGGAGTAAATAAAATACTTTTAATTTAAGGAAAAGCACGAAAATGTTTGAGAGTCAGCTTTGGATAAAATGCAGAGGTGAAAACTCTTGTCTTTGAAGCTATGATACAGAAATGGAGCCTACAAAGCAAAAATTCCTCATGCACAAGTTACATGAAGCTCAGTAGGGGATAATGTTACACAGTTCAGTTGTGATTACAGAACTGAAGCCCCCTGTACCAGTACAGGCTCTGTTCAGTCCTTTGCTGCACTACACAAATAGCCTAATTCAAACTTTTATTCCTGCAGGAGTTAAAAAGGGCAAAAGTGAGGGGAGTTTAGTTTGAGTTAAGGAATCAAATTAATAAAGCACATCAATTTAGCAGATTCTCAGAATTCTATAAACCAATCAGTCTGTGAAAAAGAATTTCCATAAATCTGAAGATGCTTTTGAAGGATAGTGTGGTCTGCTTGTATTTACATCAAGTGCTAGCCTCTGAGAGTCCAAAGTATTTTTCAGCAAGGGTAGGTACAGATGGGGGCATTTGAATCTTAGAAATGGTATACAGCATTTGAAAGAAATAATCAATTCTTCAGGAATTCAGTTATATTGTAACTTCTTTTGTTGCCTTCTGTTTTATTTCTCTGCCTTTAATACACTTACAATGCAGACATGTTTTGGAGACTTCATTTACTCGGGGTTTTAAGCTGTCCTTTAGAAAGTAAACTCATCACATTCCAGTGATGTGTATAATATATCAAGGCAAGCCTTTGTATTATGATAATTGGAGAGTCAGTATTTTTGTGGAATATTCTTGAGAAAATTGTTGTCCATGCAACATAATCGCCCTTAGCAGAAGTCTGTCTTAAAGCCTATCCTGCCACATGCTAAACACACTGAGAAAACCCTTAGTGATTCTTGCTGTTAGACATGAGGAATTGCATTTACTTTCAGAACTTTGAGTAAGAAATGGTTACCAAAGTTCACCCCTTTGCACAAAACCTTGCTGTTACTTATCAGCCGTAGTCTCAGAGCAGCCCTGCAGCACGGTGGGTAATTGGAGCCACCTCCTACTGGGTGCTGGATGCACAGAGTAGGAAACAGACTTGTACAGCTCAACACTCTTTTCTTGCTGTTTGTTGCCAGATCATTTATTAGTATCTAGAACTAATTTCGATCTCAGCAGAATTTAGATTAATATAAATAATTTTTCCTGTAAGCAGGAATGAGCAAAGAGGTTCAACAGCCAAATGAAATGGCATCAAGAGCACATATCTAATCAATAAACTTTTATAAGCTCTCATTAGAGCACAAAGAAAAATAGCAGAAGCTATTATAAAGGATGGAGATAAATTATCCAGTTCTGCTTGGTTGAAAGAAAGGAAAAAAACAAAGTGCCAATGGAAAGAATTTCCTTAAGGGAATTAATCTTGCACATTTCAGTTATTTGAAAATTACTAGGCAAAACCATTGCAATTACATATAATTTGCTGCTTATTATTACTGCTGTAACAACTGTTTACCAAGAGAAGTTATTTATACTGCTTTTTGACTATCAGGAGCTTTTCAGCAACTGGTGTGAGAACAAAAGACTGCAAAGAGTGAAACCAGCTTTGTGCAGAAGGCTGTCAAACCGCATAGAGAATACACTGGGGAAAACAAAATAAAGAAATCCCTTTTTAACTTCTTTTAATTGCAGTATCTTTATGTAGTGCTGCAACTTCTTTGAAATATGAAATGAGAGGGAAGTGGGGTCTTTAAAAATGTAGTTCACTTTAAAATTTTCTGCATTCAGCCCTTGCTTGTGACAGGAGCCATCAGGCCTCTTGGAGTGGTCTAAATTCACCATGTGTTTTGTATCACTGTGGCCCCCCTCTCAGCTCTGTTTGGGTAAGCCCTATAATATACCCGTTTGCCCAGCTGTATTATTTCTAATCTCACAAAATCCCACTTGGCAAACATTAGTGACAGAGAAAATGTAAACCTGTGGCAATCAGGGAAGACTTCAGTTACTGGTTAACCTTCAACCCTGTATATACAAACACAGCTTGATCTCTGATCATTGTTGAGAACTGGAAGTTTCATGGCATTATTTAACCAACTCTGTTTGCTTTAAAGGATTACTTCATTCCCCCTCCCTCCAGCAGCTGTACTCTGCTGAAAGCCTTCCCCATTGCAGCCTGCAAAACCTTTCACCTTCCTTAAAATGCAACCTGGATGGATCCAGCCGGATGCCATCCAGTTCACAGCACATTGCAGGACACAGTTTTGTCTCTACAATACAGTTATTTGCACTGCACTCTACTACTTAAGTGTTTCTGACCACAATCCAGGCTGCAAACTTGTTATCATTTAAACTCAGCTGAACAGTTTAATCTTGGCAGGAGACCAATCAGGAAAATAACCCCACAGCAAGTCTATCTTTTCTCCCACACTTGAACAAACTTAGTCAATTGCCAGAAAAAATGTTGCAATGAGCTGTGGTTTTTTACACTTGAAATATTAACCAGTGCCTAAGAGCAGATATTGGCCAGGGATACACACACAAAGAACCCTGACTCTAAAAGCCTTTCCCATTTGTATTAATTTCCTGTATTAATTCCTTCCTATTCCGTGAAAAAAACAGATGCCTCATCCTCTTCCACAGCAATTAAAGTTGCAGCTATTACCGATAGTACCTCAATGGCTATTTCAGGTGGCTTGATCTGTGAGGTGATACCTGATGAAACATCCATTGATTCAACTCACTGATCATAAGGGTCTTTTCCAACTTAAATGATTCTGTAAGAATACATTGTTTGAAATGTTTGAGGCCCACATCTTCAGAGAATCATAGCATATTCTGAGTTGGAAAGGACATAGAAGGATCAACAAGCCCAGCTCCCGACCCTGCACAGGACACCCCAAGAGTCACAGCATGTGCCTGAGAGCATTGTCCAAACACTTGGGCTCTCGTCAGGCTGTGCTGTGACCACTGCCCTGGGGAGCCTGTGCCAGTGCCCAGCCACCCTCTGGGTGAAGAACCTTTTTCTAATATCCCTGACACAACTTCAGGCCATTCTCTTGGGTCTTGTCACTGGTCACTGTTTTTTTGGCCCTTCTCTAGACCCTCTCCAGTCTGTCCACAACATTTTTGTCCAGCGGGGACTAAAACTGAACAGTTTTGGTTCCAGGTGTGGCCTGATAAGCACTGAGTAGAGTGGAATAATGCCTTTATCTGCTGCTGATGCAACCCAGCATCCCCCTGGCTTTCTCTGCTGCAGCAGCACACTGTTCACTTTTATTCTGCCATCTTGTTTCAGAGATTTCAATTTTACAATAGTATTATCCTTTATCATGCTTTGCCATACTCTTTTTGAAACACAAGCATAAGGCTTCAGATCAACTAACAGCAATGTGTTTTGTATAACAAAACATTTCTATTTGGATGGTGTTTGGCAACATGGTAAAAATAGCCTCTTTTAGAAATTATTTGTTGTGTTGATGACTATAAGGATTTTTCATGTAGTCAAACCACCTTTTTCACCTAACTTCTTATTTTCACAAACACCATTTACTCAAAACAAAAAAAAGCACCATGTGGCTACTTGAACTTGAGTCCTGTTTCAGTTTTGACTTGAAGCACATAATAAAGAGGAGTCTCTTGAACTAAATTCAAAAGATTCATCTCCCCACCCCTGCTGGAGAAAGTAGCATTTATAAATACACATTTTTGCTTACTATATTTTTGTGGAATCCTAGCTATCTATGTAATTATAGTGCATCTCACTGTTATTTGTTACATCATAAATTAAACTATAAACATCAGTGTCACGTTCTTTGGGAATCAGAGTGTATAACATCTATTTAAAAGATGTTTCAGGCACCAGTAAGCTTGAATACTTTTTTCTAAACCTTACTTGTCATATTGGTGATTTCCACTGAAACTGGTTTAAAGAAATGCCCTTCAAAGCTGCGTTTAGCATATTTTTCTAATGATGTAAAATGTTACCCACTTTAAAATGTTTTTACAAGTTGCAATATTCTAACTACTTTGTAACTATTGGAATATTATAACCGTTTGCTATTAATCATCCTTAACACCGATTTTCTATTTTCTCCCTCTCCATCCTCTGAAAATCTGAACTGTGTCTTGGGAACTATAAAAGTTAGCAACGGGTCAATGTAAAACCCTATATTCTGACATATTCCAAATTTGATTTTAATCCAAATCCTGCATATGATCAAGTTAGTTTTAGCCAATATTTATTTTAAAATATTAAACACATGTAACAGTGCAGATTTGCAATTGTTAAAACACCAGGCAGAATCTTGAAGCTCTTCTAATCTGGGAAAATCACTGTTAATTTTTTTGGCAAGTTTTGCCTGATAATGAACACAGGACCTGACCCATGAATTTGTCATTTTTGTTTTAGTGATTCTCTCATTTTATCTTTTCCAGTAAAGTCTGGGTTATTGCACTGAATTAGTAAAAAGCAGGGTTTTTTTCTTTCAGATTTAGCTTTCTAGTACAGTTCCTTTGCAGCTGTTCAGAGCAACAAACCAGGTGGTATCTGGTTTTCCCTGCACAAAAATTAAGCAGCAGAAGTTTAAAGCCCCACCTAGAAAGTGTGAGAACCCACGTGTAATGCAAGGCTCCTGGCTAGACAGGCAAACTCTTGTTCTCCAGTACCAAATCCTTTGGGCAAAGAAAGAAAGATTAATTAGAACTGGGGCAAGAGGGAGTGAAATGAGAGAATCTTAAAACATTTAGGACTCTTCTTTTGCTCTTACATTACTCAGCAACAACTGCATTTTATCTGAGAACTTAAATTTTAACAGTATCTGACTAAAATGCCAAGCTGTTACATATCAAAATTCAGCAGGGCCTGACCTGTCCTGTCATTTCTGCTTATTCTCCAGTAAATGAAGGGAAGCTTCATAAAGAGTTTCTGTCAATGGGGATCTCTTAATACAGTTGCAGGCCTCCCAAAGGTTCACAAAAAGGCAACCACAGAAAGCTCTTCCTTCTCCAGGCTTTTCAGCACAGACCTTATTTAGCAAAGCAATGCAAAAAAAAATAATCTGGCTTTACAGGTATATAAAATTTTACAGTTACTACTATCTAACATACATACATACAGCAAAAGCAGGCCTGGGAACAATTCTGAGCTTCACACACTTAGAGCTATTTTGATTCAATAGAGCTCATCTTCAGATGTGTATCTGAATAATTTTACTTTTCTAAAAAATACATGAGTAACTTTCAGACCTTCCAAATTAAAGCCTTTGTACTCAGCTACAAAACTGACTTTTTTTTTTTTTTTTTTACTTGGAAAAGTCCATGGAACAAGAGGCTAATGCAAGAATATTTAGTAACTCTAGAAAATAACAACTTCCTATGTATTTTCCAAAGACTTTGAACCACTAATATAAGCCTTGTGTCTGCTGCACTGGGCTGGGAATGGTATCCAGAGCCGTGGGTTCATTTTCAGTGGAAGACGTAAGGAGAGAGCAATTAGATTCTAAGTTTCCAAAGCTCTGCTGGCATGCAGGGCACGTTGTGGGGATATTTGAGTGACTGATTGGCCTGCCATCACAGTAATGGAGGCAAGGAAAAATGGGTTCTATGCTGTCCTAAGATTCTGGCACATCACATTAGAGAAGTCTGTCTGAGACCAGCCTGCAGTAGAGGCTGCAACATTTCCAGCTGAGGGTACCCAGTGAAGACTTGAATGGAGACACAAAGTATGTAGCTGGATGACAGAGCCTTTTGACATTGAAAAGAGGTTCCCAGGACTCTTTTATGGTCCTGTGGGGAGTTTTCCACTTTCCCACTGAAAGTCCTGACAATGTTTCCAATATTAAATAATTTTCAGATCCAGTAAACATTTTTTTTACTATTATTTTTGCTACAGCTTGAATTTATTTTATTTATTCATTTATTTATGTATTTCCCTATTTCATAGGGCAAAATTTCATTGTCTGGAATATTTCTTTTTCAGGAAGGCTGACAGCTTAATTAAATTCAAGCAACACCCTTGGACTCATTTCACAGAAAAGGGAGATATTTTAATTTACTTAACATAGGTCACAAAAGTATAAAAATACTATTGGAAATGAATAAGTATATTACTGTATAGTGTGTAAAAATATTATTTTCTATTGACTATTTAATTGAAGACAACTTATGAATATTGAATAGGAACAATAAAATGGGTGTTCCAGTCAAAATGTACACAATAAGTGAATCAAAACATACTGGGAGATATTTACCTTTTTTCCCAAATAGTTTGATTCCCAGTCCACATAAAATATGGAGTACAGAAGTAGCACTGAAAAATATATTTCTAGTTTTGCCTTTGCCTTTTTTTACTATGCATAATTTTGCTTACTGCTCCCTAATTATGAAAAAACAATTTACCAAATCAAGAGTGTTCATCAAATAGCATCTATGATTTAATCCTGCCAAATCATGAAACCATGTCCCAAAATCTACCAATTTAAAACACAAAACAGAAAGGTGCAGCTGCTTGATATAAAGCAACTAGCACAACGAGATGACAACTGAAGCAAGCAGTACTTGCAGCGCTGTGAAGATCCAAGTCTCATTACATTACAACACCAAAAACCACTGCTATTTTTTAAAGGCATAGGTCATAAAGTTTTGCAGAACAATTACCCTAAAACAATAATTGAAAGCTTTAAAACAAATAGAAAACTGGTGCTCTGTTATTGCTACAATTCTTTTTTTTTTTTTTTCATGTAACTCAAATTTTTTTTTTTTCTACCTAAATGCTATTGGAAGACAATATGAAAATTTCACAAGAGAGGAAGGAAGGCCCCACATTCCTGGAGAAAAGAGTAACAATGTCTTCCAAAATCTTGAAAAGCAACAAAATTAAAAGAAATCACCTTTCCTTCACCTCCATTTCTAGAGTGGGGGTGGGATTTTGATTGGGTTTTTATTTTAGAAAAATAATCCTGAATTCAGTTTCAGGATTTTGGGAGACTAATCTGTTCACTGATTCCTTGGGACTAACAGTACCACTGACTACAATTAGGAATGATTCTCTGATAATCTACATTGTCTATAGAAACCAGCTCTGTTTTCTTTGTAAAACTAAGTTTGTACTATGCAACATCCAGCTCACAAGCAATGGGTTTTTCTTCAAGATTCCTCCAACCTTTCAGCTCCTTTATTTTTACTACAGATTTCACTTGATTTCATTTAAATTTCATCTTAATTAAAATTTTCCCATTCTGTAATTCCAGGTTCAGCGTGGCCTTTCAGCTACTTATACAGCCTTTGGACCACAGGCATTTCCAATATTTTTGCTCACATGCCAGGCTGGTCTTGAAGCTGTTAAGACACCCTACTTCACAGCACCCAAAGGAGGCCTATTCTGTTGCAGAATGCACGTGTAAATACCTGTAATTGGAATCCAAAGTAGATGTTTCCATACAGCAAAACAATGGTAATACACAGACACACGTATTGAGACTGCTGTAGAATTATTTCACATATGGTAGCAACTAATTTTTATTATGACCTCAGCTGTTTTGCCATATTTTAAAAATACCCGATGGGATTAGTGTACTTTTTATGCTAATAATTGAAACATTTTTATTTAAAGCTAACATTTTTCCTGTTTATTATGGTTAGAGGTCAAAAAGTATCAGTGGTTGGCTTGGAGTGAATATATTAATCCTCTTCTACCTCTTTAAGGGAAAACAATTTTAATGAGAAAGTTGAGGGGAAAATTTCTCTTCTGCAAAATAAGCAGAATCAGCATATTTTTTTAATATCTAGTATAGTAAACCCCCCAAGAAAGGGTTTTGCTGGAATGTTTGGACAGACCTCACTCACATCAAAGAACTCTTGGAATTCGTAGTGCTGTACAACTCCTAACACAAGGCTTCTTGTGGAAAATTGGAGTCTCCAGTTTCTACCTATCATAAAAATTGATCATTTTTGGCCCTGTACGTATGACCTTAACGTTCTGGTTCTGGTCAGTGCTGCTTCGGTAGCTGTGATGGGGACACGTGGGACAAAGGTGGAAATTGCTCTGGCAGGTGAGCAAAGGGCAGAGCGAGTGACAGGCAAGTGTCATCACATCACATCACTGTGCCCAGTTGTGGGCCCCCACTGCAGGACAGATGCTGATAAATGGAAATAATCTCAGTAGAGCCCACAACCACAGGAGGGGCTGTAGCTCTGGCCCTCTGAGGAGAGGCTGAAGACATTGAAATTTGAGGTGTTGTTATAAAGCGACTTAATTTAAGTGTATTTGAGTGAACTTACAGAGTAAAGACTGAGGTCTTACCAGCTCCAGAAGTTCTCTACTTTTAAGTAATACATAGCCCAGTAAATAGCACAGTATACAAAGAGTTCATTTAAGACTGAAAGAATACAAGGGGAAGGACAGAATCAACAGCACATTTCATACTCATCTAGGAATTCATCACTATTTGGAAAGGTAGCGTGAGAGAAATTTCCAGCTCCAGCTATAGGCCACTGAACTTGATATGAGTCTGATGATCTGAATGCACATGGAACAAGCCATTACTTAAGGCATAAGCAGTGCAAAGTACTTTGAGACTTTTGTTAACTCTAATCCACTGTTGTCATTGCAGTCTTCTAAGTTCACTATCTAAAATACTATGTTGATCAGATAAAGTCATGCATTTTCTATTTGGTTACCCTTGTGAGTGGTGAGAGATATTCTAATTATCTTCAGCAGGAAAATTAAGTGGTTTTCTTGAGATACAGTACCACTGTACTGTACTATCAGCTCTACTATTGCTAGACAATTAGAAATTTGAAGTTTCAAATGGTTCAATGTATTCATCTCCAGTAAAATGTCCTCACATCATGTCTGATTATTTTCTTATTTGAAAAGCAACAAAGCAAAATGAAGAACCCATGCTGCAATTTATCCAGACTCTTCCTCTACATCTGCCAAGATAGGGCCCACCTTTTCAGTCTGACAGAAATATTATTGAAAAATCAGTGAGCCAGAGGCTCTTCAAATTCCTCATGGGATTCTTCACCAGCTATACTGCTCTAAAGCAACGAAAAGTTTGCCACATAGACTCTGGACTGTGTTTAAGACATCCTAGCTAGAAGAGACCAAGCTTAATTATAGTTAGAACAGTCAGAATTTCAAATAGTATTGACTCAGCCACAGGTGTCTTTTTCATCTCATACAAGCCACTTAAAATTTATGCTGCAGGGACATCATCTGCAAAATTAGCCTAAGAAGTACATATATACAGCCTGTAAAGCACTTTCTAAATTTTTTAGCAAATCTATTGCTACTTTCCTTTCTAATAGCAGCATTATTTTACCACAGCTACATGTATATAAAGAATAGATCCTGCATATCTTGACAATACACCCAGAGTACTTGGGATATGCATTCCTCTTACAACCAAAGCCAACAAACATTTGGGCAAGTAGCTATTCAACAGGACCGGAATAAGGGAAAACCACACCAGCAGCTATCTAGGAAGATTTGTAACATTTCCTTAGAGTGAAAAATATTATGCACTCATCAATTTACATAACTTTTTGACAACTTTGGGGTGATTATAAAAGAACTGTTCTTTAGTAGACTGGCAACTCTGCTAACCACCAAGAAATTCTAAAGGAAAAAGCATTACCATTTAATGCTGCTCAGTCTGCTCAGATCAGTGACTGTGTGGGTGGTTCTTGGAATATGTATCTGAAAAAATATGTTTTGGATCAGTTGAGGTATAAGGAGATCAATTATATCCCCTTGTGGGTTTTCCACTTTTAATATTCATTCTTGCCCCTTAAAGTTCAGAAGTGCAGTACCTAAGAGCTTGATGAAATAAATTTACTTGGTTAAGGTGGCTTCTGTCAGCTACCTGCAAAGATGCTGCTGTTCAGTGAGGGGCAGATTCCAGTACCCTCAGCCACAGTGAATGGGATACAGTATCTGTAGCAGTCAATGTACCTCTTTTGGACTGTGGGAGTTTTTGGGATGAAAAGCAAAATCATGTCTTGGCTTCAAAATGTGTCCAAGTTACAAAATCCTAATGTGGAACCAGACTCTGCAGCCCACTACATATTATAAAAAGCCATACTGCTTGATCATCTGGTTTAGCTGAAAGTAGCTCAAAATGCTAAGCTGAGACAATGAGAAAGCTTTTCTCTGGATTTAAATTTCATCTGAAGTGTTGTTTTCAGCTTGAGCCCAACTGTGGTTCTCCAATACTTAGTTCATAAGTTTAACTAAACACCTAAATAAAACCCCAAACTACCACATAAGTTAGGTAACTATTGTGCATACTAAACACAGAAGTTTTAAAATGTTCATAGCAGCCAATTAAGGCCTGGAACATTAAGTTTTTACTAAGCTGTTAATTTTCAAATTAAGCACAGGGAACCAGATTTCTGCTCCCCCATCCCCCCAAATCTTTCAACAAAGAAAATTAGCATTGTTTGGCCTCTACAATTTTCCATATATTTCCTCCATCACTTCTTGCTCCTTTCTACTCCCCTTGTGTGAAATTGCATGCTGAGTTCCAATGATAGACTCCACGGATCCCTCTCCCTTTGTCTTCTGAATTATTACTATTATTGCCTTACTGAAGACAATCTGGATTCTGACAGGTTGATAAGCAAAGCTGGCAAGATCTAAATAAAGCTACTATGTGCAAGAGGAAGGTTTTCTTCCTGTTTCTTGACAAAAAGCAGAAGGAAACACCACAAAAAGAGGAGCTATTCATGTAGTTGGCTTAAAGGAGTTCCAGTCCAGTCCCTGCTCATGCTGAAACACACTCAGTGTCCAGTTAGTTTTTCATTTTCACATACCACTACTGTCTTTTTGCACTTTGGTTGAAAACGCTGGATGAAAAGCACTGCTTGTGTGAAATTAAAAGGAGTCCTGCTCTCCAGTTTTGAAAAAAAACCCCTTGTGTAAAGGGTCAGATCAGCTCTCACAGCTGCTCTGTCTTTTAAAGCTGATATTTACAGAGCAAAATTAATACAAACCTTGCTTAGGGCATTCACCTCTACTTACTAGAGGGAAGCATGTCTAGAAGTGCATTATAGCAAGATGTGATACTTTTGATAAAAATTTCTGCAACTAAAAAAATAAAACTTTGCCTTTGATGCCCTTTGTAAACTCATGCAGAGGAGTGCAAACACTATTCAGTTGGAGGTGTGAAATTAAACTATTTCTATCTAAATATTCCAGAAATTAGTAAAAGCCATATGCAGAAGGGTAAAATAATAATGTGGGTAGGTTCGAAGTCTAAATCACAACTCTTTACCCATCTGAGGAAATGCAGACTCACAATCTAATTTTGTAATTTTTAGTTAAAAATCTATGTACCAGAGAAATGCTCAAAATATGCAAACAAACTTAAGCTGTGAACTAGGAACTGTGTACAAGTCTCTGCCATTTAGTTCTACATTTACAATTAAATAAATAAATTAGGGGGGTATTAAATTACCCTCAGTTCCCACAATTCCAGAATTTCATGAGTTTTTATCCTCTAAATTTAGTAAAATCTAAAGGGTAAACTGACAATGGGTTGGAGAGGGGAGGAACTCTACAGGATTATAATATGTCATTCAAAAACAGTATTAGAAAATCTCACACAAGGAGAGGACTTGGAGCCTCAGGCGGGAAGTAGAGAAGCAAATTCTCTATTATGCTGAGATGAAATGTGATCTTACAAAACCAACATCAGCAGGCAATCATTCTTTTCTATTTTATCACACCACCAAATACGCAATTTTTTACACCACTTAATCATGGTAATTTTAGAGTGCCAGAAAGGTACAGTTTTATACCAGTTTGCAATCAGTTTGAGCTCTCTAGGATCTAAACTTTCTAATATCTTCACAGGAATTTGTTTAAGCTTGTGAATAATGAATAAATTAACAGATTTATCCACATGCCATGGCAAGTCAATTTAGTCTTGCGTACAGCTTGTTTTTCTTAGAACTTCAAGTCTTGAGATTGCTAGTCTTTGCTTTGGAAAAAGCATTTCAAATAGTTTTCCCAAATACTCAAATCCTGCTCTGCCTTGTCTAAGTTAGGCACGGGGTAGCAGTGAGTACCACAGCCTTCACACACCGATTACAGTCAAACGTTATAATATGTGTAAAAATCGTGAAGTGTGTCCGGTGCTACAGAATGAATGAACCTGTCCAGAGGCAAGGCAGGGCTTAGAACGAGTATAATTAAAGGGCAAATGTCTATCAGCCATAGGCATCCAATTTGAGACTGAGCACCCTGCTGCATCGCAGCCTGCTCTTACCACACGCCTCTAAATTCGCAGGACGTAAGGAACAGAGCAGTCATTTTTGATCATGGTGAGCAGTTCTCTTGAAATGTTAATGGCACTTGCTTTTAACTAAATTTCTTTAAAACGGTAAACATCAACATCTGGTAGTAGTTTTATTTCTACATGCAGCTAATACCCACAAAATTATTGCCACGGTTACCAGGTGGAGTGAGAGAAACCTTTTTTTAATGATCAGCTTATACTACGTGTCTGTTCATAGTAGTCTGAGCAGAATCACACTTTCCAGGGACTTCCCCACTGCAGTATCCTGTTTACACAACGTACTTTTAATCATTTAAGAAGTATACTGCGCACATCATTCTTTACCATGAGATTTATAGTTTATAAACAACTTTAAACTACATTTGCCCTTGACAAGGTCAAGAAGGGCACACAAACCATCAGCCACACCTTCAACTATAAAGTAGTTCAGATCTGTCGTCTGTGTCAACCAATAAATAATAAAGATTGATGAAAGTAGCTCTTAAACTACTTTCGAAATGCATTCTATTTTCAGAATCACTAATGGCTGGCCATTAAGAAAGAAAACAAATGGATTTTTTTTCTTTTTTTTTTTTGTTGGAGTTGTGTATTCAGCTGAAATTTAGACTCTGCTTAATACTTTTTTCAAAGAAGTCTGCTGGCACGATGGAACCAACCTTGTCACAAGGAGAGTTGTCACATGGAACTTGCTGAACAGCACACTGCAGAGTAGTTACAGGAAATAGGATCATTAATTTGTGTTTTTAGAATATATGTGGCTTTCTATTTGCCCCTTATCCTCATGCCCATGTCAGGAAAAAGCTATCTCACCATGAAACTCTTCCCTCTTTCTCCTTCAGTTAAAATTAAAACTTCACTGTGGGTTGGAAAACACACAGAAATCAGTAGTAGCTAACTAGTAAAGCATGTTCCCAATTCCCAGGCCTAGATGGGACTTGGAGAAGGCTTGGGGTAGAAAGTTTGTATTATTGCCAGACTGCTCTATATAAACTATTTAAACCTCAGAGAGAAGATTTATCCTTCAGTGCTCCAGGCATGCTCTCGCCTATGAATTCAGATTACCAGATGGTACAATTACCACAAATGTCAGTCATGCACCTTGAACATGGTTGTTCAAGGGCTGCAGTGAGTCAAAATACCATTAAGCAACACACATTTATGCATGCAAATAACTGTGTGAAAAAAACTATGTGTACAGGTTGGTTTCCATATGTAAAGTTCAGGAGTAAACAAGTGTAATTCAGGATGGAATTCAGGTTCACATGCAGCAACCTTGTTAATAAATATGCCCAGTCAAGTTAGGACACAACATGGTAATATTTGCTATACAACTGGTAACATGAAATGGGTTTTTAACTGGGATATAACACTGTTTTCCACTAAGAGCAAAATCTATGCCTTTGTGACTGGTATTACAGTGAAGCTGAACGACTAGGGAAGAAGAAAAAAGGAGTGAAAAATCCTGATTGCCCCTTGGAGTCCTGGACTTGAATATAAATTATGGTCCCGAAGTACACAGTCTGGTTAGCAGATTGGAGAAACACATTTAATATGAATGGATTCTGCAGACGATGCTTCTGAATTCTGTCAAATCTTGTAGGATATGTACATACGTAAAATTTTAAGAAGCTTACAATTTGAGCAATTGGTTTTACCACAGAATGACAAAAGACATTAGTGACCACCAAATTCTGACTTCCCCATGCCCGTGAAAGCTGGAAGTTACTAGAACTTTTCAATACATTATCTACACATCTTTAAACCTAGCTAAACTAGCCCCTCCTGGTACCTTCTTAGCAATGGCTGAACCATTTTTGCTGGACATCTTCCAAAACAATTAAGACTGAAGCAGATATCCCACATAGAAAATATTAACTGAAATTGTGAAATTTTGGCAGTATTATAAGCAAGTGAAGATAGACTATTATAAATATTAGGCAACTTTAATATCTTTATTTCTACATGTGCTACCTGTACATCAAGTTAACTCCGACACTCTCAAGAGAATTTGAAGAAGGTGTAGAGCAATGAGATTCTTTTAATTGCTCAGAGGAAGATCTGTTTATGGAACAGAATACATCAATCACCATATTTTGTTATGGCTTTCTGTGCACATTAACAAATTCCAGATCTCTATCAGATCTAGACCAGGTTCAGAGCCAGGATCTGGAACAGGTCTGGGGAGTCCTGTGAGCAGTTCTTCCCTGCCTTGTCTTAGATGAAAATCTGGTAAAGCAGTCCAACCCAGAGGATCTACATTCATTAGTGTCAAACAAAGAGTGCCATTGAAGCTGCTTTCACCACAGTTGCAACACTATAACATCTCATCTGTTACTTATCAGGGAAGAGTGTTATTATATTGCATATATTGCTAATATTCACATATTATTTCTGGGAGAGTAGATAGGCAGCTTTCTGTAAAACAGACATTTTCCCTTTACCTTTCTCTCATTTCTATAACCATCATAAGTATTATAATCCATGTAAGACCCACAAAACTCATTACAATTAATTTTAAAAGATCACCTTATATACTGTTATCAGTCTATGCACTGCAGCACACGCACACTACTGACACATGAAGGGAAATAGCCTAAATTTTAATTTCAGGAGTCCCTTGGAGCACCAGGTGGATGTAATATCAGATTGTAATTCTAGCTAGTGGCATTCAGCTCTATTTTCTAGTAATCTTGAGGCCCATTTGTCACTTGAATCTTCCACAAGTTTATATATATATATACAGTCCATCTATGTGCTTACATACGTTCATCCCTGTGCAAAAATAACCATGACTTAATATTACCATGATTCATATCAGTCCTTGAAATGTCACAAGCAAGGTTGCAGGTATATTTCCAGCTCTGTTATCTTCTATCATACAGATTCAATGGCAGCAATTCCTTCACGAGAAAAGCAGTGAGCTAAAAAAATCCTCGTGTGAGCCAGCAGCTGAACTGCACTGGGTAAGCCAGCACAGGAGCACTCCTACGAATCTAACAAACAACAGCAACAAATAAATTCACAGACATTTTTGCACATCTTATATTAAGATGGTTCATTATTCCTATACAAAACCACACAAACCCAGTTTGGAAACGAGACAGATCATATATGTCGTTTGGATAATTCACCTGTGGGCAATCGTGCCAAAACTACGCTAAAGTTTGGTAAACTCAACACACTGTGAGCATACTTCAAAAAGCCATACTTGAAACATGAAGAAAATTTCAGTCAGGCTGAAAATTTCAGTGATTTCAAGGAATTCATACTGAGTTCAAATATTCTGCTATAGATCAGAAAGTATTTTTTGTTATTGCTAATAATAATAATTGTTTTCTGTGATTGTGTTTTGAAAGAGAAGTCCTTATTCAATCCTACAGACACATAAGTTTTTTTTGAATATTCAGCCTAAGAGCCTAAAATTAAGACAGCACCTAACTACACCAGATGATGGAATGCATTCATTCCTAACTGCAGCTCCTAGTGTACGAGAGGGAGGAATTTTGAGAGGAAAATATCAAGAGGTATTATCTGTGTGCACTACACAGGTCCAACAAAGAACTTATCTGTTCAGGAAAAAAAGTTCCCTCTGACTGTGACAGAATTAATTCCCCAAGGACAAATTGGAGAATCATTACAGGTTTACAGGAGTAATTCCTAGCCCAGTAATGAACTGAACAAAGACCTCCCAGGTAAGTGGTAGGGTGGGACACAAACAGAAACCTGATTAACAAAATCTTCCAAAAGCAACAAATCATTTGTGTTCCACAAAGTAAATTCGCTTGTTAGCCACTATGACAAGCTTGAGCTATGCTACCTGTGTCACAGTTATTACAGCTTTTTACCCCTCACTTCTCTCTTGCCTCAGCCTGTGCAGGTTTCCTGCAGACATCTCACCACACTGACTGTGCTTCCTCTCATGCCGCAAACAAACACAGATGAAATTAATGTTGACCTAGGGATATCTCCCAGTCAACAATTAGTTTTGAGACTGATCAATTCAGTTTTCAATGAAAGCTCTTACTGACAAATATAGATACTAAAAGAGAGCTGTGGCAGGAATACAAGTGTAGAGATTACCAGAATGGAAAAAAAAAAGACAATTACTGTGTTAAATATTTTCAAGTTGTACTTCTAATGAATTTGATACGCGTGACACTGGTAAACTACTGAACTTATCTAACAGGCTGTAATCATACTATTTTTGTTTAGTCATTTCTTTAATATGAAATGGTACGGAGTGCAAACAAGCCAGCCTTTGCAAATGCATTTCATTTTCACATGAAAAAAACAGGCTTCTTTCTGATGACAGGAACATTCCTTTCCCCCACCCACCAGTTTGATTTATTACTCCTACTTAAATGTCAGCATTCAGTTGTTTCACCTGGCTTCTTTTTTTAGCTATGTAGAAAACTGAAATCAGTCCCTTGTCAAATTGCACAGCTTGGTACAGCTGGGCCAGAATTTTACTACAGGTGGGAAGTTATTTATGTGATTACTGACATTTTTACCATCTACACAGACAGTTGTTTTCCAAGACAGCAATGAAATTATCTATACAGAGGGAAAATAAAGCATAAAATTTTTTTACACAGGAAAAAAAAAATGCATTTAATATTCTGTCCATGACTACATCTCTGTTCTTTGGAGAAATGAGGCTACAAGCACCACATTTGGAGTTCCCAAGGGACAACTCTCAAAGCAATTGACAGCTTGCTGCCTTGAGAATCCAAATGACTGCACACTTATGATGTGTTTTAACATGGATGAATTCCCACCAGAGAAAACATGGAAAACTATTTCCTGACAACAAAGAAAGGAGTGTATTCATATACACACTTCGAATCAGATCTGCAAACATATTCTCATGGAGTTATACTAGATAAAGAACACTCTCCCCCTCTCCTTTTATCAATATATATAGATATGACTAAAATTTGAAATAGCAGGTTTTTAAAACTGGTTTGGCAGAAACTAAATAGGGTTTTCATGTTTGTTCTCCTGTGCAGCCCCATAGTCACAGGGATTGTGAGTGCTGGGCCAACCATGCACAAACAACTTCGTCTCCCACAAATGTCCTTCTTCTACCACCTCTGCACTGATCTGCCCAGAGAGGTAAAGAAGTCACTTTGTCAGGTCTGTGCCTGAGGAAATATCACCAGCATCATCCACAGAAGATGGGTCTGAGCAGCTCTGACCTGCAGTTCACCAAAAACAGGCTTTACCTTGCACATGTAGGGGCCCAGCTGTTCCATCACACACTCTGTGCTAATGTCAACTCACTTTCAAAGAGAGAGAAAAGGAATATCTGGCTTCCCTCCCAGCTTTCAAGTCCCAAAAGTGAGTGGATAGCTACACAGAAAGAAAAAAAACAAAATTGTACCTGAAATAACAAGAAATTTGCCTTGGTACAATTAACAATTTTATATAAAGGTATACATTTTATAAAATCAGGAAATTTGCAACAATTTTTACTTGAGACAAGAGATTACAATTTAAAACTTTTTTTTTCATAGAATGACAGAATTGGCAAGGTTGGAAGGGTCCACAGTGGGTCATCTGGTCCAACCTCCCCTGCTCAAGCAGGGTCATCTCAGAGAACATGGCACAGGATTGTGTCCAGACGATTCTTGAAAGTCTCCAGTGAGAGAGACTCCACAACCTCTCTGGACAATTTGTTCCAGTGCACGGTCACCTGCACAGTAAAGAAGCTCTTCCTCATGTTCAGGTGGAACTTCTGTGCATCAGTTTCTGCCCATCACCTCGTGTTCTATTGCTCACCACCAGTGGAAGAGCTCAGCTCCATCTTCTGACACGTCCCTTCAGATACTGACAGACATTGATGAGGTTCCCTCAGTCGCATCTCCTCAAGGCTGAACAGGCCCAGCTCCCTCATAAGAGAGACCCCCAACTGAGTCTCTCAATCTTCGTTGCCCCGCCACTGGACCTGCTCCAGGAGCTCCATGTCTCTCTTGTACTGAGGATCCCAGAACTGGACACAGCACTCCAGGTGTGGCCTCACCAGGGCTGAGTAGAGGGGTAAAATCACCTCCTCAGTCTTTCACGTATGTTTGTCCCTCTGCTTACTCTCCTAAAATTCTAGATAAAACTCAACACTGGCTTTCAGTAACTGCTAATAAAGCCCTCTGCAGCCCTTCCTCATGGCCAAAAACTAGAAACTTCTAAACTACAAAAAAGATAACAGTATTTGAAAAACTTCTGGCGCAGTTGAACTACGAAGCATTAGAAATTCCTTTATTTAATATGAGTTGTGCTTTCAATTAAAACCAAATTGCATTCAGGCCAGTAATCAGACTTTAAAATGTTGGGGATTCATCTATGCACTAGTGAAAAAAAATTATTTTAAAATTACTAAAATAACCTTCATTTCCAAAGAGAGCTGTACCATTTGCTCAGTTACCAGGTCTGTGACGAATGATCTGTCACTGAAATGTGTAATATATGATCTGCCTCACTGAGCATTTCCCTTTCGTTTGAGAGGGTGCCTAAATAAATGTTGTATTCTACTAAGTGCAGGGCCTGCGCAGTGTCAAAGTCATGGCTGCAGTGGGCTCCTGCTGGAGACACTCCTAATCCATGGCTCCTCTTCCTCCGCCAGTGTTCAGAGCACTTGTTCTATTAATCATGGCAGCCTTTGATGAACTGGAATTAACCAAGCACCCGATGCAAAAGCACTGCTGGATCATCACAGCTGAAGGAGGAATCCCCCTAGTTCCAACAACAGGCTTGCCACCATCAGAATTCCTCCCATTGTTGTCACCTTTGGTGGGAAAGCTTTAAATACCATCACACGAGTAACTTTTTACCATCCCATTAACACAACTGCTCCCATTTGAGCAAGTGCAGGAAACAAAGAGAACAAATACTAGAAAAATTTCTCAATAGCTGGTATGCCACTGCATTCAGCTTTTCAAGGAAATCACTGTGGACAAGCAGCTAACGCTGAAGGTCAGCTGTCCCATAGCTTGAGACACCAATCATCTCCAAAAGGGACGGCCACAGGAAAAACAGAGATCGACTTTTCATTCACAGTCCTGTACAACAGCAGAAGGGAATGGTGGATGACAAATGATTACTTTCCCATGGATCAGCTAGGAGAAGGAGGTTTCTCCTCTGTGTACCGCTCAACTGAGCAGGCTTCAATCAGGCTTCAAAGAGCTTGCTTCATGAAATACAACACCAGAACTGAACCAGAACTCAGATCTTCTGGTTACATCTAGCCAAAACACACTATTCAATCAGAGCAACTAATAATGCCAAGGGCTAAATTCAAGCAGGGACCAAGACGGAGCCCATAAACTAATGAACACACATGCCAGTCTGTTAGCCAATTTGCATGTGCAAATGGACAACACTGTGCATTTACTAATTATGTCCACACATGACTCTCTTTGGCTCCTTTTGAAAAGATACCTATATTTCTCATGATAAATCCTGGCCAAAGGCCTAGGCAAGTTCAAACTGCCTTAGCCAGAAACTGTGGACATAAAATACTTTCCAGGTGGTACTCAGTTCCTTGCAGAATCAAGCCCCAAAACAAGGAGTTCTTGTTGGAGTTTCTACAGTGAAGCTACTGATGGTTATGATGATCAAATAAGCAGTGCAGCCCAGAGGCTTGCTCACAGGCTTAAAGGAAAAGCACTGTAACTGCAAACTTGCACAGAATAACAGCTTATGTAGCTTTCAGTAAATGAAGTGTTCGAATAGATTTTTTTTCTTCCTCTGAGGGGTAAATGCTTCCCCTATTACTAACGTGTGAACTGATCTAGAGTATTAGTGTTTGCATTATGCAGCTACAAGCACAGACCTTGGAGAAATGATGGCTTCTGGCAAAATTTACTGGAGAAAAAAATTTCCAGATAGAGATTTGACTTAAGGCATTACTGTTCAATGAGGAGTGTTTTGGGCAAGATCTTATTTCCACTTTTGCCTTGCAAGAAAATAGTCAATGACTAGTAAATGAGTTGGAAATTATTACTATAATTACTATGTCTTCAAAGCAGCCGTTGGAAATTGTGCATGCGGCAACAAACTAATGAAGCTCCAGTTGCACAAAAACAAAAGGTCACAATGACATGAAAGAAGTCACGGTAGAAGCTGTTTTAAGAACTTTTCCTGTATTGAAGGCAGACTCTGAAGAAGATAGTGACAATGCCATCCTGCCCTGCACAGTTTCATTGTCTCGACAGTGAGTCTCCCAGTAATGAATGCCTGGTGCTGTCAGCGCATATTTGGAAGTCCTTGCAGAAAAAAAGAGAAAACAGGACGCATGGGGAGGGGGGATTTTAGGATGAATCTGGAAAAGCTCAGCCAAAGTATATTGGTGACATGAAGAGAGATTTGTTTGGCCAAATCTCGTTTATTCTGTAAATAATCACTCGCCAGCATGCACTATTTTCATACAGCATGCACTGAAAAATTCAGCATACATCCTTCTCAAATGATTCAAGGTCAGTGTTGCACTTTAGCTGTTCTCTCAAAAGTAAGGTAGTCCTGTGGGTCTCTCAAGAGTACCTCAGTCAAATTGTTCCTCATCTTCAAATTTACTCTTCTTTTGGAGAATAAGAAAAAAAATCTTTATACGGATTCTCCCTGTTTACTTTTTTATGAAAATCTGCATCAAATCAATATTACAACTTTTAAGTGCATTCTTTTGAAATAAACAGCTAAAAAGAAATAACAGTTGGAAAAACAGAGCACAAGCGTATTGTGTACGGGTTTTACACAAGCGCCCACGCACATATTTCTACCATGACACCCACTTTTCCACATCATTCCTAATTTGAAATGTTCTTGTTGCTGGGCCTGATCCAAATCCCCCTGCAATGAACGCACGTTTTTCAGCTGGTTTCAGATTGCCTGGGATTCAGTCAAGGCATTTGGGCTATAAAGAGCATATCAGGAATGCTGGCTCAGAAGAGGGAGCAGGATGTGAGTGGTGCTTTCACAATGCTGATAAGCAGCCAAGAGCACAAATGATAACTAAAATTTCAAGTTGTATTGATGAGAAAGCAGGAACTGTCTTTCTGACTGCTCTATGACAAAATGATAGCTACCCCAAGTTAGCCCTTAAAGCCTTCTTAGACCTACCTCAGAATAGAAGTCTGTGCCTATTAAAGATCCCGTTCATCATTATTTTAGATTTCATTGTTTTAGATTTCCTTTTGTTTTGTTTTTTTTTCTAATCATCCCAAAATCTATTCTATCACTCCTGACAGTTATTGCTCAGACTGTGGGATGAATCCGATTGACAATACTGAAATTCTTAAATGAAGCTTCCTGGGTACAAAGTAGTAACTTACTCAGAAGCTTCATTCAATGGGTGCTACTCGTTGACCTCTGTTCTTTATGCCTTAGAGTGAATATCTAATTAATACCCCTTCTTAAATCACCATCATTAGCAGTTAGTGACAAGGGACTAATAGAATTTATCACCCTCCCCATCCTCTGCTTTGAGTATGGAAAAACAAACAAAAAAATTACCTCACCTCCAGCTTTTTCAACAAATTCTGAGGATGCAAAGGAAGTCTGTGTATGATGCTTTTATTTTACCTCTTAATCTCTAATTTATGTCATAGTGAAAAAACACCAGGTGTGATTTTGTGTCTTTCTCTTACACGTTTTAGTTATTTATTCCAGTGATCTGAGTATATTCATGGAGCTAGTCATTATCACCTACTCTGTCCATGCAAGAGATACACTTGCATGAGGCTCAAATGATACAGCATGTACAGCCAGCTCCCCTGTAACAGATAGCATGTCATTTGTTAACTGCATTTCAAGTCTGCAGTGTTGCGGACTATAATCTTCTTTAAAATATCGCTATGGTTGCTTTTACAGGCTTGGAAAGATAAGGGAAAAATATTTCTTCCTTTGGAAGTAACACTGCATGTATCTTTCTTTTATGGCAGGGCATGGGGCAAGACAAGGTATACATAAAGCAGTGGATGTTTACAAAATTACCATCACCTCTTAAATCTTTGTGCTGTCTGGGACTGTGAAAACTTCCTAGTTTTATGAAAAGCACTTCATATTCAAAATGAAGAAACTGTTCAGATCAAAAAAAAAAAAAATCAAACTTCTGTAGACAAAATTATACCATCTCTGTAATGCCAGAATTTTTCATTTGCAAATATGAATATTTATAAAAGTGAAAAATTATCAAAATGCAAGTAGCAAACTTTAATGAAAGTTTGTAAATAGGACAGTAGGAACTCTTTCTGGACATCTCATCCCCCTACTCCAAAACCAAGCAAAACCAAAAGAAAAATCAAAACCTAGCACATCCTTTCTAAGCCATTTAGTAATTTCACCATGTATTTCATTTTAGGAAAAGATTTAGAGAATATAATTAAATTACTTAGTAAACTTTAGGAAGGAATCAGGAGAAAAACTCACTGGACTGTGTCAAAGACTACTGGCTGTTTATTTAGGACAACATAGCTCTCACAGCAGAGAAACAGAAGGATCCATAACTGAATGTTGACACTGTATGTTTTCCAAGAAGGTTTCTTCCCCTCCAGTGAATCCAAAGACACCCAAGAAGGCAAATCCTATAAAAATATCCAATAATTCCTGACATATTCCTTTCCCCTCTTGCTATTTTATAAAGCAAAATGGACCAGGTATGACATGTAGATCCCTGATCCCTCCTACTCCCAACAGACTCTACAAGTAATAATTAAATGGAGACAGCAGAAGTCTTCCTATGTCCCAGTCTGCTGCCATGCAGCAACATCCCTGGCCCTGAACAGCTTTAGTGGGAGAATGAGTCACCCTCCCTCATTTCCTCAGCTTGACTGCTAAGGGTCCTTTAGCCTCAACCAAGTCAAAAGAGAAGACTTTCATGAGTGCAGTATTATTATTATAAAAGCAATTCAAGCATGCTCATATTCTCCTCGTGAGCCATTACTCTGCTTCTCTTTCACTCAGCACTCTGAAAGACACAGGCTATGTTTTAAATCACTTTTTTCATAACATGCCAGAATTAAAAGTTGTCTGAAGGGTACACTATGAGTTTTTACTCTGTTTTTCTCACGTTGGGTCAGTCGAGAAGCATTCATACAGCTCTAACTCCATTAACTACATGGCTGCTGAAGAAGGAGGATTTTGGTTCGTGTTAGAACATATGCTCTTTCTGTTTTCCTTTAGTCCACCAGAGAAGTTGAACACTGCCAGCAGCTTACAGCCTTATTGGGCAATATTGTAATTTGGACTGTTATCTTTCACTGAGAAAATATTCCATGTTTTATGACACTGTCCACTAGTGTTTTCTAGAACACTACCATGGTATTTAAGAGACGTGAAACATTTTGATAAATAACAGTTGCTGTTGTTGAGTAACTACGTAGGAAAAGCATTAAAGTTTATCTAGCATTTAAAGAACAAAAAATTCAGGGCTGATAGTTTTACCTCAATAGGATATCCATCTTTAAGAATTCCTTATGGGCACAAGCTATGAGCATAGATTCCAATGCTGTCTCTCAGACTACCTTATTTTTAACAGGAAATTTAAGGAAATCATTAGCAAGCAATGATGTTATAACAGATGATCACTTTGGTTGAGAATGCCAGAGATTTTACAGCCTGTTTAAAATCTAGGTGGGAAATGTGTCAAAATGATTTTGCTCAGTCTAATCACGAGATAAGCTGCAGAGGCCTGACTTCTTATGTTTTGTATCTAGTAGCACAGAGTACATGGGAGAGGAATAGGAGTAGGATTCCTCATCTCCTGTAGCCTGCAGGCTACAGTTGTGGCTGCAGTGGTTCTCTATTGTTCCGTACCATAGGAAAGCTTTCATCTCCATGTTCCAGCTTCAGCAAACAAATCATGTTTCTGTACATAAGAAGACGTTTTAACTTACACCACAGAGTCAAATCTTCAGGTGCATTAAAATGAGATTTGCAGTTTGTCAGCTGAGGATTGATCAATGTATATCTTCTGATTACAACTTTCTGGTAAAACATGAACAAAACCAAAACACCAGGAAACCCTGTAAGATATTCTATCTAAAAATCCTCTAATTCTACATGAGCATTATTTTCTTTTAATGGGGCTGAGAAAAAAAATAAAAGGAAAACAAACTAATATGAAATGGGGAAAAATGTGTATCTACTGTTTCAGCATACGTTATTTATAAAGTGCTTATAGCTCAGGTCAGCTCAGAGGTGCTCATAGAGATCAGTGTGAAACATGCAGAGGCATCTATTTTTAAAGCTGTCGGGGAACACAGAAATATCTTGCAGGTTTCCATCTGGAATTGTTTTTAGAAATGCCATCTAGAGAGGCAATGCAGAAACCTGCTGTCAAAGAATAAACAGCATCTTTATGTAAGGCAATTAATTCTTCAACTGCAGTCCAATCTGTGAATGGCTGGTAAACAAATGGGGTGACTGCCAGTATAAATATTTATTTGGGAACAGAGGCAGCTTCAAAACAAGCCAAAGTTTGTCCCAAGCAATTGGTGCACACACTGCAGAGAAGGAGCATGAATGGCTCTAAGCAAATGCTCCTCAGAGTTCTACATGTGAATTCCAAATATACAGAAACATTTTAAAGACTTTGGTGTTAACAGTTCAGCGAATAGATCGTCATGACTTTTTCTAATTCCTCCAGTGACAGTTGGTATAAGTTGTTATTAAAGCAAATAAAGCCCAGAAAGCTGTTTGATCTCCATTATTTATACTAGAAGACCCACTAAATGACATGAGTCTAGTACTGCATAGAGAGAATGTAAGTGTTAGTTACCAACTAGCAGCTACAGCCATTTCACATTTTACAAAACTTAACTTTTCAAAAAATTTTAATTTAAAAGGGGAAGACCTAAGGAAATAATGAAATATTCTTTGTTTATGGGAGAACTTTAGAATGAGTTAATGTTTTATTAGAAAAATATTGCCATAATTTTGAAATTGTAAATCCAAGAAGGAGAGCATAAGAATGGCTCTTCCTCTGTTTATTCAAGCACAATTAAACTGCTTTGATTACAGGTAATAAATTCAATTACGGGATATAACATACAAAAAATGGTAAAATGTATCCTTCAGAAAGGAAGTAAGCTGGACTATGAATGCGGATTGATTTTTTAATTTTTTTTTTTGTCCATACGGCCTGTTCTGGACCAACTGTCAAGCAAAATAAGATGCACTCTAATTGTGGAATAGCAGGGAGCTCTCACCCTGAGTGTTACTGAAACTACCTTTTACCTGAAGCATTAGAAATCATGTGGTTTTAAAGCTGAAATGTTCAACTGGCCAATATTTAGTCCCTGTGGTCCCAGCACACTGACTGACAGCAGTGATATCCATTGTACCCTGGATAGTCATATTTCGTAAGAAGTTATGCCAAAATACAAAGGCATATCAGTAAAGAGCTTGATACTGTGAGGTGCTGAATCTACTGAGAGTGCAGAACATGCTGTGCTCTGATGGCTGAGGTCAAAACCCAAAATTTTTTCCACAGATTCTGAAACGACTTCTGAATCTTTTGAACACGTAAAACTTGCTGAGAAACAAGTCTGCTCTACAAAATCTGAATGCAGTATGAGAATAAATTAGAATTAGACAGAGATAAAGTTAGTTACTTCAAAATACAAGGATGAATATGGAGGACATAACCTTCAAGAACTTCAGTCTCTGGCTATGTGACGTATTTTTTCAGTCTGTCTCTTCACAATATTTTATTTCTTATGCAAATGAGATCCAGCTATTATCTGGATTTTATCTACTCTCACAGTTCTTGCCTCACTTGGAAGCTTTCTGTCTCAGTACACTTGAAAGAGAAGATAATTATCACAGAAGATAACAAAAACTAATGCCCTTTCAAAAGGAATAGGAACTTTCATACAGGTTTTACTGTGATGAGAGACTCTGAAGCAAGGGCCACATCTATCTGACGTGCCTGGTGCTATCTGCTATGCCTGATAATTCACTTATTGGTTTCTGACATAATACACAACCTTGGCTTTCCTACTTTAGGATTCTGAATTCTCAAAAAAAGCTGCAAAACAGAACCATGCAATTAAATGTATGACACTTATAGATATCAGGTTCAGTCCCTGTAGGTTTATTTTCTATGAGAATCAAAACCAGAGAGAGGCTTAGCTTTTGGTTTTTTTCCTTATTGTTTAAATACCTGAAATTTTACAACATCCAGTGGCTAAGAAATTAATGCCTAAGTAGCAAAATTTTGCCATTCTCCATAGCAAAAATCTCAAATAGTTATTTGCAGTTTTCCAAAACAAGGACAAAAAGACAACAAAACCTTTTTCCTGATGACAGAAGATATTCTGCTGTGGACTGAATCGGAGTGGTGGTTGTCACTGAACCTGACCTTCAAACATATGTGCAGCACAAATCTGTGCCTTGACTTGTTCCAGCCTGTTCTATTCCATGTAGTGACAGGAGAAAGCAATAGGTGCCTTGGTAAATACTTGTTGGAGTTTAAGCATCCAGAGGAAAGCACTGAGCTTAAAAAAAAGTTAAGTCTCTTTAGCTAACAGACTCTCTGAATTGATGAGGTATTTCCATTCAATAAAACTATTGTGATTTTTTAATAGGTGTGAGATACAACTGTAAATTTCAAAAGGAATAAGCACTTTCAGGCCTCAGAAATTGTGAGCCATTGTGATGGTTATTTTCAAATATAAATGAAATATAAGTCCATGAAATTACTTGTTATGGAGAACAAAGGACTGATATTTATTTTTGACAGAAAAATCTATCTACTGTCATTTCTAAACAGAGCAAAAACACAGAGACAGGAATATTAGCAATAGCAAACTCCTCCTCACAAGCAAAGTTACTTCATAGCATTTGATGAGAGTTAACAAGGAATGAACTCTCAAACTTAGCAGGAAAACTCTCCTGTAAGTTTTTCCTTCATGAAAATACTGTTCCAAAGCGAGAGTTTAATGACATTAGGTTAACGAATTTTACTAATTAAAGTGTTTTGAAAGTCAGAGGTTTGAAACACTAGGTAAAAATATCAAAGCTTATAATAGATGTACTAAAGCAGCCAAAGATTTGTTCTTATGATGTAAGAGTTTTTTCTTTCAAGGTAAAGTATATTTCCTTTTTAAAATCAATCTGCTGTTCAGACACATCCCTATAACTTTTAAAAGTTTTCTTGGGAAGTGGGAAAACACTTTCAATTATGGAACAGCCTATCCTGGATAGGAATACAGAAAATATTGTTCATGTGTGTCTTGCCTTTATCCGCTGTAGATCTCTACAGGGGAGAGCTAGGGAGAAGGAAGGTAATATCAAAAAAAATTGTGAGGGTTAATTTACATACTGCATCATGCACTGTGTTGATTTCTGCCTTGCATTTAAATTACGTTTTTATTTTGTTCTAAAGCTCTCATTTCAGTGAAATTAGGCATGTAACACTGAGATAAATGTCTTTACCTAGTCCTGATGTACCTATGTTATAGTAAGCAACGATAAGGATTTTTCCTAGCTCTAGGCTATGTTAATCTAATACTGTGAAATTACTACATAAAAAGTCTAATAGAGGAAGTTCTAGAAAAAAACCCAACTATTAAATCCTGACCAAGGTTCTGAAGAGGGATGGAAAAGGGAAGTTTTGGAGCTTTCCTCTAGGACAGCATAAAAATAAATTATTTAAAAATTTCTCCCCCTACTGTTTAAATTAAATCCTTCTGTAATGTTCCAGGGAAAAACACTTGGTCAGAGAAGCTCACAATTTCACCTGCACCTAAAAAAAAAAGTCTGTGACATCAATGACTTTGTTTCTGTAAAGACTTTGCTTTCTGTATATAAACTTATATCTCCAAAACTCACCCCATGCCTAACACAGATCCTTCTGAGGTACCTGAAGGCTGTGCTGTTGTCTTTAGAGAGGAAACCAGAATCTCCACATCGTGTAGAGCACATGCCACTACAAAGAGGTTGCAATTTATTGTTATCTCTGAGAACAGCCACATAAATTTCACTTGTGTTAAATGACAGCAGTGCTACCACTCAGCTGTATTGCCTGGCAAGCTACAGATCTGATGTTTTTCAGTCTGTTTAATGACTGGCCTCTTAAATAATGAGGAGTAATAGTTTGATGACAACCATTGCACAAGTTCAAACAGTGAATAGAGACTTGCATGACCCACAAGAGAGGAAGGATCAGACTCACACCTGGTCTCAATATGTTCAAGTAGTAGAAATTTGCACTCACTCTCACTGGGTCTAGAGGCTACATTTGCAAATCCCTCCCCAGTGGAAGAAAACTGCGTCTTTTCTGCCTCTGAGAGTATGTTCTGCCTTTAAAGCTTGTCCCTAAAATGTAAAGAGATATTAAAGCACCATGGCTACTCTTTATTCTACTCTTCACAGTTCTAAAACAGAAGTCGTACTTCCCCCTAAAACAGAAAGTATGGTAATAGAACTGGAATTAGAGTAAAGGCATAAACAGGTTTTCCTTGTATTTTATAAATTAATATATCAAGATCAAATACAATGGGAAGAACAGTAAACAAGAGAATCAAAACCTCCCAAGTGTTTTTAAATATACTTGGAGAAAGATAGATTTATAGGAGAAATACTGCCCTTCATTCCACAGCAATAACAGAAAAATCATCTCTCTATACTTCCTCTTTATACTTTCACAAGTCACTTGTCCATTTTCTAAAGAGGTGTTTGTCTAACAGTATCATTGGTATTTAGTCCACATCCTAAGGGAGTCGTATTTACTTCTTGAATGCTCCCCCGTTCTGTCCCCAGAATCTTTAAGACATAAACTTTTTTTAAATTAGATTTTCTGTTCCACAAAGATATGTGTATACATTGAGATAGCCCTATGTCTATATGCTCAATAAGTAAATGACAGTGGTTACACAAGGGCCTGACCCAAGCGACAGGGTCAGAATTCAGATCCAGAGCTTTGGGTGCATCCATAGGGTAACTCACAGCCACTCTTCCACCTCACATGCATTCCCACAGAGCTCAAGAACAGGAGGAAAATGGTCCTAAAGTTAAAATGTTACAGAAACAATTACAAACAAAACAAACTCTTCCTGTATACCCTCCTGCCTAGAACAGGTAACATAATATGAAGAGCTAACTTAGGGTTTAACTGTTTAACCAAACTTCATGGTGCGCAGGAAGCTTTTTAACAGTTCATTATCATTATATATGTGGTGTAATAACTTCTTTGAAATAGCCATCCTACAAAGGACTCATTTACTACTATCATCTTGAGAGAACAGCATTTAGGTAAATCCTTTCTTGATAGGTTCACCAATCAGCACATTTTTCTGAAACATGCAGAGTGTTTGACTTACTGCAATCTTACTTAGGTGACTAAAACAAAATTTTGCACCAGTTTCAAGAAACTTCTTAAGTGTTTTTACGAAACACTCACAGAGAAAATGTCATATAAAAATTTATAACTTTCTGAACATATTTTTACGACAGAAAATTTCACAAAGAAAGAAAATTATGTGGTTTTGGTTTTTTTTAAATTTGAGATATGGTAGTTTTCTGTGGTTATAAGTACTCAAAGTGACAACTCAATGTAGAAATTCCTTAAATCACTTTTTTATGCTTTACAGTCCTTTGTTTAGAGAAGCAAAGGTAAACTGGCTCAGTAGCTCAGCAAGCTGGTGCATGCAAGTTATAATTGTTTTTCCTGGGCCCTAAATCAGGAGCAAATAGCATAGGATTTAAAACCAGGAAGTAAAACTCCTAGCTATTGATTCACAAGCTACTTCTTTGTAATTTACTATCCAATAAAAGCAATAAATGCTACTGTACATCATGATTTCTGAAATATTTGTACTTTCTCAAGAAAACACAAAGCTGTAACTTTTTAATTGAGAAAAAACTATGTCACTGTATATTGGCTTTTGTTGCAGTAAATAAGAATGGTATATAATTTCTTGTTTGATTGTATATCATACAGTGCAGAAGCCACAAACATGCTCCTTTTGTCTGGAAAGGGTAGTGAACAGTGAACAAAACTAAACAATTTCATGAGAACTTAATTGCAATGAAAGAATGAAGGGCAAATCAGAACTAGAGAGGAGATTAAAATATACTTTAACTCAAGCAAAAGCTCAAGAGGGAGTATTCCATAACATGACATGGTAGCATAATCTAGAAATACTGATAAACTCATAGCAAAAACAAGCCACACACTGACTAACCAGAAAAACTGAGTCTGCAAAAAAGTTAACAGATTCTTCCCATTTGGTAAAAATCAAAAGGAATAGAAATGAATTTCAATAACTGTTTTCAATGTCCTTCTACAAAGGAGTTTCATTTTTAAGAGCATTAATTAAGAAAATTAATCAGAACAATTGACATGCTCCCAAGATAAAACAACCTTAAATCAGCTTCACCTTCATACCTGACAATCCTGAGAAAGTAAGGTGAGGAGCTCTCCGAATCATTTGTATTTACTTTTAGGTATTTTGGGATGTTTCCAATAGGCACTCTCCAGAAATTTTGTAAAAACCAAAACGCATGACTTATTCCAAGTTAACAAGTCTGTCACTCGCCCAGGAAGATCTGATTCCTGAAGTTATGGACAAGTTAAAGACCAAATGTAGTTAGTGGCACTTGCTTCACATCTTGATCACATCTCGGTAAATAAGCCTTCTTTAATTTTTTGAGGAAGATCAATGTGAGCTAAAGGCTGAAAAAAAGATATAGCTGCCATGTCTAACTTTACCATTGCCTGTCTTCTGATGAGGCAAACAAAATTTAACAGTCAACCAAGAAAATTTAGTCTTTCTCCCTTGTTTTAGCAGCTGATTGGCTGTTCAGTACGTTTTTAAACACTACTCACTAAACAGAAAACAGTAGCATGTTCTGACTATAGATTTTCAATCTCATTGACCTCAATGAGGTCAGGATTTCCCCCCAGTATTCCATCTGAAAGGACAACACAGCCTCCAAACAGAACACCCTGTGTTTCCACCGTTTCTGACTCACTCATCTCTGTCTCCCTCCATCACAACTAGCAATGCTTCATTGTACACAGTATCAAAATGGGGGAAGAGGTGGGACGCACGTGGACACACACCTCCACAAGAGACAAAGAAAAAGTCATTTCCGGAGGAAACCTCATCTTTAGTTTCCTTTCATCTGTTCTCCCTAACAAGCATCGTAAGAGCACAATGGAATAAAAGCCAGGATAACAAATAAAAGCTCCACAGTGACATCTATTCCTCATATGACTGTGGATATTAACTACTTGACACGGCTGGATACCGTTACACTGCCATGTGAGCAGTACAAGTTCACTTGTTTTCTGTATCCCTAGCTTCAGCTTTGGCTGTTTCAATGTTTTATTTACCATTTTGCTTTCTATATTACCTTGTCTATTCTGCAATTCCCAGCAAAGTTACCCTGCACCTAATTTGTGAGTTTGTTTTCTTGTGTTGTTGCTTCTATTATGTCTGAAATCATGAATCAGCAGAGCCTGCCTGACAAACTTGTTGAGACAAATGTTACTTTGCAGAGAGACTTGAAGGCAAATATCCCTATTGTTCCTAATTTACTGTCAAACCAGGAGGAAAAAAAAGCCCAACTCTTTTCAAAAGGCAGTGATTTACACCATCCTAAATAATAATCTTCTATATATGAAACCACTGTAATTTATAATGTCTGTGCATCAAAAATATCAAATTGACATGACAAATACCAAGATTTTCCCAATTAAGAGTAAAACGTATTACTTTTATTTGATTCCTTCTCTCATCTGGAGGCGATATGAACAATGTTATCTTGGTTTGTTGCTTAGTGCCTTGGAAAATTGTTGTTATTCTCACTTCAAATGACAAATTAATTTCGGGAAGTTCTGCTTAGACATAACAGCAAAAAGTCTTGATTGAGCCTTGTATAGTATGGATTAATTTAACATGAAAAACAGCTTAGTATTAGGTTTCAGTGTAGAAAATTCAATTCACTATGAGAGGATGCACCCTCTATGCCCTAGATGCATTCTTTCTACCCCACCTTCAGCTTTCTCTCCCAGTCCTAAGCAGCAGTGGTAATTACAATAATTCCACATTCCTAGATGCTGGACAATTTGCTTAAGGCAACAAAATTTTATCTGGGCCAAGTTTTCTCAAGAATAGGAACAAGATCTTTAATTGCAACAGAAATAAAATGGACCTCAAAGAAGAAGAAAAAATACATATCAGTTTCATGTGATGGACCTCCTCTGAGGTGTCTCTGTAGCATAGAATTAGGTACCAAAGCTATAAACAGAAACATAAAAGGCAGAAACATTCATTAACTTTCCTAATGCCAGTTTATACAGCTGTTTGTTTAGTTCATATGAATTCTGTTCAGTCTCTTAATTTTCCCCACAAGTTCTCTAGGAAGTTGAGGGATACATTTGCCCTACAAGCAGATGAGACAAAGTTTACCATGCACAGCACCCTGGCTGAAGTGGACCCAGCCCCACAACAGCTACCTCACTAACATCTGGGAACTCTGGAAGAAGGCTCAGCTTCCAAAACTGTTTGTACAGAGGAGAGGTTTCCATATAAAAAGGGCCTATAAAAAAGACAGATTTACAATTCCCAGTTTGGAAGAGCATTGGATAGCCTCATGTATTTCAATGCCAGCACAGTTCATTCAGGTCAGGACTTGCTGCATTATAGAGCCCTACAAGCAGCAATATGTTTTATTTTCACATGAGAAGCACTCAGAGGTGTTAATTTCTTTCTTGTCCCTTTTTAGCCTCCATTTACAACTATGAACCTTCTTGCTGAATATTCCATACAAACAAGAACAAATGTAGAAGTGAGAAAGGATACTTTTCCCTTCAGAGAAATCAGGGTCAATCTCAACCAAAAAGCTTCTGTGAAACCATGAAGGCCCCATAACAGGACCACAGGGGTCTGAGCAAGCCCTGTTCTTACTGTGACTTACACTCGTAGAGTATTTGGCCACAGGAGTCAGTACAATTTGACTCCAAAATGTTCTGACTGGAGCTAGTTTATATGGGAATAAGTTAAACATTTTGAATCCCTTCATAATAAACAGTATTTGGGACTAATCGTTACTGTTTTCCTGAGGAGCTTTCAGTCACTTTTAACACAAAAAATGTTAGTACCTGGTATTTTGAGGAGGATTAGAATGCAACCCCCAACCTACTGAAAGGCTTACAGGAAAAATCTTTCTCTTAATGGCACTGTCACTGCCATAGGAACATACTGTGTCTGTCATTGCAAACTCCTGACACCAGATTTAACCTCCTACACAAAGACACATTGCAACTGCTGTTTTGCCAGACAAGACATAACTATCCAGCTAGCAAGAGAAAAACATTTTGTCTTTTAATTGCTTCCTGTACAAACTGTTTAATTAGAGTGTTGTTTTGTAATTTGGTAATGAAAACAAACAAAACTATTTGTAATCCAAAAAAACCCCCAAACAGAATAAAATCAAAGCAGGAATGAAGGAAATACTGGTGGGNATTATTCAATCATAAACTGTGTTCAGCCTGTTCTGGAAAGAGCATGATAAGTTACACTCACAATCTCTATGTTTTTTTTTTTTTGGAAGGTGCAGCACAAATCTCTAAGGCCATAAAATCTCCCAATACACTTCAAATTTTCCTTCTCTTCTCACTATAGTTAGTAACAACACTCAGAGTTGGATCCAAGATCTGAAACTCAGAGCCACCCTTCAGATGTGCAAAAAACCTGGTTAAGGTCAGTGGCGGAGCTCCATGAGGTAGGAGAGTGCTAGGGAGCACCCTTGCGAGCTGAGTGCTCAGAGAAGCAGCATGACAGAGCCCAACACTTTTAAAATGGTGCCTAAAAGGCCCAGTCACAGACTGAAAGATCTCCAAAGGCCTGCACTGCAGCATGGATGCACCTCATGGATGCAGCCTGGGTCACCAGCTCCAGCCACCATTTCCAACACAGGCACTCAGCCCTGCTGCAGGGAAGGCTGCCACTGACCCTCTTGGAAAACCACTTTTTTCTTGCTCTCACAATGAAATATTCCAGTAAATGGCCTATTTAACTATTTCCAGACTGACATGCCTGCTCAATATTTCATAACTTTGGCAATTTCACTGTGAAAACAGAGATTGTATTTCGCTAGCAACACCGGTTGCCAAAGCAGCACATTAACGCCCTTCTCAGGAATAAAGAGAGCAAAATGGAGACATTCACTTTGCAGTAAGAAAGAACAAAACAAATTGAACTGAAATGTGCTCGTTTTAAAAATCACCAGTGCGCAGTGAACAGTTTTATTGGTATGAGACTGGAATGACACTTCCAAAGCTGAATAAGCGCTAGGCACATTTACATGTGTGAAGTGCAACCGTATGTGACTTCAAACAAACTGCTGGTTACGAGAGAAAACCTCATATTTCACTGTTTAGAAAATGTGGCTTAAGGTTTCTTCCCATTGTTGCCACAGTGGGCCAGGAGGGAAGGGAAGAGGTAAGAGGTGTTTTACAAAAGGCAACTTTTAGGCTCATTTTGACTTCTCATTGTACCTGAATAAAAAGAATATGGTGAAAATTGTAAAACAAATTGCTTAGCTGGTTTTACTGTTCATGATATGATTCTCTGCATAACATTTTTGCAACCATGGCTTAACAGCTGAAAACAAAGCAAATATTGTCTTTTTATAAGGCCTAACATTGGCAAAAGTGGAAAGGATGGGAATTTTACCCTACATCCACTCTCTTTTTATTCAGATCTTTTTCTCCTTAATAATTTGCTTATGCCTTATTTACTAAGTACAAAATAATGAAAACTCAGAGATTGCCACCTTCTAGAGAATAATAATATATCAAATTGTACCTTATTTCTCCAATGGTCTCACTGGTGTCAGCACTGATCTCACAGAAGTAGGGAATGGGCTGAGCAAAACACCTAATAAAAATTTTAAAAGAGTAATTTAAAAATTATGTTTGTTGCAATAAAGTTAAGACCTACAGTGACAAAAAACAAACTGGAATTTCCCTTCACTTGTATGGAAATATATATGAAATAAATGCAAAACGGAAAGTCATCCAGGTTTTGTGGCACTACTACACAGTAGAAACAATCACCTTGGGTCCTCAAGGGCAAAATATTAAATTATCCAAAATGCAGGAGAGAAAAGTGTGACAAGAAGTCTTTTATTTTTGGTTTTTTGTAAATTTTTTGGGGGGAAGAAGAGTGAAGTACACAGGGGAAATTATAAAAAAAATTATAAAAATAACTTGATTTTACAATTCACAGTAACAAAAACTCAAATCCATCAGAGTGATGAGAAATTCCATTTTGTCAAATAGCTATTTCCGCTACTGACTTTTCATTAAAAAGCATAACAACTACAAATTGAAAACCAGGACAGCAGAAGCATGGGAAAGAAGTAGGATGGGATTAGGGTCTGTTATTGAAATCTTAAGCGCATTCTCCACCCAGATGTACAGCAATTTCAGCACTGAAGGAGAACTTTTCTCATGTTGTAATATTTGAAAGTGCAGGACCATTGCTGAAGAAATCCTACGGTTTTGTGAGGGCTGTGGGACCAAGCCATGAAAAGAGAGCTCTAAAGCAAAATAAATTTTAAAAAATTAAGTCAGAAAGAGCCTGGTCCGTTGAAGTGAATGACAGGAGTCCTGCAAGATTTTGAACAAATTACTAAGAGTGTTTTACAATGCTCTTACACTATTATGATGTGTCAGAAGCCTGTATTCTTTACCCTCACCCTAAATTCTCACTGGCCTTCTTTGGGATATCAGAAGATTGAACTAGACCTTGCCAATTCCTACCAAGTTATTTCCCTTGATACAGGAAATGGTGGCGGAATACTGACTTATGTACCAATTTGCTCAAAACAATGTTCCCAAAGAAACGAATATGTAAGTAAAGGGAGAAGATGCTGCCACAGAAACACAGATTCAGAAAGTCATAAACAAACAAACAAAAAAAAAACCTAGAAGCCACATAGAATAAATACTTTTCAGTTTTTCCTGTATCAGTGCTATATGCCTCCCTTTTAAACAAGAAGAACTGGAGACTCAACAAGAAAATTTCATGTAAGATTCTAATTTGACACTGCAAAATTTGACATGGAAAATTTGGAAGTTTCATTGAGGAAAATTTGATGCTGAAGCCTATTTACAATCTACCAGAATTTACCTAAAACAAGAGTAAATGATTTAATTGATGAAGCCAAAGGACAGGGTGACACAGCCAAATGTCCTAAGTGAGAGAGGCACCTTACAGCAAAGGGCAAGCTGTGTGGTTTGGTGCAGGGATAACTGCTGAAAAAACAGCACCTGTGTTTATGCACATCAAGGAAACACAATGGTATTTTCACTCTTTAAATGCTCAGATTCCTAGTTTTAGTCATCAACACTTCCACAGTAAACAGTGCTTCAGGCACAGAGGTGTTTGCTGAAGGCGGTGGGAGGGGTGGGTTATGGTGTCCTGGATAATAACCCTCAGATAGCTATTGTTCCATCTTCCAGAAACTGCAGGCTATTTCTGATTAGATGTTGATAAACGAAATGTAGATGCCTAAAATAATGACTTTAACCTGCAATCACTTGCAGTAAAAGAGGAAGTGTGTTAATGACCTTAGAATAATGAAGTTGTTACCACAAAAATACTTACTAATAGGACTACAAATCTAGTAGTCTTCACTCTATTCACAAGGGAGCTTTATTTACCAGAGACCAAACTAGAGCTTGGCTTAGGATTTTATTATTGTGGAAAACACTTCAGTAAGCACACAGGGTCAGGAACTACAGTTTCACATCACATCCACAATAAACTGTACCACAAAACACATCATCTGGCTTTAACTGAGATCCTGAAATTAGTTTAATCAACAGGCAGTGTGACTTACTGCTGCAGTGTGAGCTTTTCTGTGTGACTAAACAGTGAATTAAATAATGGTTTTCTTCTGAAAAGACATTCTTTATGGTCACCCCTAAAAATATTGCTGCCTTTCAGCTACACATGCTGAAAAAAAAAGACATAGCTAATAATTAAAAGAATAATTTTGTATATTTTTAAGGATTTCCTCAGTTTGCATGCAGTACGACAGAATGGGTCTACAACGATATACAAGAGGGTAACCTGGTGGCAGGACATTGGTGAGGTAGGACAGCAACAGCTTAAAGATTTCAGTTCCTTGTACTTTAGAAAATAAGGTACTGCAGTATCTGTGGCAGGCAGCAAACTGCTGGAAGGCTTCAGAGGAATGAGAAAAACAATAGAAAGTTTGTAACACTATCACTCTCTGTTTTCTCAGCTGAATATAGTGTAGGAGTATTCTAAAAATATAGATCACTTAAACTATGTTTACTTCTCACATCAGATGGAATTACTATGATGTAAATTCCTAACGTTAAATTTTGTTATGAATCTAAACTTTCTTTTGCAGATCAGCGTCTACATTAACCACACAGACTTAAAAATCAAACGGAGTAGCTAAGCTGATCATTATTAACCAAGCTTACATTTGTTGATCTGTACTGTTGCTGACTAGCTGAGGCTCCAATTTAGCAGCAACAGATCCCTTTGTCTGTGGTGATGGATCAAAGGTCAGACTAACTCCAACCATGTGGAGCCTAATGATAGCTAAGGGAGACCTACGATGAACATAAAAATAGAACTAAATATAAAGGCTTTAATCACAAGTGACAAATGACATTTTTGATGTGTCAAGTTCAATATTAATTATTTTCAGCTGCTCTGCTTTTTCTTTTGTCTTAAGGAAACTACAGCAATCTGCTGACGTGCCTGGAAAAGTTCAGGTGCAAAATGACCTCAGTTCAGTTTGCAGATTTACAGGAAACCATATACTATCCTTGGAGCATTTAAGTACTATGGCCTGTGGAAATACTGTGGCTTGTTAAAAAATAAAAGTCAGGAGATAATACTGCTCTTTTCCTAATTTTAGAACGAGCTAAATCTTCTTTATTGTGGGCATAAAACAAACAAAACCATGGAGAGTGCTCTCCCAGCAGAGAATCCACAATTGTCTGGAGAAACAACCTCTATAATTAAATAACTTTTCAATAAGTTAAAAACATTAAAGGAGTGGTAACTTCTTTTCTACTTTTCCAGCTACGGAGTCCCTTCAATAGCAGCCTGAGCCATCCATTCCCATACAAAAAAGACATATATATTTTATGCGATTTCTGCCACTTTATAAATCCATTGCCTACTCAAATGCTTTAGAAAACATCTTTTATTCATGACAGAAAGCTAATCAGGCTGTAAAAATGAACATGTCCAGAAATCCTTCAGTAAGTAGGAGGAAAAATTAACAACTTCAGTGGTTTAAAAGACAACTGAGGAGTGCAACTTGACAGATCCTGAGCTAAAAGTTTTTCTTCCTTGGCCTTTAAACTGAAGTGTAAACATTTTATGGGCATTTAACAGAAATAATTATATTTAATCTGCTGACCACATGGGATGAACTAATAGCAAAATCAATTAGAGAAGAACACTGTGCATTTCAAATATTGAGTTATGTGAAGAATCAGTGAAAGATTTCCCTGAATGAACACAAACCAACTCAAAAGATAAGGTGATGATCACAGGCGGACTCTGAAAATACTGATATCTGCCTTTAATTACTCACATGGGATCTCCTAAATTATAAATATCTGAGATCACTGCTTATCCTGACTGCTGGAAATAATAGTATGAAGCAGAAGCAGTCATTAAAAAAAAAAAAAAAAAAAAAGAAAAAAAGGAAAGAAAAAAAAAAAAAAAAAAAAAAAGGAAAAAAGGAAAGGAAAAAGAATAAAAATGAAAAAGAAAACAAAAGAAGAATAAAAAGTTTTCAAAAGTGAGAAAAAAAAAAAGAAAAATTAAAAAAAGGAACCCTAAATTTAATCAAAATTAGGTGAAGTTTTGTGACAGAGATCGACCAGCAAAAGCAGACTCCAGCACCCTGAAAGCCATTGCACTGGGGAAGAGGCCAAAACAGAGAATCATTCTGTTGATACATGGTCAAAATGAGACAAATTGAAGGCCCCAGTGGGCCAGCCTGAAATGCATCTATTTATTTTCTTCTGCTAAAAAGGTATTATTTCTGGAGATAAGGAAGCATTTCATAAAGCAGAAGAAAGAAGCCCAGTCGACCCAGTCCATCTATGTCACTGGGGAGAATTATTGCAATCCTTCATCTCAACCAATAGCTTCCAGCACTGGGATGCAGATGTTATCAATGAAAGAAAGGATGGAAACAGGAGATCCCTATGAACATCTTTGAGCTATTAAGCAGAAGGACTGTGTTTAAGCTCAAACTCTTTGCTTTCTGGCTAAGAGCTAAATGCCATCACTGCAGTGGCTAATGAAGTGGCAGACAGGGAGAAGAAGGATTTCTGGCATGCCAAGGCAGATGAAAGCAGCTGCACCACAGGATCAGAGGCAGCTGAAATCTAGTCTATCTGCTATCCAGCAAGGACTGACAATCCCAGACTGCATGCTGTCCTTATGAAGACAGGGAGCAACTAAGGGTCTCCAGTAAAGCTGCACCAGAGCTCCATGAATAAAACCATTACGGGCACATTACTGTGCTTATGTCTTTTGCTACTGGGTATTTTGGGTTGGGTTTTTTGGGGGGTTCCCTTTTATGAAGAGTTTATAAATGGAGAAAATTAGATTAATAAATATCAGTGATTGTAGTGATATTTGTGAAAGTTAATGGCTTCAGCTCACTATTTATTACTTTAAACTGAAGTCCGGTCAAGTCCTGTCTAAAGGGGTTACATAGAAGTAAGGGAGATATGCCAGCTGATGAAAAGAAACTCACAACACTCTATTCTCTGGCTTACTACACTGATTGATTCCACTACTGACCTGAGAAAAAACCTACATGTATTCACAACATGATAGGGTATAAATATTTTCTTCATCTGTATTCAAAAGCAGTCAAAGTAAATGATCTTTTCCTCAATGGTGCCTGACTAACATTCATGAAGAGAGTGCTCGGAGTTATGAACTGGCTATAAATGACTCATCACGCTTTAGTGCATTAATGTATGCATGTTTTCAGGGACTGACCTTTGGACTGACCTGTCAGAGGTATAGCAAAGCCATCATCCACTGACAGGCCTTTACTGAGGGAGAAAAATCTTTGTAATAGCACAGAGGAATTTACTAATCTGACATCTAGTTTTGCAGATTAATCTTGGATTTTCTTTGATCATGCCTTGCAACAATGTGCAGCAAGTCAAACCAATCAACAATCATTAATTAAAAGAACAATGAAGAGCAGAGGCTATTTAGTTATGAATGGCACGCACTGACTGAATATTAGGAGTTCCCAGATGAAAGCAACATTTCCTAAATGGCATAGATCAGTACTAGATAAGCTTCAAGATAGCTGTGCCATGTAAAGAGGGAACCCTGAAAGAATGTTATCAGAGTCTAAAGAAAAAAGCAAAGTGAAACTAGAAAGCTGCCTTTGGGATTTGCATGACCCAAAGCCCTGCACTGGGATTCCTGCAATCATTATAAACACCAGTGCAAGCTCTGCGGTGGGCACTCATGCATTGCCTGCAAACACTAAGGCTTGAAAATTCTGGTCTCATAAAACAGGTAAATAAAGAACATTGTGACCCTAATTAATCTGTCTCATGTTAGGTGATGTAGTACTACTTGCTTATCTCGAATGCACAGACCCCGATGCTTAGCTGGTGTAACCTCATTTTTTTACCGAAGTCAGGAGACTTAATATTACTTTACACGATTAGAACTCTGACATGTTCTGACACTGAAGTTTTGATTTCTTGTATTATGTAATGCAGAAAGTTGAGAACTTTGTTGAAAACTCGTTACTCTCACAACAGCAGACTCAAAGTACTGCCTGGCTCTACCTTTGTGATCGGAAACCAGGCCTATGTGCCTACCTGCATGACATTATAAAGAATGACTAAGTTTTAATTATTCTGGGAAATGAAGTGAATATAAAACAAAAGTAAAATGCTTAAGGGCACTTTGTTTTAATAGAAAAAGTATAAGGAAGTTACAGGCGTGTACCAGCTTAAAACTTTATTACCTTAATAATTGCATAATTATACACCGGGGAAAATTGTTTGATGCAAAAAAAAAAATACTCTTTAATGTTTGCAGAGTTTCTTGTGCTGTTCTAATATTGAATGGGATATTTATGGCCAAATTTAAGCAGATCTTGTGAAGTTCAAAGTACTTCTTATTAACAGTAATCAAGGTTTTCCTTAAAGCTCTTTGTCAACAAAGAGTGCAGAGATTGGTGAATGCCTCCTGAGCATTTAGAGCAATGAAGCAGCCTGGTAGGTGGGGGGCATTCTGGCACTGTCAAAATTGCAAGCCAAAACTCAAAAGCAGTAATGAGGCTAACAAAGAGGAAATTTCTAATGGTCCATAGCTCTCCAGACAGCAGAGAAAGGCCTAATAGAGCTAGTCATCAAACAAAAACCAACAATGAGAGACGCATTTCAAAACCATGACTATTTAAAAACCTAAAACCACACAGCAGATAGTTCACCAGCCGCAATTTTCAAATAAGGTTTGGCATTTTACAGACAGAAGTGTTGCAGTTTAAACAGGAGCTCTGGGCTCCTTGTGTCAGACAGTAAGCAAGTTTGTTTCACCTGTGTTAGGCAGAAGATCCAAGCAGATGATACATACCCATCCCTCAAAAATCTAAGAGTATTTGTCTAGTTTTGATGCTATTTTTACAGCCATCCTGTGAAATGGGTAGAATGGCATTAACCTGCATTTGTCCATGGTTTCTACATCCAAGTAAGGCTTCCAGGTATAAGGAAATGGAAATAGATTTTTCTTTTAATGGGTCATAATTTGTTCTTTTCGATTTTTAATTCTTAAACTTGAAAAGTGAGTCCACATTTTTTGCCTGCAGGTACTTTCATGTGAGGCTTAGCCAGAGTGATCTGTACTCTGGATATGTAAAAAAAAATAGAAAAATCTCTGGATTCACTCTGGATTTAAAAAAAAAAATCAAAAAAAAAACTGTTTTCCCCCTCCATTGTACTTAAGGAAAAAGTCACTAATGTGAGTTATAAATTAAAAATAATCTCTGACCATAATCAGAGCAATTCTACTGCACCTACATTACAAAACCATCTCTTCATGTGGGACACCAGCTCATGTTTCCTAACGTCGATATCTAATTTTGAGTTCTGCACCTAATCATCAATAAAAAAGATCGACTCAAAGACATGAAATGAGGAGCAGATCAGCTAAGGTAGACCTGTCTCTGGAGCTGTTAATGTACAAAGTAGCATCATATCCAGGCATTCTCGCCTCTTCTTCTTCCAGTCCCTAAATACCTACTTATACTTATTTGCAACTGGTCCAACTGAAAATAAGCTCTGCTTTGAAACCAGGTGAAAGACCAAATGCACGTCCTTAGCTCCAGAGCAGAATACCAAGACCTGGTATCTTGAACACTCTTTATCATAAATTTTTCAGGATAAAAAGAATGTGTCTATGCCTGGAAAGTGATTTCCTAAGAAATGTTTATTTCATACAGGAATCAAGCAGTACAGGAGTCAAGCAGTAAACTGTGCAGTGTCCTACTTGCCTTTGAGATCACTGCCAAATACAGTCCAAAGTATAAATGGATAAAGTTAATATAAGCAGGTTAATTGAAAGAACAGAATTGCAGACTAGGATGTCTCTATGGCTATAAAACACAGCATTTCTGCTATGGAGACCATCTGTAGCATATCTACCCTATCGGTTTCAACCACAAGGTACGAGAAAGCAGAGGCGCCGAGGGAGATTGCTGTGATTGCAGCTGACTTCAGTGTGCCAAACCTCAGAGCTCTCTTCTAAATCCAGCTGCAGGTCTGGCTGCACCTTGCTGCTCCTCCTATGGCCAACACAGAGCAGAACTGGAGAGTGGGAAAGTTTTTGTGGCCTGGTAAGCTGCCACAATCTCATGAACATTCCTCTATACTTGAAACTATAATCGTTGACTCATAAAAAAATTAATTTCATTTTTTGCTAGAGTACCTGTAAAAGACCTTTCCTAATGATATTTTTCCCTCATGATATTTTTCATCCATATGAAGGTCCAGGATAATTTCTTTCATGTGAAGATTTACCTTTATTCAATGACAATTAATAGTTGTATTTCAATGAATTCACACAGGGTAAATTTTTATCCAGACTCAACACACAATGGTTAAATTTTTGTCCCCACTGGAACTCAATTTTTACTTCCTAAACTGCATTTTGAGTAAAGTTTAAAAATGCGTGTTCACCCAAAATTCAGCAGCCACTGCTATGAAAACCATTTTTTACGTTCTAAGCTACCTGTAAATAGTCTGTATTTTTTTGTGGAAGAAGATATACTATATACCACAGTTCTGAATCTCTGAAATTGAAATGGATTGGAATATCATTAACTGTGCTTGCAAGGAAGATGCCTGTGAGGGTTCTCAAGCTCAGAAATAAATCTTGAAGAAGACACCTGATACGTATATCTCAGGAAATGGTATTCAAAGAAGCAAAACCAATAATTAAGACAGAAAAAAGACACATTTCTCTAAGTTACTTAGCAATTTCTTCAGCCACCCCAGCAGTGTTTGAAGTGTATCATTAGAGATGTAACTCCTCATAATGTAGCTAGAAAAATAGTATCAGTTCTCCACGGAGAAGCAAGCGAAGTTATTAAGATGAGCTGGAATGAGAGCAATTATAGAGTAAGGCAGCAAATGGATTTAGAACTCAAAAGCATATAAGCTAATATATCCTAATGCAACAAAGATTTTCATCAATCTTAGCTGGAGAAGTCTAAATTGCACATAGCAATGATGCATTTTACAAATTATCCTTAATGAAGGTTTGTAGGACTTCTCTATGACACCATGTGGATATAAAGTCCACTGCACCATGAAGACAAATTGTATTCTTGTATTTCTTGGTTAAACGTGACAGCAGTTCTAGTCTTTTAGTAAAAGAAGTCAAAATGAAGGTTGTTCAGTAGAAGGGATGTTTAATTGGATATGTGAGACCTTTATATAAGAAACTTTTACATCAAATTATGAAGACTATTAGACCCAGGATAATGCAAATCAATGTTATTTCTTCAAGGACTAGAAATAGATATTTTGAAGAGGAACAACAATGTGAAGCTCTCGCTCTCTCTCCTTGACCAAAGGAATATTAGAAAAAGCTGCAGCCTTTATGTTTAGGGGAATGAAAGCTTTTTCTTGCTCTCTGAGGAAGAATAAGATTTCCACACGTAGGGAGGCAGGAAAGGAAAAAAAAATCTTAAAATGCAGCACTGTAAATACAGGGAAAGATTTATTTAACATGGTGCCTCTAGCACCCAGGTTCTGGACTTGAAAAATGAAGGCATCCCTCCAGTTCTGTCCCTAGCTGATACAGAATGTTCGTTTGCAAAAATAAAATCGCTGTTGCAGAAACATGTGAGCCTATGAAGTTGCTAAGGGACCTGTAGAAGCTTGGTCCCAGTCTCAGGATTACATAATACAGAGCTGACTTTGAAAACATTTATCACATGATTGTGAAATCTATCACGTGGATCTTACCTCTGCATTCAATTATATACTGCATGAGCCTGCAAAAGCTCGTAAAAAACCGAATTTCTGACATTATCCAGCAAAACAATACATTCATTTCCAAATAAATGAAAAGGACAAAAACTAAAAATCAAAGTGGTTTTGTGTTTACAGCTAATGTCACAGAAGCCCTTTACATCATACATGCACACTCAGTGTGAAATGAAAAATCACAAATCTTATAGTAATTTATCATCTGCCTGCCTTGCATAAAAAATTAATTGCCTCTCCCCAGCAGCTTGGCCTGGCCAATGATATCAGGCAGGAAGAGTCTTTTTGGTACAGTTGGGCATGTATCCCCACTGAGTTTACATGGAAACCCTACAGCACAGGTATGTTCAGGTGCCTAGGGTCTCTCAGTAAAAAAAAACAAACCAAAACACAAAACATTGTCTATTTTAATCTCTAAGCCGTCTAGCTATGAAATCAAAATGAAATAATATCACTGTGCGTGAAACTGCCCCGGTGAAAGAGCCTGTGGAGTGGATAGCAATCTGAGGTGCAATTTTCCATCGCATATGTTTTTCAAAGATAAACATCTGATCAGAACAGTTTGCTGTTAGTAAGTGAAAATAAGAACCAGAACTAATAGAGTAACTGCCAGCAGCTTCCAGATCATTAACTATTGTTTATTTCTCCTCATGTTCAGACAGCAGACTGTAATGCTGGGAGATACAGTCATTAATTTGGGAGTCATTTCAAGATGTTCCCATAAACACTGAATCAGGATACTGGCAAGCTGCCTATGAAAACTTGCTGCCAATAACTTTTTTTTCTTTCTTTTGAGTAGTGATTTTTATTGTTGCCATTATTTTCTGCTTTCTAGTTGCTGCAATAGACCAACTATGGGCAGATCATCAGAGTATATACAAGAACTGACTTTTCATACTTTGTTCTGCAGTTACAGAGGGTTTTTGCCTTTATTATAAACAACCCTTTAAAAAAGTTGCATCATAAAGCATCAGTTATTCTGTTCCTGACCTCTCTCACAGCAGCCAAAAAGGAAAAATTTGTTTTTCCTTACTTAACAGATGCCTATTAAAGTGACAGGTGAGCTGTCTGAAATAGTTAATCTGCAAGATTTCACAGAAAGTATGTCTGTCCTCCCTCACAATCCCACGTTTACAGGGTCTGTACTACTTCAAAAAATAATTTAAAAAAAGGAAATAAAATCATTTTTTTCTCTGACAGTGTTTGAGTAGGAAAACAGTGAAAATGCAATAATATAATGAGAAATTCCTATAAACAACATCCTAAGCATGAACTACTAATAGGATCGTACAGGATTTATTTGAAATATAGGAGCTCCAAATTCTTACATATAGGCTGACTCTCCTGGACAAGCCCAGAGTAAATGGCAGAACTGTCACTGTTCAGGACTAAAATATTTCATACCTCCTGAGAGTCTGAATGCTTGCCAGAACTTTTAGCTTTCATGATTATTATGTAATAGTTAGCTGGTGCATGAAAGCATCAGAAAACCAAGAATTTATTCTGAATCTTGCTACAATAACATGGATGCCACATTTAGTGCATCATGAAACTATTGCTAATTGATGTACATGGTGACAGGCTAAAGCAAACCTTAGTAACAGCTTGTGGGCTCTCCTGAAGAAACAAAAAATTGTACAAATTATTTGAAGTTTACAAGTTTACACAATAATTTTATGGCACCATTGATTATTTCAAACACTGTCCATTACTGTCAAAGGGAACATCTGATATGAGAATTTTCTAGCCAGAAGAGGGATAATTAACATAAATCCAGACTTCTACTGCTGAGTTAACGGATCTTATATATCATACAGTCTTGAGGAAGTCAAAGTTGATGGCTTTAAATGTCAAACAATTATTTCTTTTTGCTGATTTAGAAATAATCAAGAACAACAATCCTCTAGTGTTCTTTTGGCCTGGGCATAACAGAATAAAACATGGAACAGTAATACAAGACAGATCAAGTAAACTCCTTTATAATATTGTGATTAATTTTAGATTTCCTTCATAAAACCATAGTTATGTCTTCACAGTCTATTTCTGGATCAATAAACAAAGAAGAAACCAAGTTTCTGATCTGATAACTGTGTTTTTATTGAAAAAGCATGAATTAGGAAAGAGAAACTTTAAATACTTAAAAACGCCCTAGGTTAGGAATGTCCAGTCCTATTAATGCTACATGCCACATCCTAAACCCCAAGAACTTTACATAATATGTACTTCATACCGCAAAGAACTCAGTGGACAGGGAGCTCAAGGAGCTGTTCCTGCACCAGTAACAACAATGCTTCCGCCGCAACTCCTCCATTTCACTGCAGGATGGGAATGACCTAAAGTACCAATAGGCTCAAGGGTCTCCTAGATCTACCATCCTGAGCAGGTCAGGATGAACACTTCCCCAGGCACTAGGTCCAGGAGAGGCAGCAGCTCAGCCCACAGGGTGATTGCACCCCACAGCAGCCTGGAGCTAGAGGGCAAGCTGTAGCTGGCTGAGAGTGAGCTTCACCTCAAGAACTGTTCAAAAGGTTACCCTATTTTCCCTCCTAGTCTTCCTTTTCAAAGGGACTTGCTTTCAGGAACACAAAAGACTTTGAAGAATGATCTTGAAGCTGTGGTCCAACTAATTAAAGGCTATTTAACTGTGAATAAGCACAATATAGCTTGATCACATTAATGGCACCTACTCCTCTGGTTCTCCCATAATTTCCCCTGTCATTAGTCCTAAAAGGTGCTCTTTGTGTGAGTTACAAACAAGAATTTGCAGCCCTAACTGATCCTGCATTTACAGAACATGCAAGGCTACCACATGTATTAGGCTCCAGTCCAGGCTCAGACTGGGACAGGAAGGTCTGAAGGACGCAGAGAATATGCAGCCCACCAGGGCCCTTGAAGAGTGGGTACACAATGAACAGAAATGCACTAAGAAGCCCAGCACAGCAAGATGTGTCCATGTGTGAGGAGAAAGGATATTGCAGTTTACTAACACTGGTCTCTGAAAGATTTAAGTATCTTGCTATGGATCCAGAGGCATTAGTTTAATACTTGCTCAGAACTTTGTCTGAACCTTGCTGCTGCTGATCCAAGTAGGGAGGAAAGGCTTGCAGGTATCATAATACAGACATCACATTTTTTTTTGAGATCATCTGCAGAAACTGAGGTAGCTTAGCCATGGCAGGCTAACAGACTGCAGAAACTTAGACAAAACTCGGCTTCCAAACCTTTTGTGGCTTATTAACCTACTACCACACTTCCAGTTTTCTAAGCTGTTAGTCAAGATAATAGAAGTGTGAAAATAAAGAATCTTTACAAAATGTCCAGAAATTCAGTGAAGTTCTTATTTTATCAGTACTTGCTAAAGAGAAGCCAATGTCATGACAGGTGAAACCAATGCTAATGTTTAATCTGAAATACAGAAAGGAATCAAATCCAGATTTATCTCATCTTCTGTTTTTTCCAAAGAATATCCTGCAAGAGCTCTCCTGCAGACAGTATGTAAGACATGCATAGCAACAAAAATACAACAATCATAACACACTGGCCCAGCAGAGCTATCTGATTACGTCTGGAAATGAACACTTTTAGCTGGCAGGAAGACCTTTAAACACAACACAAAGTGATTATTATTGTTATTATGGAATTAGTTATACCAGCAACTGGTTAGAAGCAGCTATTAGCACCTCAGCTTTCTTATGCAGCTTTGCTTTCTCAAGTGTATTATCACATTCCTTTTAATAGTCTTCTATCTTAGGACATACAAACAGATTACACTTCCCAAGGACTTCAAGTTTGCAGCTGTAGTATTTATGAAGAATTTCTGAAGAATACAAATAATGAGTATGGACATTCTTTCAATCATTATTCTGAGATCTACAGGAGATAAACGGCTCTAATGAAATTCCCCAAAACAGCTTCTAGTGTTAACTACTGGCCTCGGAGGAATGCACTGAAAATTATTTGCCACAAATATTTATCTTTATAAAGCATCCTAATTGGTACCAATCTAAATGTTTGCTGCAGAATTATTGCAAGAAAAGGACAACCAGACCACAGAATTTGCCAATACTGTTTAAAAATAAAGCAACTTTGACAGAATTTACAAGAAAACATAAATTAAGTAAGATAAAGCTTAAATACATAGTCCTACATCTTTGCCAAGCATTCAGAATTACAGTAATTTTTGGAGAAAAATATTTGGAAGTTACTGGGGTTCACTTTCGAGGGTATTTTAGTTTTGTTTTTCATTTGGTTCAAAGTCTAAAATGAAGTTAAAATCCCAAAGGATGTTTTGCATTTGCATGATTAAGTATTTCATGGACACATTATTCCCACAGCAAATTTCAGAGTTAATTCTGACGGAAAAGAAAAAAAGATTCTGAGAAGAGAAATTGCTCAGGATTTGAAAGAAAGAAATAAGAAAAATATATTTTTTTTTATTTCACTTGCTAATGAATTGCAAAAATGTGACCAATTTCACAGGACTAACATGATAATTTGAGATTTTTTTCTCTATTGGTAAGCCTTAATTCACATTTAATTAATAAAATTTTAATTATTTTTTAGTTACACACACATAGATCTTAACTGCATATATAAATGCACAAATATATACACACACCACCATATTTTATGCATCCTGATACAATTAAATGCGAGTATTGTTTGAATATGATGCAAACACAAGCACAGATACTTCAGGATATTATGATATGTCTTCCATTGGTTGGTTGGGGGTTTTTTCTCCTTTTCCTTTTTTCTCTACTCTTCTGGGATTTCCCTTTTGACAGAGCTACAACTTTGGATGTGAATATCCTCTGGATTTCCACAATCAGATCAGATTGAATGCTTTGAAATTTCCTCAAGTTTTCTAATGACAGACATTTTTACTGAGTTGGTTTTTTTTTTTTTTTTTTTTGAGTCTAACTTTCTACTTTGCTTCCCATTCAGGAATTGGAATTCCTTCTTAATTTAAGCCCTTCAAAAATCATCATTATCCTAAAATACAACTAAATCCATGCTGCATCATCTGACTTCAGTACCTGAAATCACTGGATATACCTTTTTTTCCCCTTCTGTTGCAGTGCAAGTCAGAAAGCAGAAAAATCAATTTCCTTCTAAAAATAAACAATTCCACTATGCAATCCATCTTTTTTAATGTCTTTTTTTTTGCCTAGAACTGTGTCCAGACTAATTTTCTCCATTCAAGGTGAAATTTAGAGGCCAAGAAGTAATCTGTTCCATTGAAAACTGTCCTTGAACTTTTTGTAATTGAACTTCAGGACTAAAATTGGAAAAAAATTCCAAAAGGAAGAAACGACACTTTTTTAAATAGTCTGAACATAAAAACAACTCCCTCTACATATTGCATTAATTGTCCCATTCTCAGGAAAATTGTCCCATTTTCTCAGGAGAAAAGTATAAGATATATAGAGAGATGCAATATCTAAAGAGTTCCAAAAAAAGTATCTGGAGCAGTGCCATTACAAGAATCAAAAGAAAAAATACTCAACTAAATATATTTTATAACACAGTTAATGACAAATACAGCAGATATAAACAAGGTGCCAGCACTGCTTAATCAGAAACACACTGCACAGTACCCTGATAGGGTTTGAACATATTTATTAGAGGAAAACTTTTAGGTTAACCTAAAAATCCTCAGAGGCAGCATTATCCCCTAAAGGTTTTACGTTACTCTTTTCTCATTACAGTTCTTCATTAGCCTACAAGAGCTCCCAAGGCAATAAATCCCTGAAGAAAGTCAGTGTAGAAAAAAAAGAAACCAGGTAGTAATGGAATCCAAGTCATGGGTCCAATGATCAAATTAAAGAAAATGAGAAGAATTTGGAGGACTCCAACTCCAACAATACTAGTCACTGTTGAATTTCAGCATATTTATCTGCAGTGTCTACCTCTGGTGGCACTGCTCTTCAACACCATATACATAGCACTATATTATTGGTTTTGGGTTTCATCCAGGGGTATTTTCTTTTAGTGTATGAACTTGAGTTTCCAGATTGCTTTCAGAAAACCTTCAGGGGACACAGAGAGAATTCAACAGGCTCTTCCCACTGGGTTCTGTTTAAGCTCAGTCAACTATGATGGAAGACAAGTCTTTCTCCAAAAAGTCTTTAACAATTATCATTTGACGCATTATCAGTAACACTGAGATATTTACTTTACTTTGGTAAGAATTGTCCTGAACACTATTAGCTGATTTATCAACATGGAGAAATTTGTGACAAAAGAAAGAGACTCCCAGAAGAAGAGATATCATTGTGATTGTCTTTTCATATCTATTAATAAATTTTTTTTTTTTTTCTCATTCAAAGCAACACAAGTTACATGGCCACATCAAGAAGGAGAGCTTACTTCAAAACATTCTGTGTATGACAAACATTTAGAAGGACCTGTCTCCAAGTCAGCTTGCTTCGTGGTATTTCAGCATCAGGGCAAAAGAAGTGTCATTTCATGTTTCTCATTCTTATAACACACATGCTTCTTGACATAGTGACAATATCGTGAGCTAATTGAGAGCTCCCTGGATTCTGCATTCCACTCCTTGGAAAAGGTCAGAGAAAAAGATAACAACACTTAAATGCATCAAGAGAAGAACTGCTCCATTCCTATTTTGACCCTGTGAATGGACAGAACAGCTATAAATTTCCAGATACGTACCCTATTTTCAATTAAAATAAAATCACTCTCTGTTTATATTGCTGTATTTATTGATACAAATGTAAAGAATAAAAATCAATATTCATTGATTTATGGCAGCCTGCTCTTGAAGAAATTTTGAAAAAGATGCAGTAAAATGGGTGAAGTAACCCTAAATCACCAACAAAAATCTGTTGTTATACTGCTAAAACTTCAGAATTTTTAACCTTGCTTATGAAGAAAAAAAACCCAAAATATTTCATAGCAAAGAATTTCAGAGTATAAGCAAGTCCACAGAAAAGATCAAGGAGTTTCTAGAAGAACTAAGATATGGAACAATGCATTTCCATTTTATTTGGAATTTTACAAAAGAAATTATTTGCAGGCTTTTGCTGTTAAATTGCGATACAAAGCGTGAAATCATGTGCTGCCAGGACTTTTGAGCATCAACTCTAAATTCCAGTTGAGGTCCAAGTATTTGTCAAATTGGTTTCACAGGACCCAATTAAAACAAAAAATCCCACAACGCAATTTCTGTAGCTGCATTCCTCAAACCAGGAATAACACAGGCAATCAGGTGCAGTGTCTCAGGGCCAAGCACTCCCAGTTTATGTGGTGTCACAGCAACACCCACACACCAAAAAAATGACTGGTTTTAGTAACTTTTGCTTAAAGTTTATCTATGAAGCACTTTCAGATTTCATGAAAACCATTTCTGTGGTACCACCAGACATCAGGAAAATCTTTTTCCCTTCATGTTAAGACACCATAAGAGTCAACAATTCAGTCTTCATATGAAATGCATTCAGATACAGTATTTGCGTCCTTGTTATGGCATATCACAGTAGCTTAAGTGTATTAAGCTCTGACTTGGCACCTGTTCTTACACATTGGCATGAAAAAGGCAATTTTGGCCAACAACACTGAAATATAGAAAATTCCAAAAACAGGAACTGTGACACACAGCATGAACTGTTACATAACTTTGCCAGTAATCTTCACTCCTTCCTAGATCAAAGGAAGTTTTTCCCATGAAACCATAACTACTACTGTCTCAGTTTGAGACAAAAGAATCACAACAACCTTCTCAGCCAACAGAGGCAGGAATGAAACTGGGCAACTCCCGATGTCAAGAGAGAATATTTTATCTGAGCACTATACCAAGCCAAGATTTCTTCCCAGAGAGGAACTCTAATATACATACCTAATCATGGTACTACAATACATTTTTGAAGTTACCAAGAAAAAATGCAATTGTATCAGGGTTAGACATAGTCAAGGTATTAATACCAGAGGGGGTAACTGCATGCCAGCAGCAGCATTCTGGCCCAAAATGGGCTTAGGTTCAGAGCTCTGTCTAATGTGGCAGAGACAGGGCTGACTCGGGACCACTTGAGAAATCAGCTCTCTCCAGAAAAAAAGATTTATACACATCAAAAAACCATGGTCACTAGAGTTGAACAAAAATCTCTACTGTTACCTGAAGCAAGGTCAAGACCACTGTGGAAAAGTTCTAAGATTGTAACATAAAGTTGCCAAAATACCTCGTCTGTCACACTGGTTGTTCATGTTTGTTTATACTATGATTTGGCAAAGCTGGTCTAGTCATAGAAGTACTTCTAGTATTTCCTCCGTCGTGGGTAACTCAATAACAGCTTCAGAATTACGGTAGCAACTTAGGTGAGTTCTTGGCTCCTGTCTGACTGATGGTAGAGTTTTCCTCTCCCTGGTGTTTTGAATCTGGCACATCATTACAAAACAACACGAATTTCCTTCACACACTTAGGTTTTGTAATACTTTGCCATAAAACTTTTCCTGCCTCAACAGCACCTAACCTTGCTGTTCAGTTCTATGTTTATCTGCAAATATTAAATATTCCTGTTTAACTGTTGTGAAAAAAATAATATTTTCCTACAGCATCTCTGCATTCTATTGCTTCGTTAAAAATTGAGGAGCAAAATCCTATTTTCAAAGATCTGTTTTCTCCAGTAGTGCTCTCTACCTCTGTCCTCATTTATCACGGCGATCGCTTTTGCTTCTCACCTTCCAAGTCACATTCCTTGGCCATATACCTTTATTTCAATTTTTTTTCAGGAATTTTGGTGAAACATACACAAGGATTTTTCAGCAAGTTTTTGTCCTCTGTAAAATCTTCTGAGTGGAAAGGATGATTAAGTATACTCTCATACAGATATTTTATTGTCTTTTTTTTCCAAAATTTGCGATTTTCTTAAAAATTAATAAGAATGATTCTCTGGAATACATTTAAAAAGACAGATTGGAACTCTCAAACCAGTTCTTGACATTTTGAAATATGGTTTTAGTTTAGATCTTGCCTAAGTCCTTAATTTGATTCCTTAAACCCTAATTGGGCAACATTTTCCTCAATCAGCTGAACAAGAATGCAGTGTGTTTATTATATGATTAAGAATGCTTCCATCCCCTCCCTAAAGACTGTAATTAACTAATGCAAGTATGACTTCATCATGTTGACATCTCTGTGACACCTGGATAATGCAAAGAGACTCCAGCACCAAAATGATAGCTCTAGTCTGAGACCAAACCATGGCCACCCCATTACTCACACACATGCACTCACCATCGGCCCTTGGGTGTGAAGGATTGAGCTTTGGGAAAATGCAATACCCAGGGCTCCAGTCAGACCTGTCTCCTCAATTCAAGGCAGCCTCCCCACCTGCCCAGATATCAGGTAAAGTTCTGAACCTCAGTACCAAGGCAGTCTTTAGTTATCTCAAAGGTAAGGAGCTGAGCTGACTGCACAGGTTGGTAACAAACGGCAGGGAGCCAGGAAATCAGAACACCTACACTCTTCCACACAATTTCATGAAACACAATAATTTGGAGTTGGCATGGAAAAAGTGTGTACTAAGAGGCTGTTAGTTCCCCTTCTGTTGCCTTGGGCAGTCAGGAGAAGCCAATGAAATTAATTAGTCCAAGCTTATCTAACTATTTGAGAACTACAACCAAATAGAATTTTAGGGCTGTGCTTAAGCCTGCTCCCTAACAATGACTCTGAGATGCTCTAAAAGCAGGAGAGCTTTGCTGTAGAGAGCTGGAAGCTATAAAGTATGGGATAGCTAATTTTGAACATGATAATATTTTAGGATTCAATGGAGACAACCTTTCTTGTAGCAACTGCTTTTTACAGTGCTTACTTCTGCAGGAGAACATATATTCAATCGACTGTAAAAGGAATTTAGAAAAATCATGCTCTGATTTTGTCACCTAACATTAGAGGCCTGAAGTGGACTGTAGAAATTGCTTCTTTTGGATGTATTATGGTACTTAATACTGGAATATATTGTATAGCCATCCCTCATGACAAAGTAGACAGGAAAACTCTGCTTTTTACTGTGATAATTCCACTAAAAGTGTGCACACAACTTTTAGAAAAATATGTTGATAATGAACTGGCTGCCACAGACTTAGTATCTTGTTTCTCTTAGCTGGACAGTCAGAACCTTAATTCTTAACAAGAAATTTATAGGGGTGTATAGTGGATTACCATAATATCAGAAAGAACCACTTATAATTAAAACTCTATTGTCCAGGAGGAAAAAAAAATACAATTGTGCCTTGTCACAGATTTCAAATAAACACATTTTTGAAATGTTCCCAGGTTTTCTGTTTGCGATGTTTTATCTCTTCCTGAGTGTTCAAGACTGCTGATGTATTTTACATTGTTTATGCTAGGCTAAAACCCAGAGCTAGTTTAGTTTGCATACTTGAAAGTCACTTTTTTAATTTACTCACTCTGACTTTGGCAGACAAAAAAGAGGACTAGAGTAAACAGCACACACACACACATCCTCCCTCTCCTTACTACCCACTAAAAAAAAAAAAAAAAGTAATATTCCACTTGCTTTGTCCCCATTCTTACATTTCCAATGAGCTGAGCTTGTATCTGCCATTGGAGAAACACAGCTGAGACCTGTGCAATACATACTTAAATTTAACACATTCCCATGGCAGTAATGAATAAAGCAGTCCTTCCCTTCAGGAAAATCCTGGACTTGCACTCCCCAGGTCCCTGAGCAGTATAGAATTTAGAAGAAAAACAGGAAACACATGTGGAAACCAGATAGAACTGACAAAACCTAGCTATTAAGGTGGCCCAGCCAGTAGCTTTTAAACAAATAATCACATCTATCTATATTATGCCTGACTGACCCTTCCCTTCGCCACCAACTGTTCATACTGAAACATCTAGGCTAGGTGTTATTTATGAGCTTAAATATGCAGAGGAAAGAAACAGGAGCTACTGAAGTATTTACATACATCTTAGAGTTTATAATTTTTCCATATATTCATGAAAAAAGAATCAATATGACCTGCACAAAGTCAAAAAAAGACTACACTTTTGATTGGCAAGAGCATGGACACATAAGCAGCTAGTGTCCACATCTGCTTCATTAAGTATACTCATGTACACATAAAAATGTGTATAATCTCAGATACGTATGTTCCTGTTCAGAAATCAGTCAGAGTAATAGGGCAATGTTGTCAAAAATTAGTCATAGTCATAAAGATTAGTGCTGGTTTTTTTTCCCAAATCTACCTTACTCTGATTTTTGAAAAACTCTGAAATAGTCTATATAATCTTTGGTTTCTATATCTCAAAGAGCATCTTTCAAATGAAGATTTTATTGTCCTCCAATCCAATGGTATTGATACTAGATGCAACGTGATGTTGAAAATAAAAGATTTTGTAAATATAAAAACTCTCAGCACAGAAGATGTAAGTGATGATAACACAAATCAGACTGTGCACGTGAGCTGAGCTCATTTTCACATAAATATTGCTTTCCCATGTGTGCTGAATGGAACAGCAGGAAAAACATTCAGGCTTTCTAATAGTGCCATCTATAAAACACAGTGGGACTCTCAGCAAAAAGGCTGCCAAGACCTTTAATATACAGTGATCTTGCAACTCTCTGCCTGTGACAAGCAACCTGCAGCATCCTGAGGTTCATATCCAGCCTTTTGGGAAAAATCAAATTCACTTCTCTGGATGCTTGCAAAACTTGACTCTTCTCAGAAAGGAGGAGTTCAATAAATAGTTCTAAACTAACAACATTTTAATAAAGTGAGACAAGAATGAACAATATTTACAATGACCTCCAATACGCATGCAACCCTTGTTTTCTCAAAATACAAACATAATAATTCAAGTAATTGTCTTTTTAGAGTGACCTCTATGGAAGCTGGAGCCCCCCTGCAGTTTTTTCTCAATGACTGGGTTTGGAAGTCCCTCTGGGTATTGAATTGGGGAGCTCAACTCAATTTATAGTATTTTGCTATCTGCTGGCCACTTTCCCCATAATTTACTCTACAGCAACTTCAGTTTTTCTGCTAAATATGGTGACAAAAGGTTCTTGTCATATTTTCTAAATATATTTTCCTCTTCCATATTTCAGCATTTCTTCATCCAAAAGATGGGCAGGGCAGTAGAACAAGCCAGTAGACCAGTCCAGGCTTACTTTGAATTAATGTCTTAGAAATATATTTGCCACAGAATTCCCCGTACTACAAAAACTCCACTGGAAGCAGGAGATATCTTTGGCCCTGCTTCATCACAGTGAGGATGAGCTGTGGTTAACAGTAAGCACAAAAGGCCCTATAAAGGAGGGAAATGAAGAATGGATTTTGGCAAGAACTGGCCAAACTTTAAATTACTTTTGGCCTACACATATGGGTTTGGAGTGAAGGAAGGGTTAAACACTGAATTTGGTAGTTTTTTTGTGACAAGTAAAGACATTGAATGTAGAGATAGCAGCTAAATCAGTGGTGAAATGTTGATTTACCCTGAACTCAATAATCAAGAAAAGTAGTTATGCAGAAAATAATAAAATAACAAAACAGTCCCACTGGCTGCTTGGTGTAGTCAAGCGTTTGCAGGAGAACAGCAGATACTACAAATAACTTGAGTAAAGATACATTACAAGACAGGTTTGCTAGGCCTGACTCTTCCTGTATTCAACCTCTCCTAAAAATGCATAAGGCTTGGTCCAAGACTGTTCATCCCACAGAGCAGCATACAACAACCGTCTTTCCTGTGGTCAAGTTGGACTGTGAAAGCATACATGAAGTATTTTTGCCTAGGGAACCTTAAGTCCTGCTTTCATTGCATGGGCAGACGTGCACCACCACCATGAATCTAAATTAATAGTTTGTCTCATTGTTCTGTTTTGTTTAGGTGTTATTATTTAGTTCTCTTTTCACACCTGGGGAAGAAATACAAGAAGTGCTATGGGGAGGAAGGATAGAAATGGGCAAGAATTTTCTTCAAAGATAGTAGTTCACCTAGTAAAAAAAATTTCTTGTAAACTCAAGTCTCATAAATTCAAGTCCCTTGGGTTGTCTATGCACTATGGCCATGAGACATACGAGCCTTGCTCTTTAATTTTAAGACCTCAAAAAAAAGGTCAAATAAAAACAAACAGAAAAAGTGTAGTTTGTTGTCCTGGCTCATTGCCTTTGTGGTTTGGTTGCTAAGAACAATGAAATGCTAAAAGGCCATTTATACCACAGAAATCCTTAGCACTGATTCTGCTTTTATCTGTCACTGAAACAGAATGTTTAATCTACTTACTAGAAGCAACCTCTTCACACGGAATTTTTTGAGATCCACCATAGTGACCCACTTATTTTTGGCATTATATATGTAGCCACACACTGCATTAGAGCTGTCTTATTCTCCCCACACATAGAGCAGCTGAAACAGGCACCTTTCCATGTAAAGAGGCTTGGTTAAAAGAAATGAAGAATATGAGAAAAAAAGAAAGAAGGAAAGAAGGAAAATAAGAAACATTGTGGCATTGTGTCCTTTGACTTAATGTGAACTTTCCTATATTCCAGTCATGAGATTTAACCAAGAACAGCCTTGGGGATATTATGATGGGAAAAGCAAAGTGTGGTGATTACATTGGGAATATACTAGCTGGAACGCTGTCTCAGCAGCTGGCGAGCAGCCTTTTGAAAACAGCGTTATTCCAAGAACTATATAAATAAACAGAGGCCTTGGGAATTTTTATCCATCCAAAAAAACCTCTTTGCCAAGACAGCCATTACCCAAACTTTCTCTATATGTGTGCCTCACATGGAGGGTACTTTATACAGAGTAAGAGATGACTAATTATGCCTGCCAAACACTTTAAGTTTGGGTTGGGCAAGGGCTAATTTGCAAAGGGGATGAAGAAGAAAAGGCTGTGGGGAAAATGGCTTTTCCAGAGGTCTAACTTAAAGTAATTATGCAGCTAATTATTAGTGGACTTTCTCTTTGTTACTACTGCTGATCATCAAGAACTGTATTTTGCTTTATGTTCATAGGGCCTCAGGTGACAGTTCTTGCTACTAATTCTCACATAGCAATGCCCGGATGATAACACATCACACTGCAGCTCTACCTTACAGCTCAGAGGAGTCTACAGAACCAGAAGAATCTTGCTTGTTTAGCAAAGGCTGGGTCAGACCGACAACCTCAGATGACTGGATGTAGAAGGACACCAAAGACTCTCTAAGACAGCTGCTTTGTCACACCCTAGATGATGAAAACCTGCTCACTGCTTTCTGAGGCTTCCTGCTATCCCTCCCAGGTCCACCCAAAAAAAAAATTTTGAAAATCATTTTGCTGCATTAATTGCTATTCCTAACAAGATCTAAAATATTAATCAGAACCAATATGGATTTTTACTGATCACAAGTTGTACCAGAAAAAGCACAACAATTACCATGAAAAAGACCGAAGTAGGCCAAAAGCACAGCTCTCCACATGGCTGCAGAACCACTTTGCAAATACCCAATCCTTTGTATTCTTATGGCCCAAAAGAGAAAGGTTAAATATGGAGTAATAATAGTCAAAAGAAGTTAGGAACAAAAAATACGCCACAGTGACAAAAATGCAAGCAAAGTGTTTCAAGAGTATTTACCTTGATAATAAATATTATCTTTTTTTTTTTTGAGTCCAGACATTTTGTCCTGCTCCAAACTTTTTTTATTGGTAACTGAACTTTTTAGCAATAATGTAACTCTTCTAAGATTAACATTTGTCAGTTTTACTGTTGACATTATTTAACCATAGAGAACAATGTAGAGGGCTCGTGATAATCATATATTCCTGTGAAACATATATTAACACCACTTACAGCTATCGACACAAATGGACAAATAATCAGCACATTCTTTTAACCAAGTTCTCTGTTAGTCAATGCCATCATGATGTAATTTATAAGATGTTGGAATCAACAGGCCCTTCTATTTCAGAATTTCTAGGTACTTTCCGAAGATTAATTAATTTTTATGAAGCCCATGGGAAATTTACTCCTGCTGTACAGATGTGGAAACAGACATGGAGAAGTTAAGTGATTCGCCCAAACTCACATAGGAAATATGAGTCAGTTTGAAAGAAAGAACTTGTGCCTCTTCCTTCTCTCTTTGCTTTAGTTAATTGTCAAGTAATAGTGATGAAAGTTATACAGAAACATCACAGGGAAGCAAAAATGGAAAATGAGAAAAAATATCTCCAAAAAATATATTTTACTAAAACTATGGAAAAATGTCATCCGACCTATGCAACAATTTTTTGGTAGTTCTTAATGATTTACAGAAGTTCAAGGGATAACAAAACTTCCAGGGTTTTTGCATATGGGAATAATAATAAAAGTGTATACCAAAAAGCAATTCAACATTCAAAATATTTCTCATTCCACAAAATCTTCATTTATAAGTCTTCATAAAATCAATCAAAAAAATCAGGTGTAATTTAATTATGCTCAGACCAGGCACAAGCAGACGAATATTTATCTGTTTCAAAATATTTTATGCTTTTATTACAATTATATTGGTTGGACTAGAGAATTGCTGTTCATAAGTATAGTATCTCCAGGGGCTTGAGAAAAACGGTTTGTTTAGACTTGTGCAGGTGCTGTGATTCAGCGCAGTAACACACAGGCTGCTCCAAGGCTCTATACCAAAGAGTCCATGGCTTGGTTCCCAATGACTCAAGCCAGATTCAAGAAACTATAAAAATGAATCAAGCAGTAAATCTCCACCCATTTAAAAAAAAATATTTACCATCAATTTCTCTTGTGATGAAACACTTTGGTATCCAAAAATGATACTGACACCTTCAGGTTTACATGAACAGGCTAAAGTTCCACAGCCCAGGGTTAAATAAGAAATTAGAGCAGAAAGTGAAGGGGAAAAAAAAGGATAGTATCTACAGGCCAACAGGACTTGACCAACGCATAGAAGAGGCATCTGGCAGTGTGAATGAAAGCAGTGAAAAACTGATAAGAAATTATTTTTCCCAAATTGTTTCTTAGAAACCAATTCAGAATTTTGACATGGCTTTCATTTTTTATTTTTTTAATTCATTAATTTCAAACACAAAGGTTTTCACAGAGACATGCATCACTGAAGTCAGCAGCACCATGTTCAGAAGTTCATTTGAGGTACACAAGCTAAGACTTCAAACAGAAATTATTATAGGGCTTTCTAAATCTACTTAAACAATAAAATCTACAGAATGCAAAAGTTCACTCTGGTATTATCGTTTCCTCTCTTAAGCATTCCAAGATATGTAAGTATACACTACTTAAATGATATGGGTGACATGATAGATGATGGTCCTAGTCCCCTGCCAGCAGTCTTGGAGCATCAGCAGGTATTTCCATAAATTCTACAGTCCAACAGAATATCAGCTGCTTTTTTTTTTTTTTTTCTCTTTCCGAAAACACTGTGATAGCTGAAAATAGCCAAACATATCACATATGATGTACCCCATTAATCTACATGAAGACTGCTTTCCCTTGTTGTGGTTTAGGAATGGTACTCCCCAGTTTAGTGCTCTCACTGAGACTCTCCAACCCACATGCCACTTGCTCAATCCCTCCTTCTCCCACCCCCATCCTCCACTGGAGCAGAGATTTGGCGGCACAAAAGGGAAAGGTCATGGGCTGAGATAAGAACAATCTACTGGAAACAGCAATGAGATAAGACAATGAACAAGAGCAATATAAGTAACAAAAGTGTACAAGAAAGAAGCGAGTGATTCACATGCAAAATGCTTAGAACCAGCATTGCCTGACTGCTCCCTCTGCCACCTTACTCACTGAAAGGAATCCCTTTTCTCAGGAAGAGACTCCCTTCCCCTTGCCCCCACCAATGACATGAGGCGGCATAGAATAACCTCTGTGTCCTAGCCATGCCCTGTCCTGGCTACCGATAAAATTAACCCTGTCCTGGCCAGAATCAGGACACCTTGCCACAAGACAGGACCAGCTCCCTACATGGTCCAGATGTTGTTTTGGGTTCCTCAGTGGTCCCACAAGACAGCACAGATCCTTACATGAAGAAGGGGAGGAGCATGAGGAAAGCAGAAGACAACCATGTCCCCCTCTCTCTCCAGTATCAAAATTAACTTCCTCAAGAACAGCACAGAAAAAATACATTTTATGAAAATTTATCACTCCATAATTTTCCCTAAAGAAACAGAACAGAAAAAGACAGCAATGTCACCATTAAGATATTACTAAAGGCCTTTAGATCTTTTCTTGTAGCACCACCTAGAGATCATCTGTGCGGTGAAATTTCTATGAAGAAATTAAAACAAGAGATAAACACTATTGTTGTTATGGACATAGAATTAAATCACTGACAGGCAGACCAAGGTCACTCTTAAAATAGCACTTAAAATCAGCAAAAGCAATATCCCTCAGGAAATGTTTACAAGTCTTCCTCAGATGTTTTTTTATCTACAATCAAAGACTCCAAGCAAAAACTCACAAATTTTACTCCTCCACTGTGTTTGTATGCCTTTTGGCAGGTAACCCCACATGATAACGCCATGTATCTGCCAGATTCATTGGCAGACACAAACCGTTCTGGATAACACTGAGCAGAAGACAAGCAAAGATGTCAACACAGCAGGAGAGGAGGATTTCAGGAAGGCAATGCAATTACAAAACACATTTTAGGTTTTGGTTTCCTGAATTACCATGAAAAGCCTAATGGCCAGCTTGACTTTTACATTCCTAATACTTCCTAGTGAATATTGTCTACTGACTCAACCACAAAAAAGCCCAACACCCAGAGGGTTGCTCATTGTGCACAGTGTCACCCCAGCACTCTTAAGAATGCAAAATGGAACACTAAGAAATTCTGTGTGGTGCTTTCATACATGCTATTCACAATGCAAGCAATTTTTTTTAAGGTTTGGTGGTTCAAACTCACGTCACACAATGTCTTTGTAAGACTACCATGAATGGTGTCAAAATGATCTAGCCATCATAATATGAAACTGTCAAAACAAGCAGGTAATAGCTGAGGATTTTAATCTCATTGTAAAGTAGTATGACATGGCTGTTCATGAATGCTAATGGACACAAATCAGGAGCATAACTTTACAAAATACCTACAAGCCTCTTGCAACAGAGACAAACTTCATTGCAAAACTTCTTTCTCAAGGCCCCCACTATTGCATGCAGCAAGCTTAATCACTATCTGCATTATGTCCAATTACCATATCCATGTGGAAATCTGTCTTCAAAATGTTTTGGTATCAAACAAGATGTCATCAAAGAGAGTTTAATGATTGAAAAAATGTCATTTGGATAGTAACTTGAAATACTATCTCTGCTACTTTCTGTCTAGAGCAGAAACACCACATGAGGTAGTGACTGTTCTAGTCTCACAAGCCGCAAATATTCAGTGTATGGCAAACCCAGACGTTTTGTCAGGAATTCAAACACTAACAGAAATTAGAGGGTGGAGCTTCAAATAAGAGGGAGGTGGTGAAAATTGTGGCCTGGCCCAGCAGAAAACTTAGAGAGTTCAACGAGAGGTGAAAAGCTCTGCTCCCAGGGCAGAAGCACAGGCCAAACTGGGACCTGCTGAAAAGAAGCTTGGGAGTTCCAGCAGATGCCAACTACAAACGAGGCCACAGTGCACTTCCATGACAACAAGGGAAACTGCACAGCTGGGCTACGGCAGGAGGAACACAGGCAGCAGAGTAAGGGAAGACACTTCCTGCTTCTGTGCAGCACTGGTGAGGCTGCAGCTGGAGAACTTCATCCATCTTGAACCCCTGCTCCAAGAAGAATAGAAGGGTTTTGGAGAGTCCAGTAACAGCCTTCTAACATGGCCTGGAGGCTGCAGCATGAGGCCTCCAAGTCTAAAGTCCAAAGCTGATTAAAGCCATGACTGCTTTGGTGTTCATGTTTTGAGAAGGAAGTTGGACCAGATGACCTTGAAAGGTCCCAGTCGACCGACACTTCTGTGATTATGCCAATTGATTCCTCTTTCAACATGTGATTAGAGAACATACAGCATGCAGGATAGTCATAATCATGCAAAGAACAGCAGCAACAAAGCCAAGCACACTACTACTGAATACTGGGCATTTTGGAAAAATTGAAACATAGCTCTATAAAGCAAATCAACTTATAACAACAGGGAGTTGTTACCTTTTGAGATTTGTATTCTTGAGAAAAACTCAGTGCTACAAAGCAAGTCTGTATCTATAGGGCCCAGCATGATCAATAATGAGCACAAAGTCAAGGAACACACATCATCTGTTAACACACCATCCGTAATGAATCACTAAGTAATTAAAAAAACCAAACTCCCACGAAACATGAAGTAGCTGCACACACTCTGTGGGGCATATGTATGCATACACTGTAGAATATTTTAATCAGAGACTTAAAGCTAATAGGAAATTGAGTATGAATAGAAGATTAGTTTTCTGGATTTTTGATACTGTATCAATTGTGTAAGGCAGCAATCCTACAAGACGTTCAAAAAAGTATCTAAAATTAATGAACTTAATTTAACTCTTATGATTGCTAATGTGCACTTGCATAGACATAGCATAACAGTGGGGGACAGAAACTGTGCTTCTGAGACAATTTTGGGAAAAATCTCTTGAGTTTTCTTTCATTCTTCTTTCTTTCATAGGCTATTCTCCAATGTGGTCTCACAGAAGCATCCATGAAAGAGCTTTTTATTTTCTGTGAAAGGAGTACTTACAGAAAAACCATTCAACTGATGACACTGATTAAGGAGCACAGAAAACTGAAAAAAAATCTAAGAATACAACTCTATTCTCCAAGAGGTATTACATCTCTCAGAATTTTATAGCTGCAAATAAAGGCAAAATATATCCAACCCTATCACATATCTTGATTTGTCAACAAGAATAGAGAAAACTACACTGGAAAACACTTTTGGAATATTTGTCCCCAACGTCTCGTACAGTTTCCTCTAAGCGTGACAAATTCAAATATATTCACACACATCCATATCATTAATTTTGCAGCAGTTGGGGTGAGCACACAAATATTAGAAGGATTTTAAGTTCTCACTTTCCCTCCTTTTCAGATTTCACCAGCACAAAAGAAATAAATTCCTTATAAACTTGTAGCTCTTAGAAGTGCAACAAAGAAAGCCAAATTAAGGAACTTTGTGGTTTGTTATTCAGAAGACAGGTGGAAAGGATGAGAAATTCCTTTTCCACTCACACATACCTAAGGTACCTAAGGGAAAGTTTGAATCACTATTTCAATGAAATATCAGGATCATTTGTAAAAAAAAAATATATATATATAACTTCCAAATCTTCTTTTATCCATTGTTACATGGGAGTATAAATGTTGTTTTTACATTAACCAGCTTTAAAAAATTTAAATAGCATAGAGGATAATGTGAACAAACAAGATTTGACTATGACCTTTTTCCTCAGAGGAGAAACAATTTTCTTTTTTTCTTTAACTTGTCTGTATTTCAAGACATTCTATATTTAAAGTGAAACTTCCTGACTTTACTAGAAGATGAAACTTCAGAATTTACCTAGACTTACATTACTATTTGCTAACTCCAGGAGAAGTCTAGTATAGCACTACAACACCACTTTAATCAACATAGTCATCATGTATTTTGAATTACGGTTGATCAAAATTTATTTAGTCCAATTTAAGTAAGTTCTAAGATAAATCCTGTGCAGAATAGGATGATAATGATGCTGCAATCCTATAGCATTCTGATACTGCTAAAGCATTTTTTTTTCTGCAAGTAATCTGTCATAAAGCTTGGTTAAATCAAAATTGGAAGAACAAATACCTCATTATTATTACCTGTTTTTCTTTTTCTCTTTTTAACCATCTTCAACACAGGTAAGGTGCTAGAAGAAACATAAAAATGTTTTCAAATACATGAGAAGAATCTAGGAAACAAGTTCTGTCCCCAGTCTAGGGTATTGTTTCAAGTAGAAAAGGTGAACAACACTTTTGGTTGGCATCTGAAATAATGGCAGTTTTGACTTTTTGAATCTATCAGGCCTAACTGGTCAAAATCAGTGACTGTTCACTTTATTCATACATAGCAGGGTGCCAAAACAGAGATATATTTTAACTGTAGACAAATTCAGCAGATGTAAATTAGAATAAGGGGCGGGTGGGGGGCAGGGGGTGGGAGGAGGGAGGGGTAGTCTATCATTATGACCATGAGTGTTCTGGCCAAAAGAGCTATGGTCTGGTTTGTCGCATTCATGAAATTAAGCTCTTTGGGAACAAGGAACTACAAGAATTTCATAAGCACAGAACACAAATTCTTGACTTGGCTGCAGCACCAGCACCTCCACGTTTACTGGAAGCAAGGGCAAACCTAAGATATTGAACCACTAAGTTTCAAAAACGTGGTGTTTCATGCAAAACCAAAAAAAAAATTGCTTTTGTCCACCTCAACTCAAGATTGAGCAGAACTAATTTCCTTTTCCAACCACAAGCTCTCTAATCATTTAACCAGCTGCACTGTTCTCACAGAAAGAACACATGGAATAAGGACTAGCATTTATTGATGTAAAATGATCATAAAAATCTGTCAATATGTCTTGTTGGTTATTATATCCCCTAGAGTTAATTTGTCCCAAATTTACAACAGTTTGTTTGAAAGCTCTTTTTACAAGCTTCTCTTGCATGAAGCTGGTCCAGAATCCATAGAGGGCTAACAGTGCCATCAAGGTTATAGAATAGAAACAAAATCTGAACTAATGTTGTCAAGTAGAAGAAATCAAATACAGAAAATGTAATTCAAACCCAGGAGTGATTATTTATAAATTGCCATTTCATGTCAAGGCTTGGTGCCTGCTGCCAGCAGCATCCCTCTGGCAGCCAGGCCATGGGGCTGGCATGGGGCAGGGATGCAGTCCAGCTGCTGGACCCTGCAGCTGCAGGGGGGCTGAAATGGCCAAAGGAGAATGGATCACTGCCTCAAGGCTCAGGGAGAGCAGGTGGGCACATGGAGCTGGGCAGGTGACTGAGCCTGGCAGTGCTCAGTGTCCATGCGCACAAGGGCTGTGCCACACGGCTGCCAGTCATGTGCTGATCATGTACCAGTCAGTTCTTCCTCCTCCTGTATAAATTTTGACTGAGACAGGTCTTTTTCATTTATATTCTCTAGAGCAATGTATTTATAATACATCTTAGCCATTCTGTCTGAAAACCTTTATAAATGCCCTAGGGGAAAGAAATCTAAAGACAGGTTGTGTTGCATTTTCAGGGGGCATGGGGAGACAAGAGATCACAGAGAAGTCCACGGTAGTATTTCAAATTTAGGAGTTTGGAAAAGTTACTTTAAAAAAGTAACAACGTGTCTGGGTTGGTCAACAAAAAAAAAAAAAAAAAAAAGGGAAGAACATTTAGCGTGTGTTGTAAGTTATAAAAGAAAAATTCCACAAAATGGCCAAAAACAGAATGAAAAAAAAAAAAATCACCACCACCACTCAAGTTGACCCCAGCAACAAAACCAAAAAGGTACAAAAGCAGAGAGCAACTCTTAAATCGTGGCTCTGCTATAGCATCTCTCAAATTGTGGGACTTTCTGCAGAAACACAATTGCCTACAGACATACAATGTAAGTGGAGAAAATCCACGCTGGCCTGGAGTGTTTTCACCGTGCAGGCAAGACACAGCCAATACCGAGACTCTGCCCTTGCCTAGCAGAGCACATACAACTCCAACCCTGCCTCAGTGTGCAGAAAAGCAGACAGGAGCACTCTCCCAAAACCTATACTACCAACAAGTAAATGCCACCAACCATTATGAGAAGCTAGGAAAGAAAGTAAAGTTGGCTGGTTTTAGAAAAAAAACTACTAGTACATCTATACAACTCATCACAGTAAAATGGCCTGTGTCATATAATCTGAAGAAATTACATCTGAATCTAATTTTATTGCCTTTTTTTCAATGAAATATTTGCATGTTCAAGCCCATTCCCACAGTTCTTGAAGATAAACAGCTCCTGACATCATTGTGGAGTTCTATTTTCAGAAAACTTTATTTATTTCTAAGTGTTTTAATGTGCATCTGTTTACATAAATATTTAGATATGTGAAAGCACATGCTGCTCAAGCTGCTCTGATAAACAAAAGTCAGCTGTTATTCCTTCTCCACTCCTGACTCTGCTTGGAGCTGTGCCTATTTCCTAGCTCTGGTTTATAATGCAGCCATTGTGCTTAGAACCAGGAGTTTATAAACACATGCTTGAAAAATGTAGTCTGGCTTTCCAGCAATATATTTCAATGGCTCTTTTATCATTAAGTTGCTCTACAGTTGATGTGTCTCAGTGCACTAAAAGTTTACGTTTCTCCACAAAGGCTCACGTGAGATATGTATTGACAGTATTAACAAAGCTGGGAGGTGACAGGAAGAGTGAACATTAGAGATGAAGAACACATTTTTATCATTTTATGTCTAAGGGTTCTCTCTACAAACTACTTCCACTAATAATAGAAGCAGAGTTTATGGAATATGGGATGAAAAACCTAAATCTACCAGTGGCTTATCTGTCTGACCTACAAACCTGTTGTTATTCCTGCTTAACACACAAGAAAACTTAGTACAGGAAGGTGAGGGACAGAGGAGGGGTGAATGTTCCTGCAATCTGAAGACCAGACCAGGAATCAGATCTGAAGTAAGCTTCCACAGTTGCCGCACAGGTCTCATGTGTGTCTGGAAGTCTTAGATCCTGGGCCAGTAACATACTTAGCACATCCCACTGACTTCAGTCTCTGGCAAGACCTGAATCATATGTGACATCCTAAATCTACTGAAATTTTTCCTGTTACTCTAGGCACTGAATGAAGCTTTCCTTTACCTCAGAAAAGACAATAGAGGTGTTCTTACTTTTAAATGTATGTATATATACACACCACGTGTGTACATATGAGTATTCTTGAAAAGGATTAAGCTTTGTTTACCACCCAGAGTTACACTGGACACTTTGTTCATTATAAATCAGTACCTGTCCAAAAAAATTTATCAATTCTATATAAATTCCCTGAAGTCACTCCTGCATCCATATGCAACTTTTTTTGTCAAACATATTTTAGTTAAATTTTTGTATATGCCAAACTTCTGGAGGGCAGCCGTTTACAACATTCTGCTGTCCAAGGAGTTAATTATAGATCATAAGATTCTAGAAAATGCTTCTCATGCTCTAATTTATTTAAAATTAATTCACCACTGTGAATTTTGAATTAAAAAAAGACACCTGAAAATGAGGATAGGCTATAAATACTGTTCATGCTTTCGAAAAAGGAATCCCGAATTCCACAGGAAAAGTTAAATGAATATGTATATCTAGCTCAATCTTTTCCAAAATTCTCATTTTTAGATCACATTTGTTTCCTACCAGTAAAAATTGGCAAAACCAGTAATCAATGACCTAGGCAAGTTCTCCGTCAGCAGTGGATGAATCTCCTTACTAGTATAGATTACATCTTCCAATTGTCCCTGCATGATGACTATTGATGTGGAGCATGAGAACTGGACTTCTTTCAGCTGAAGTTAAACTAAATACGCACTCCAGCCACAGGTGTACACAGCCTATGGAACCACATGAGAGCTAGGCTGCGGGTCAATCGTCTCAAAATGCTCACACTGTATCGTCTGTTTTGTTCTGCAGTTCAATCCCTACCAGCCCTCAATATTTCTCAATGAAGACCAAGTCTCAATGAGATTTTGAGGCTTTGCTCCAAAGAAAATGAATACAGAGCTAAGTTTATGACCTGGTTATTTTTCCCTCTGTTTGGAACAGTTACACATACAATTAAATCAGAACAATTACTGTGGAGAGAGGAAACATTTTCCAGCTCTTCCTTTACCTTTTCAACAAACATTTTAAATTCAAAATCCTTCTAACCTTTCACTTTCATGTTCCCAAAGAACCACCACTAAAAATATATCCAGGCTAATAATATTTTTTAAAAGAGTTAGAAGACAAGGGAGACGCCTTTTTTTTAATACAAGTTTGGGTTTACATAACTATACTTTCTCTTTTTTCCCAGTAAATCCAAAAAGCTGTGTAACAGATATGAATTATGCAAATAACTATTCAGCTCTCATTTTTTCAATCAAGTATGACAACTCATAAATGCATTAGATTAGAGGAGCTTAAACCAAACTGCAGCTACTCAACTTCATCAGTTCAAAAATTGTGTTCTTTTTATAAAAAAACCAAAAAAGCAAACCCAAAGACAAAACCCGACAAACAAAAAAACTCACACAAACCAAAACCCGACCATCAGTATCTTCCTGCTGCTTAAAAAGTAATATTAGAAGCAACCAAAATATGCACATGGAGACCTTTAAACGTAAGTTTTACAATGAAAGCTAAATCCTGTGACTGGTTCTGTCTGCTTCCTGACACTCCAGCAGAACATGGAGGCAGCTGCTAGACCTACAAAGTTATCTCCCTCTAAGAAGTATCTTTGAGTAGCAAAAAATCATCAAAATATTTGCCTCCCAGTTTCTTTATACAGAGCATGCTGCTGGGGATAAAGAAGATGTATGATAAGGAGGCTTTTATTTTTCTTCCTCCAACACTTGCTGAGTGTTCAGCCTGAGAAGGAAGAATTCTCTAAATGTCCTATGTTGGGCAGCATCAAAATATTTCGGGATGGAGCCCTATTTTGTTACAGGAAATGTCAAGATAAAAGGAAGATAGATTAAAAAGATAATCATACAAGAAGTTTCCACATGTCATCATACAGTCTTAAAAATTACGCCACTGTGGTCGTTCAAAAATGACTGACCTTAAGCAGAGATTAATTTGTACCATCTTCTAGATGTCGTGAAGCCACAATGTGCCAGATATCCCCAGAAGGGCGTGGTACCAAGCACCAATATCAGCAGGTATCAGCAACAAGTCACAACAAAGACTCACGTCTGGAAGGCCAGAAAGGAAGAAAACTGAAAAATTGGAAATAACAAACAGCACTGGAACTGCTTCATCTCTCTTCACCATTTACCTCTAGATCATCTGTATCATTACAGAGAAAAAGAAGAAAAAGGAAAGCCACAATGTAGGACAAGAACGTACATTATGAGAACCAGCCTAAATTGGGAAATTTCAGTTACTGTGTTGAGGCCTGGGCCAGTTTTACCACTTCTTCAAAAAGCAATTAATTTTAAGTCAAACTCCATATTTCTACACCAAAGTATTTACAGTCATCCTGATACGCAAAAGTTTGTTATCTGGTAACTACAACAAATGCAGTATTATTTTAAGCAAGTATTTTATTTCAAAATATTTATAAGCACGCATGTTGATATTTTTCATTTTTACTAGAAAATGTTTCAGGCAGATAATATCATTTGCCAATCAGAAACATTCCAGCCCCCCACTTTCACTCAGTTTTCAGAATCAATGTCAAGTGAGATTTGCATCTTATAAAAGAAGTCTCAATCAGGACTTGAAGGGACAACTGAGAATCTTCCAATGACTTCCAGATGTTTGGCCAGTGATGTACAAACTCTTGCACCATGGAAAAATCCTTCCAGGTGTTTGCAGTTTCGTACATTGTTGCACAACAGGGACCATAAAGCTATTTCCGTGAAGGAGGGCCATCCTTAATCAAAGGCATGCACACGACAGGATACCCAGACTAACTACGACCATGGCAGAAACAAAGAACCATCTGAGTTTACCAGCACTGTTACATGTTTGGTCAGAGCATGCCGGACAAGAACCTTGCTGTCCCAGAGGCACTGAAGCTCACGCACAGTCCAGGCAGCATGGTTTGGATCTAGACATGAAGAGCCTGGAAGAAGTCAGCCTCTCCAAAGACAGCCTAGTCTGAGTTGCTTGTTAACCTGAGCTTGAATTTCTAACTCAGAGGCAATATTGACTAGACAGGCAAATATTAATTTGATATACAATGTATTCCACACTTCTGATTTGGTAACCTGAACCACAACTTATACCATATTTACAATCTAAATTACAGCCTCTGGAACCTCCCTGACAGATCCAAAATCAGAGGATATTTAAATGTTTATACAAATAATGTGATATTCCAAGTTAGTCAGTGCCAGAGTTTGAATCAGCATTCCCAATATTTTGACTTATTTTGCCAGTTTCCAAATGCCATCTCTAAAATGCAATGAACAATACTTATGGTGTTCAGTTCCTTCAGGCTAAAGCTGTAAGCTATATATATTGTTAGTTAATATTCTGAAAGTTTCTTTGTTTTGTCCAAAACTTTGAAATGCATGAACACTAAAAAAGTGAGTAAGATTATGATTAAGTTTAGGACTTTTTCTAAAAATATATACAAGAAGCACAAAAGAAAAAACAACACATAGAGATTTAGTTTAACTACTAAGGAAATGTTTTGTTTTTAACGGATATATTCTTTTTGGCTTAAAAAACAGATTAAAAATTATGCATCAGAAGCACATATGCCTAGTAAAAATAAAACCCGGGGAAAAGACTTGAAATTCTGGCATCTGCAGTAGTCTCTTATGTAAACTGGAAGTATTTACAGCCACATTAAATATTTCCATTGCTTTTTTTTTTTGTTTGTGCATCTCAAGTGTGCTTGTTTCTGTATTGCTAAGTTATGAAACTTATAAAAATCAGAAGCAGGTTTTTGCATTTGTACTACAAAGGGCGAAATGCAGCAACAACAGCCAAGCAGCAAACTGAAAACTCTTGAAGCTGCATATAGGATAAACTACATAAAATAATTTACATAAAGTACCATTCAGCCTAGGCCAATAACTGATCATTCAATGCTGCAATGTACATTCAGTATTTATAAAGCTTGACTGCAGCTAAATCTCTACAAACATATGTTGAATTCCAAATCTGAGTTCCTCAGCACCAGCACATACCCACTGTTCACTAGGTTTTAAGTAGGTTCTTGACCAAGAATCACCTCGCCTTCTTTCAAATGTCGTTTCTGTTTAGACTCACTAACAGGATTTAAGCTTTTTGTTTTTTTATAGTTATCTTACAAATCCCCTCTCCAAACTTTTAAGTCAGATTTTGCTTGTGGGTTTGTTAATTTTCTTTTTTTTTTTTTTTTATTTGAGCACTATGCACGTGTTTGATAAGAGAACAAAACATAGTATGCAATGGTGAAACTACAAAAGAAAACAAAACTGTGTGGTTTGATCCTGGTTAGAACACTGGAAGATAGCTATGGGCAGTTCTGAGGGCAAACAGGAACATCGATGGAATGGAATTGTGTCAAGAGGATGTGGTTGTTTCTATCGCAATTAAATAAATTTCAAATGCTTCAAAGGCAGTTAGTAATGCACTTCATTATTATCTCCTAAAGACATGATCTCACATAAACTGCAAGTCGTTTGCATTCTCTGAACAACTATTTTAGTTACATGAGCTACGAAGTACAGTAAGGATAATTTAGAATGAAAGTATTCTTGAATAATACATCATTCAAGCACATTTAATTCAGAATAAGAAAGTATGAAGAGAAGAGAAAACATCACAGATCCAAAGCATAATTTGTTTTGTTTTCCTTACTCTGTATATTATTAGCTGACTCATGATAAATCAGTAAAATTTAATGGCACTTTTATTTTAGGAGTGTTTGAGTCTGTTTGGTTTCTGCTTAAACACAAACAAATGACAATGGACCTCTCTATTTTTAAAAAGGCAACAATATAAGGTTTCTGTAATAATCAGTATACACCTAAAATGACAGTAGCATTCTGCATAATTTGAAAAGCTACTAAACACATAATCACATGATGATATATATTTCTAAAGACATTCAATCAAAGTCATTACCTAAATCACTTTGGCTCCTTTGAAATAATTTTTAAAAGGTAGATACATTTTTGTCCTATTGTGCATTTCTACATAGTAAAGAATGAGCAATATATATGATAAAATTATCAACATCGAGGAATAAGAGCAAGATCACTAATTCAACACCTGAACTATTCCACTCATTAAAGTCCAGAAGCTTCAATCAACATCTAAAATCCCTCCTGCAGAATCAACCAGTTTTCAGTTCAGACACATGACTTCTTCATCCCTGGCCAAGAAATTTCATCTTTATAAATGTGTAAGTTTTCAGAAGGCAATTAGTAACTTCAAGTGCATCAGTCTTTACTTGCCTTGTCTGAGACACCTCAGAAAAAAAACGTTGATTTTTACAAGGTGCTGAGCATCTATACAGTAAAACTGAATCCCTGAGTAATACTGGGGATTCCAAACTTCAGACATTTAAGTTAAATAATTTTTTAAATCTGTGGTAAATTTTTCTCAAGCAAACATATATAGCAACATTTCAGAGAAAAGCAAAATTTCTGAGAAAACTGTGTCTTTCAATGTAGGTATCTATTTTTACTCTATATTTGGCTGCAGTTCCACAAGATGTCTTTTTTATGCTTTTTCAGGTAATTTTTCAACCATGGTCTCTTTCTTGTCCTGGTTTACTGTGGAACCACATAACGAAATGTTGGTTTAATAATGAATAAATCAGACTTGACAATCAAAATCAACATGGTGGTTCCTCCAAAACTCTCCCTCCAAATACAATGCTTCTGTCATCTGGGAACTCTCGGGATCTTTTCTGAGATCTCTCTTAAATAAGATACTTTGGGAATGCTAGGAGAGGAGCTGTGGCTGTAATGTTAATATGAGCTGAATCTGTAAAAGGATTGATCAACCTCATTAAGTTCTGTGAGAATCATGCCTAATTGATTTAATTATCTGTGTTCTCATGCTCCAAATACATTAAAGCAACTACTCAGTATTTCCCCACTCATTTTCCCCACTGTATCAGGAACCCCAGTACTGTGAGATAAAACCTCGTGTCATGACCCATACTTTTATGGGGTTCTAAAGCATCTTGCCCCGTTTGGTATTGCATATTTGATATAGTATTACTTATCCTGAGTGACATAGAGCATACAAGGATGTGCATCAGCCATGTGTTGGAGATGGGTTGATCCAGTACCTCCAAAGAAATGACCCAAACCAAACAGCAAGTCTCTGATTCACTGGAAGTGTTCTAGAACATTCCAGACTTCTCATTGATATATTGATATTAATTCAAACTGCCAGCATTTTTAAAGGTCATATTTGCCCAAAAAAAGGAGCACCAAAACCTTAGGAAAGCATAAATTTTCTTCACAAGTGCTGATCATAGAAGAAAATAAAATGAGTCTGCCTCCTGAAGTAACCACAAAAATTAATGACTTTTCAACAAATAAGATGTGTATTAATTAGTAGTTTCAGGTATTTATTGACTTCTTTTCTTTCACATTGTGCATACAAATAGGTAAATCACAGGTTGTGATTTCTACTCTGACCAAACAACTACTCCTTTTATTTTTCTTCTGGGGGAAAGAGGTGCAGAAAACATAAATTCTTCAATCTATTAACTCAGATCAATAACTGTGTTGCAACTGAGTGACCTTTTTATATCAAATAAACTAAAAATCAGATGGATTTTTTTCCCATGAAGTTATGGTCGCTTTTGTAAGCCCAAATTTGCGTTAGTAAAAATAGTATTCAATACTTGTTCCCTGTTAAATCCAAGGCATATTGAATTCCATTGAAAATCCACAGTCAACTTTAATTAAACTATCGTTTATCTTGTTAATTATATTTTGTGACAACTGTTACAAATGTTAGCTATTAGAAGATATAGGAAGGAAGAAGCAAATTATTCTAAAGGATGCATTTCATAACGTATACTGTGCAACCTTCTCTGACAATCTTGCATGAAAAAATTTCTCTCTCTGATCTCTTTTTTTTTTCCACCATTGCACCACTTTTTTTTATTAATTCCTCTTCCCCTCAGTCTTTCTGTAGCTGTTTGACCCCTTTCTTGGCATTTCAGTTAGATAGTCTCATTTATTCAAGGGTGATTTTTTTTCACGTGTGCTGTGGTACATTCAGATCACTGATTTAAGTATGTACTGTGTCCTGGATGGCATCCTTGATGTGAATTTATCGGCTGTTTTTGTTACTCCTCCACACCGGGGTTGTCCTCCCGCATACATGCCGTTCTCCTCCTGTTTACCTTGGGGAGATTCCCAAGGCAGATGAGACAGGCAGGGCTCCCTCCTCCCCCAACATATCACAGGGCAGATTGCAACACGCTGCTAACCTCCACTGCCAGTATTTCTCAGAGGAGGGACAGGGCCAAATCCTTCTGCTCTCGTCAAGTACCACCACCGAGCTGATTTACAGCACACACAAAGACCAGGAACTTATGATAGAGAGTTCTTGTGATATGCACACTGATCCTAATTCTGTTCTCACCATTCAAGAACACAGAGAAAGGTTGTGTGGTGAAAACAGAATTAACTGCATTATCATATTTCACTGTGAAAGCAAAATTTGGCATGTTTGGAAGAAAAAAAGCTGATGCATTACAGCAATACCAGCTCACAGCACACAGGCCAAGGCTACCTCTAAAATTTCCATTACAAACTTCATCTTACCTCTACTTTCAAGTCAGAGAAAACTTTTCAAGCAAGATTAGCACTGAACTCTTGAGCCCAATAATGTATTTTGCATAGAAGTGGTTTAACAAAATTAATTAGGAAGAAACAATAAGTTAACAAACTAACCAGCCTAGAAGATATGAAAGTTACTACCTTTTTTTTAAGGAGAGAAAAAAAAGAAAAAACCCCACATCTTAGTTTAGGTTTAAGCAATAGGTATATATGTTTCATTAAAAACACTTTAAAGATATATTTAGTTGAAACTGCACAGGTGCATCCAAGCTATACTACTATTTAACAAGCTATCTTACTATTCATATCCATATTAACTTCACAGCATGATATACTGTAGTGATGAAATACGAGTACCCTGCCAAATATATTTGTTCCTTAACCACGTTGAGAGACTATTTACAGATTTGAGGTCTTTTGGTATTACTACGTAGCAAATATGAGATATTTGAAATTATCTTAAAAGTAAGATGTTGCAAATGTTCCAATGTATTACCTCCATGCATACTGCCTAGTCTTTAGTAGAAATGCTGAACATTATCTTATCAGCTAATTTATAGTAAAATTAGGGAAAATAAAATATTGGAAAACCCAGAGTAGGAGACTGAGGCTATGCTTTTGAAATTAATTGAGAGTTTATCTTGGAGAGCCAATATTAGCACCTTCCCTGTCCCTAGCTGTGTAACTGTACTGTGGCAGAGCCTAAGAGTATCAGCAATTGATGAAGATCTCAGCTTGCCAGGTGCTTCACTAACAAAAGACAAAAGGCCTGCCAGTTCTGCTAAATAACAACTCAGGGTAAGCTGACAACAGTGTCACACTTTAAAGATGTGCTGGCTGATCTGAACATATGCATATTTCCATACATATTTAAAATCAGGCCTGTCATACCTTTATCTTAACTATCAACTGGGTTATTCTCCCACGCTTTTTTCATGGATTTCAAGTCTCTCAACTTCAGAAAAATCTACACTTAAGCTTAACTAGACTGCCCTTTTTTTTTTTTTTTCTTGCTCTATGTGAGTGCCAGTCTGTTTTGCTTACTGCTGACGAATAACCAAGTTGAGAAAACTGCTAGAGAGGAAAAAATAAGGAAATTAGGACTTCTGATGCTAGGGCCAATAATAATCTAACAATTTCATAATGTGTTACATAGATTTTTTAAAATGCTGTAACAAAAATCATTATCTTATTCCTCTATTTTTGCAATATATGCACAATATACGTGAGGTCCTCATTTTCTGGTAAATCTTCAAGGAAAAACTCATCACCTCATCTGACTGACCAGTCATGCAAAAGTTGACAATTCAGTTGTGAGGAAAGCTTTATGAGGTCTGGAAAAGAGAAAGAAAGGCTACTTTTCTCCTACAAAAGATTAAATCTTACTTTTCCCCCTCTAAAAAAAATAAAACCATGACTTCAACAAGTTGGGTTTTTTCCTCATGGATTAACTTTAAGTTATGCATGGTTTTCTTTAAAATACATTCTTGATGTTTTTAGGTTGTGATACCAGCAAATTGTGATGAGTTTGGTTAGTATAACAATAGGTAATTAATGCTGGATGGAGGAATGCTTGGATAGGAAGGATGATTCTACTAATGAGGAACATCTGAGAAGCATATAATACAAACAGGATTTTGTATATTTTCCATAGTTCTGATTACACACAAAAAATAATTCAGTCATTCCTAAAAATATTAGGTCTTTACATAAAAGTACATTAAATGTGCTGGGTTTTCTTTTCCCCCTAGGCAGAATGAACACTTGCCTGCTATTCATTAAACCTTGTTCCCCCACTGTTTGCATAAAACAGCATCCTACTATCATACACAGAAGGCCTGCATAAATTTCAAGAGGATGTATCAACAAAAAGGGTATAAGCAGGCAGTGTTCCTTTAAAATGACATATAAATGATAAAATATGGAATATTTAGGTTACACTTTCAAAGGGATGCTACACAACAAATTCAGTGTACTATCTAAATATCAGTAAGTAGCTGATAAGCCATTAAACACATAATTGCTTCATTAATTCTAACTGAAGCTACCCAATTACCCTTTTTGCTACCCTCATGTCCTAAAAATTTTATGCTTCCAGTGCAAATTATCTTTTTTCTTTTCCTTTTCAAAATACAGCTCTAGTTCAGTCTAACCTAGGGTATTATAAATATGTGAACTTGGCAGTAAGTTGACTTTTTTGGACAAGTTAAATTATCCCCTACTGCAGCATAATTAAACTATGTCATTCAATAAAAATAAACGTAGCAGGAACTCAATCCAGTAACCGTAATTTGCCCATTCTCATGTCACCAACACGTCTCAGTTTTAACACAAACATATTTTTTGTTATAACTTCTTTAAAGGAGATCAAATCTGAATTTTTCAAAAGTGCCAGGCAGTTTCATGTGAGGCTACAGTCCAAGGGTTGATTCAGGCTCCTTTTGACTTTTGCTGACTATATATCTATATTGTCCGGTAACTTAACTCCCTCATTGGCTCCTGAGCTCCTCTTCACACTGCCTGCAACACCAGTTCCCTCTAAGCTACTTTCTACTGCAAGCATAAAGAAGAAAATCTGGGACTTGGTAGCATGGATCACTCAAGATTCCTAATATCTGGGACCTAGTAAGACTATGCCATATTTCAGCCACATGCCTGGGTTAGACTTTCAAAATTTTCTGTGTAGTCTTGTCCCTTCATACACCTCATGAGCCACTCTTGGCACACAACAGAACCAAAATTTCTTCAAGATGAAAGCTGTTCTTTCCATCGCAGGCCCTTAGAACCAACAATAATTACAAGAGCATCTGTGGGAAGTTCCTTGATGGAAATAGAGGCTGAATACAAGGCAGTGAAACTGCAGCCAGTGTTATGGGACAGAGCAGCCTGACAAGGCTGTCACTTTCTCCTCTGTCACATGTACCATGCTTTAGCACTGCAGCAACTGGCTTTCAAAATGCTACAAACATGTAGGAACATACAGAGATATGGAGAGCATTTCTTCAATGAGTGGAGATGCCTTATTCCAAGTTTGATTGCTGTGGTGTTACACATATTATATGATTTATGAAAAAGATAATTTCCCATTGGTTTTGTATGTTTGCCACACATTTTTCATTTTACCTAATTATCAAAGTGTATACAAATTTGCATGAAACGTTTATAACTCTTTGGTGAAGTCTTAATTCTGAGACACTTTTAGGGCCTGGCCTCCCTGAACAGAGAGATTATTTTGAGTGGTAAATGTAACTTCCACTTGCAGTGGAATAATAATAATAAATATAATGCTTTTTCACCAAGAGTGCTTGTATTTGGAGGCCAAATCTAGCCCCAGCTGAGAGCACCAACGAACCTGCCAAGTGTTTCAACAGATTTTGCACCAGACTGCAAACCCAAATGACAATTTCTTTTTCAACTGAATATACTTCAAAATAATTTGAAGTAATCTGTGCTATTCAGAGTTTTAACTAAGTTTACAGACTCACAAGTTTTATTTTTCTGGGAATTTAGATTTGTCTTCTGAAGTCTTTGGCAGATGGCTTTGTACATCTTCAAGTTAGTTAACTCATGTTTAAGGCCCTTCCAGTCACAGTTCTCTCCTGTGTATTTTCCTGATATTTTCCTGATAAAGCAGAGCAGAGCTTCAGCTAACAAATAATTAGCTAAAAAAACCCAAAAGCCAACGAAAAGAAAACCCTTGAAACTCCTTGAATTAAGATGGTAAGATACCTGGAAGCAACGAGGAAAACGATACAGTAGAGAAACAGGAAGGCATGTAAATACCTTCACAACAAAAATATTCAATCTTAGGAGATCTCCTGATAGGCCTTCACCCTTTGGCTATCTCCATGTCTGTGCTAACAGGCCAAGCAGAGCCGGGGCCATTTGCTGGCCCCAAGGCCAGCTGGCACAGCCAGGCCACACACACACTGTGAAACCTTTTAGACCCCGAAGGAGCATTGCACAAGTGGAGCTACCTTGCCCAAGCAGGACTGAGCCCTTGCCCGGGCCTGGCAAATATAACCAACTCACTGGGTTACCAACAAGTAGGTCACACAGGTGGTTGGCACAACTAAGCATAACCAGAAAAGCAGGAATTGCCAAGCAGAGAGACGTGAATGCCTCTTTTTGTGAGCATGGCAGCAAGACAGCCCAGGACACTGAGGAATATACAGAATTCAAGAAGTGGATAGCTCAGTCCATGAATACTAATAAACCACAGCCTACCACTGTCAAAGAAACTGCATAGATGACACTAAAAAACAATAAAGCCTTTTGATTTTGAAAATGAGCCATTTGAAAGTCTGGGAGACCTTCAGGTCTGACTGTACAATATTAAGGGAATCGCTGCACTGACCAGAGTGCAAAAGTTGAGATAGTTTTGTTGATTTAGAGACAGAATGCCAAAAGAACACATAATATACTGTTGTATCTCTGGCTTAAACTTGAACTCAGCATAAATTATTTCAGGAATGTTTTGCATAGTCTCTTTTTATATCTCCAGTGCAAAATCTATTTTGATTGCATGTCCCTGGAATAAGTCTGTTATTTTTCATTTTATCATTTTTGGAACCAGTATACGACAACACAGTTTTCTTATCTTTCAACTCATGCCCCCCTGCCCCTTAAGTCAAAAATAAAACACTCCGCACCACTTGTAAAAGCGGGGAAGCAGGCTAGAGTGGAAATCTCCATTCACTGAGGGAAGGTTTTGCATCTCCAAAGGAAAACAAAACAGAAGTTTAGACTGTGGTTAAGCTACCACATATACTATATTAGTATTCCATAGTTCAGCCTCCTTCTTTAATGCAGCAAATTTTCAAAAGGCAAAGCTGAGAATTTTTGTAAAAGATCACAGATTTACCAAAAAGATCATATACACAGCTGACATAGTATCACAAGAACTTGAGATGACATTTACATACACCCTAATTCCAGTTCACCAACATAACAAAAAATACAAAAAAATATTCACGCATATAAAAGAAGGAAAAACACATTTCATGTAGTAATTTGAATGTTGTATACATGAAGAACAGGAACAAGTCAAGTCAAAAAAGGCTCAAACTTGGTGGCAGGCACAAATATCCATTTAATGTGCCCTTTGCTTCTTCATATTATTCTTGTGTTCACAAAAACAACACCTAAAGCCCTTCAAACACTAGTTTTTTACTGCATGCTATTAAGTAGTCAAACTTAAAGATAATAAAGGAAATGATTTTTTTATGACCTTCTCCATTTCTAAGGCAAGAAACCCACAAATGCAATGCTCCTACTAGGAGAAGGACTAAAGATATTTGAATTTCTAAACACCTTGATAGCTTTGGAATGAGGTTAAGATGAGAGGAAAATAAGTGGACACAAGGAAAGCAATGAAGGGTATGATTGGCAGAGTTCCTTGATCTTTCAAGTTGTCTTTCAAGGTACCAGTCCCAAAGACCAGGAAAGTGCCCACAAAATACGCTGCTGATGCAAAATTAGGAGACATTGAGAGCATACAGGGGGTATAGAGGCTACACAGAGAAACAGCAGGAATAAATAGATTGATCTCAGACTGACTCTGCGAGTAGCCATCGTGCTCTGTTTATGGAGGCACCTGCAATGCTAGTGAACCTCCATCCGCAAGGACTCCCACAGTCAGCAGTGACAAGGAAACGTGGAAATAATATGATTTATTCCATGTGCTCCCAGACCAACTCAAAGCACTCTGCCCTTGCTGCTCAACCCAGTAGGGCATTTTGACTGTATACCAGTAATGAACAGCTTGTAAATTCAGCCTTGAACGCTGCTCTTCTCCATATCTGCTTTTGGTTATCTCTGTGTTGATATATTTCTGTCTTATTTACCCTCACCCTAAACTGTCATACATTTTCTTCAAGGGGCAGACCCTAAACAGCACATCATTCTTCTGACATGTAAGCAGCAAGTCACCTCCTCTGCAACGCAATTAGCTAAAAACCTTAAAAAGACAAACAATAGCCAGCATCCCTAGCCATATTTATCTGTGGTTTTGCTGATCAAAAATCAACATGCATAAACAACATAAGGACCAGCTAAAGAAAATCAGATGCCCTACAGAACTTGGCACATCTTCCCAAAAATGTTCGAGTTGAACTATAACATAATTAGTTTTAATTCTCTGTTTCAATTTCAAATTAGTTAAGAAAAATAGCTCAGTATAGAGTAGTTCTTTCTAGTTTGTAGAATCAAGTCATCTTCATACCATGCCCTGATTTGCAGTCGGTTTGTAAAACTGAATTATTTAATAAAACTTAAAGAATCCTTTTTCGCCCTTCTTGGTATACAATGTCATTACAAAACCTTAAGGAGATTCAGGTTTTTTCAGTGCTTTAAATTCCCATAGGCTGCAATAGAGATTACCTTTGGTAAAACAAGGTTCAACCTTGGAACAGTCATTTCACATCTGAGTCATTCCCGAAGCCATTCCCTCTGAGGGACTACTAAAGTGAGTACAGGTTAGACAATCAGACCAATTATTAATCTAATCTCTGAGAATACTCTTTATCATGCAATTCAATCATGAGACATGAGTTAACAGTTTGGAGCAATATATACATCAGTCATGGCAATTTTGGGAAAGGCAGAAGGAAGGTGTTTGACCTTGCTAACTTTGGAATGGATATGTGACATTTTAGCTGATAGACACACACCAGCTGAAAGAGGATAGTCTCACATGTCTTCTCCCACTATAAGATTTTCCATAGTTTAGGTAACTATATCTTTGTCTTATTTTTGCAGTTCAGCTCATATTTGCAGCAGTTTGTGTTTTCTAGATCTCAGCCCATCCATTCTCTATCTTTGATGATATAGAATTAATAACCAATAAAAGATTACAACAAAGATTATTTCATTGGCCATTCGCACCATTGACCATCATTCACACCCCAATTGCTCTTCCTGAACAAAGACTCTAATCTAGCAAATTTAAAGCTACTTAAAATCTTCAGAGAAAAATTCATATAATTGTTCACACCCAAGGAGGAGGTTTGAGGTTTTGAACAGACTAAACACTATGGAAAATAGTAGATTCTGTTGGTTACTAAGCAATGCAAAAATTTCCAAAACATCAGCAACACAACAATTTTTATAATAGGGAGCAGTGTGTTTATTTAGCTAATGGAAAGAGAACACAGTTCAAAACTTCCTCCTCCCCTTCCTTGCATATGTACATACTAGTCGAGTAAGACACTTTTTTTCCCCCTGCCTTTTAAAATCTCTGTTGATGATGGATGAGCTACCACAGAATACACTGAACCTGATACCTTTTTCCAGACAAGGCAGACAGCAGTTAAATACAGGGTTTGAATGAATAAAGCTGGATTCACACAAGAGTAGTAAAGTACGTACTTAAAACTTGGTCTTTGCCTTAGGGCTTTTATCATCTTGTAGCAACTGGTTCAAATTTGCAGACTGTTTTGGAAGCCATCTTATTATTCATGAAATTTAGGGGGGTACTTTTCTTTTTGCCTCAGATTGTAAAATACTGTGCATATTCTATACAAACTGGCTGAAGTTGCCCCATTTTATCATAACTGGCTAGTCAGAAGTGGCACAGGTGAATACTACTCACTTGTAGTTTCAGTGGTTTGTTTCAGTTTGAGGTCTGCATGGACATTGAACCTTTTCTGTACTTCATGATAGTTACAGCTGTCCTCTATATAAAGTTTTTTCCCTGAGTACACACAAGATGCAGATCATTTGGAAATATGTGATTCCTTAAGCATGACAGAAATTGTCACTTATCAAACACTGTGAATGTCTTCCTGAAGTCTGATCTCTCGTCACCACAACCACCTCTAACATTGTGCAGGAATTTTCAGAAAACCACCGCCTTCAAAATAACCAATTGTTGATTTTAGTTCTGTATGTGGAATACAGTTTTTGAGGCAGCATTAATACATGTGGGAACAAAAGGTCTGTTAAAGATGCTGCTCCTGAGTTAATGGAGAAAATACCTCTGAATGCTTATGTAATATAAATGTGTATGTAATATGTATTTTATATACACACACATATGTTAGACTATGGGCATAATGTTGACAGGCTGACAGAGCTGAGGTTGTTCAGCTCAGAGAAGAGAAGGCCCCAGTACCGAAAGCAAGTTTTTAAACAAAATGGAGAGTGACTTTTTAACATGAGCAGATAGTGATAGCACAAAGGAGGATGGTTTAAAATTAAAAAAGAGATTTGGATTAGATGTTACGAAGGAATTCTCTACTCAGAAGGTGGTGAGGCACTGGACCAGGTTGCCCACAGAAGCTGTGGTTGCCCCATCCCTGGCAGTCTTCAAGTTCAGGCTAGGGGGGGGCTTTCAGTAATGTGGTCTAGTGGAAGGTGTCCCTGCCCATGGCAGAGGGGTTGGAACTAGATGATCTTTAAGGTCCCTTCCAACCCAAATCACTCTATGATTCTATAATGCCAATTTTCTTCCTTCACAGCTCACTAAAACAACCAGTATCCAAAATCCAAACCTCTTAGCTCAGGTTTGTCAAATTAGACCTTTAAAAGGTTTAGTATTGCAATCTTAAGAAGAACTAAACAGAGAATATGAGAGCAGCAAATTCTCTTTTTTCAGCTGTCACCAAGAGATATCAGAAGTTTAAGGAGTTCTTCTGAATGGTGGGGATGGGTTCATAAAACTCCACCTAAGAGAGTTCCTTGGCAGACAACGTTATTTATGAGACTACTGTTTCAAGTGGTTAAAATTTACAGTAAAAGCATAGTCAGAATAAGGGTGTGCCAGCTTTTAATTTCCAGTTAACACAAAGAAAAGCAAAACACATTCATTTTAAGGTATAAGAGCGCAAGAAAAAAAAGGTGTGGTGTGTTACCTGCTTAACGTCTGAAGGAATTTTTAAAATTTTTTGTGATTAAAAAAAATAAAAAAATAGGTTCCTATGATAACAGATGTTGACATCAAAATAGAGCTTAATTGTTACAATGTTACCATTCATCAGTATGCAGTTCAAATAGGGCCAGAAAGCACAAAAGTATCTCCCTCTTCAAAACCACATATTCCATTGGACCCATAATAAGAAATAGCAATAAAGAAAGTCTGATATTTTGACAAACTCATAGTGAAAAAGATGGGTGACCTTGAATTATACCCTATTACAGGAAAGCTAAAAAAGCATTATAAAATACAGTGTATATTCTTTTCAACTTTGGGATTTTCAAATAGTCTGTTGTCCTTGACTATAGATCATTGAAACAGCTGAATATTCAGGAGCAGACATCTTCACCTGAGTGCAGAACCACATGTAAAGATTGAAGCAAGGGGAAAGCTCTTCTTCCTTTCCCCTCCAGGTTCTACCCCTCCCACATCAAGCACCAAGTCAGCTCTGAACAGGAACATCTGCTGGTCCTGCTGCGAAGAGCAGAGCCCACCCATTTCACATCCAGCCCGTTCCCTGCTCTGCAGCCTCTGCAGGGTGACTCGTCCAGCTCTGACCCTCGGCTTCAAAGCCTGCTCTTACCCTGTGGGGCACAGACATCCCTGAAAGGCAAGAGTGCTCTCTAAATATTTTGAGAAGACTAGATATTTTTCTAAATTCTTTTTGTTTTCAGTCAGAAAAAGACAAGGTGGACTTTTTACCTTTTCTAGCCACAGTTTGGGAAAAACACTTGAAATCAAGCCCATTCTATTTTCTATTTCTGTTATCTTTCCTTTTCTTTTTTTTTNGGATAAGCATGCAATCTCCTGGAGCTCTTCTATGAAGTCAAAAAATGCCAAACAGAAGCCTGTATGGATTTGTCTTATATAGCACAAACTGATAAGGTTCTGTACAAGACAGCCTTTTGACAAGATTCTGGAAGTGCAAGTTCTTCACCAAAAACCTTATTTCTTTCACAAGAAAACAAAAAGCTTAAATAAACCAATGAATAAGACTTATTTCCTATTAGTATACAAGTCTGCATAATATTTATACACTTGGTTGCTCATATACCTGATGAAAGAAAATAAAAGACCCAAAGGAAGACAAGTAAAAATAACCCTAGAGTATTCAAGGATTTTTGTAAGGACTACACCCTTGCTGACATTTGAGGAATTTCTGATGATACAGAGTTTTCTGACGTGAAAGCAATTTCTGACTAGGACTTCTCAGCAAACCACTGTGGGCTGCAGTTACCACAAAATTGTTTCCTACTCATTGCATGTTATTCCATGGCAATGGGCATGATTGCCAGACAAAGCATTTACATGTGTTAAGTGTACATCGAATAAAATCTCACAGTCGGAACACATTACTTCAGTTCTCTAGCACTTCACATGCATATAGAATATACACACACAAGCACAAACTGCAAAATATGTAACTTGAATTTCTCATCATGGCGTATTAAAGGATGATTATCTGCACAGTTCCTGTTCAAAGTAATTACATGAGTTTGAGCTCTGGGAAGAAGCACCACAACATTTGTCATCTCAAGCTTACTTTGTATTACATGCTGTGAAAGCAAGCAATCTTCCACCCTTAAAAATCTTTCCTCACCCTTGTATGTGACAAAGCCAATAAATTTTTAAAAGGTGGTAGCAGCAAAGATACAGAAAATAAATATATCAGGTATTTTAAATAAAACTTCATGACAAATTTGGTTTGAAAAATGGCTGCAAAGCCTGGAATCAATTTGATACTGTGCTATATGAAAATTCCTGTTCCTCGCTACCCCATTCCTGGTCTCCAGGAGGTTTGGGTGGCCAGACAAGGGGAGAGTACTAATTGAAAGCAGTACAACTCTGCCTGTGAGGAGTCAAATGGAAGAAGCTGTTTGCCTCTCCGACTTTAATGTGAGCAAAACCTAATCCAGACACGATTGCTCTGAGGGCCTAAACACTCACTACACAGCACCCTGTGGAGTGACAAAATCCTGAATGTTGATCTTATATTCCTATGAGGTCAGAGCTCCATAACTAGACTGAAATTTTAAGCAAGACAGACACTTTTATGTCTTTCGTCTATGGGAGTTACTATGTCAAGGCAGAATAAGCTTCTGTGTATATAGAATATGTCCAAAAATAGGTAATTCTAGTTTTAGAAACAAGGAAAGGAAATTAGGTCGTTTTTCAGTACCTGCAATACTTATTAATGAGCACGTATTAATATGCAATTATCCTCTTGGGAAAGCAGGAGCAATTTATGTTACATAATTGGGAGTCAGTTATTTATGATGTACTTGCAGATCCTGCCAAGCACAGATGATCAACAAGGGAGGTCTACCCTTGACTTCAGTTGTAGTGTGACATATTAAGACATGCAGAAAGCAGAAGGCCCTAGCTATGTCGCACATCACTTAATTCCTGCCTTTAAGGTAGAGTACGGTAATTAAGTGCTAATGCTTACTGGAATTTCCAGTGGAAATTCAGGCAGTCACTCCTTGGCAGAGCCGTAGACAATGTTTTGGTTCTGCAGTTCCACAAGAGTTCAGTATGAACTAAAAGGAATGCAAGTGATATGAATGGATATTCCTCCTGATGTGATATGAATGGACACTGCTGATCATATAATATTTATTTTAACGTTCATGAGTCAACATCAGAGATGGAAAGTTTTTTATTCTATAACAAATACTCTAATTACACATCAGGTCTGACCTGTAACATTCAGGCTGCAGTTAAACTGTACCAGAATGTGCAGAAAACTCAGTTCTGCAGCTGCATTCCAGTCCAAAAGCAGCACTGAGAAAACTTGTGAAGACACAGAACCCTGTGTTGATTATCAGATTTCAGAATCACAAAGTGTTATGCTTCAGTGGCTCCGACTGAATCAGTCATTAAGCAACTTTTGAAAAACAACTTCCCTTAGATTTGAGCACATGATATTCAGTAAACAAACTGCAAACTCCCCAAGTCTGCCATTCATACCTGGTTTTACCCATTTTATTTTTGCAATACCAACTGTTCCAGCCTGAACAGCATTTGCACTGACTTGAATTTCCAATCTCACTCTTGCAAATTGTGTCAAGAGATTGAGGTTACTCATCTGCATAATCCATTTTTAAATGGTAGCACTGGACCTATGATAACAACCTCATTCCCTAGTCTATACTCCTTGTCCTTGTTTCTGGGCAGGTTGCAGCAGAGATAGATTAGCAAGAAATAATTTTTTTTAAAAAAGATCCTTGGCTAGACTGCTGTACTTGTATTCATTTTCCTTCTGTCATAACCTTGTTTTGGTAGCATGGAATTTGCTTCCTAGTATGTAGGAACATGCAAAATTTCTGCATAGATTTTTGCTGCAGCTGAGTGAAGAATGGTTTGCTAATGCATGTTAGCAATGCATGGTATTTTTCATCTTCTTTTCAGGCCTTTTGTTTCATCCATTTTTTTTGAGTATGTGTGTACATTTGGCCCTTCAGGGTTTGCTGACAAAATACATGCAAACAGAGCAGCATAATAATCCCAAATGTAGTGATTAAAAACACATGCAATTTTTCATTTTTTTTCAGTCTCAGATGTTGAAACTCAAAAAAATCCAGTTTTCTTTCCCTGAGGTGTAATGAAAAGCTAGCTCTCCAAATAAAGCAAAAATTTCTTATTAAAAAAAAACCAAACTTGATCAAAACAGTGTTTTTGTATAAAAAAATAGTTTCTTATGAAAACTTTCAATAGATCTCCATGTTTCTTGGATGCTAAGTATAGAAAGGATGTTGTGGTATTTTACAAGAAAAATGAATAAGAGACTTGTTATCAAAACCTCAACATTTTTAATCCAGATGTTTTTAATTCAGGCATAACAAGCAAGAAGAGAGAAAAATGAGAAAGAGAAGAACAGAAAGCTTTAAATTAGTAAGAGCAAATGGAGCTTCTAGAAAAAAAGTTGAAAACAATTGAAATTAGATGGGATAATTAGTTTGATGAAAACATAAACCAGGGATATATATGAAAAAGCTAAAGACCTGTTTCCACATGAATATTTGTGCATTCATGAAAACAGGGAACATCAACTACGTTAAAGAATGATATCACTCAGGGGATCTTATATTTCATTCAGACTAAGGCATTTTATTCTGCATTCGATATTTAAAGACTTTTCAAAGTGATAGGGAGTCCACAGAATATAACATCAAAAACTCAGAGGCTGTTCTAACGAATATGTAGCTGGACATTTTCTATGAAAACAGCTTTAGAGGAAGGATCTATTGAAAGATATAACTGAAGCACAGTATCAGGAGTAAGTAAAAATCCTCTGAAGAAATCCAGGTCTTCTCAGTTATTACAAAAGTAGATAAACAATGGTTGCAATTTATTTTTAATTTTTAATCACCACCTTGGTTTCTACTTATGTTGCAAAATGAATGATTTACTGAATCTCTCTTAGTGCCAACATAACTTTTTTAGGTCAGTCTGTATGTTGGATTTAGCTTTCCCCACATCCTGACCAAGGCAAATTAGAGCCATACAGTCAATTCTGTCTAAAAGGCAGGGAACTAGTGACAAGAAATTAAGGCTGTTCCTAGTAAAGGAGAACATACAGTTTGTTCCACTCAGAAAGCTATTGCAATGTTGCTCTGGCACACAGAAAGCAGAATGCCCTCTGTTAAAAGATACGAAGACAGGATAGACAGAACAAAATTCTCATGTATAATTATGCCCCGCCTTGGGTTAGTTTTACGCCTAGGGTTAGGGTTAGGGTTAAGCTTAGGGTTAGGGTTCCGAAAACCACAAAGCCCAGAGCTCCAGGGACACTGCCGCTGCAAAAGGCATGCCAAGGCCAACGCAACGCTGCCCAAACATTGCTCCCTCCACATTTTTCTCCTTGGCACCAGCCTGACCCCATATGTTATAGTGCCCCGCCTAGGGTTAGGCTTGAGCCTAGGGTTAGGGTTAGGGTTAAGCTTAGGGTTAGGGTTCAGAAAACCACAAAGCCCAGAGCTCCAGGGACACTGCCGTTGCAAAAGGCATGCCAAGGCCAACGCAACACTGCCCAAACATTGCTCCCTCCACACTTTTCCCCTTGGCACCCCTGTGGCATAATGCCCCGCCTAGGGTTAGGCTTGAGCCTAGGGTTAGGGTTCAGAAAACCACAAAGCCCAGTACAACTTAGGAAACTCACCGTACTGGTTTAGATTTGGCCTTTGAAATGTCCTTGGCTCCTTAGTACTCTTTCCGGAGCCAAACCAGGGCATTCTTGGCTTCAGTTAAATTTGTGTTAGCCCAGCACATCCCAGTCTTTAGTTCCCTCCACACTGAGTTGTCTTTGTAAACCGAGGAAAACAGGATATCTGCAATTAAACAAAAAATCACAGCGTCTTATTGTGAGCTTGAAGTACATGTGTCATTTCTTTATGGACACAATGCAGTACCTTAACCAATTTTCCAAATTTAAGTAATACAGACCAAGTAAGTCTCTTGGTCAGAAGAAGTGGTTACCAGCTACATATGAAAATTCATTTTAATTTTCATCAGCTTGGCTTCCAGGGAATCTATTTGGAACTATTTTTAAAAGTTTTCAGGAGGTAAGCTCCTTAAAATGCGTTGCAATCAAATATGTGCATTGTAGTCCTACAACATGCATGATAATACTGAGGGAATTTCCTGCAGCTATTACTGTGAAATTATTGCATCCCTCTAATGACAATTATATATAAGTTATACAAATGTTATATGCAGATTTCCCAGAAGCAAATGCTGTCATGCTTCCCATCACCAACAGGAAATGGATCCATGACAATATGGATACAGAAAGTAGAAATATTCATTCTGGTTAATAAAAATGTCTTGAAGTTGAGAGCTTTTCCTGTCTTACACAATCATTATTTTACCGGATGAACTGTTCTCTGGAGTTGCCTATCCCGTAAACCAACTCCAGGGAGAGTCCAGCCAACTTGAACCATACCCATTAACTTTCTAGAAAGTTAAATGATGTCCATCAGTCCTTTGCAAATTCTCACTCGTTCCAAAACAGAGCAGTACCAGAGCTGCAAAGAATTTCAGAACCAACAAAATCCTACTTAGCTCCCCACCATCTTTGTTACAGGACACCAGTACATTATTTGTGTTAAGTATGAGGGAGAGAACATGACCATCTGGGGACTGAATCCTGACAATATGAGGCAACCATTGTCTTAAATGGAGCAAGGAGAAGAGAACATAAGTTGATTTTGCAGGACTGAAATTTTAGAAGGTCTATTAGGAATACTTATCATATTTAAAGTCAAACTACAAAGTTACATCCAGTCCCCCTCATTTGGAAGTGCTAACTTAAATACCCATCAGCTTCAATGGAAACAAAATCCCACGTCAGCACACCAACATCCAGCACAGTTAGTCTGTGAAGTCAGCTCAGACCAATTTCAGAGAACACAAATCTTTTCCAAATTTAGGATTAAAGCCTTAATTCTACCGCATAAAGGCAAGTTTGTAGAATCAATGGCAACAACATAAAGGATTGAAAAAGCATCAGACAGTTACATCCTGTTCCTTATACACACTATACTTGAATAAATTCCTCACTGTTAACTTTTCCAACGCTCAGTTTTCTTTGAAGATGAGACAAATGGCACAATTTTAAGATGAGTACAGCCCAAGATACACTTTGTAGCTCTGCTATCCAGTTAAACTGAATACAAGCCCTGCAGTCACAGATCGTGCTACTGCTTTGAGACTACCTATACCACTTTCCCTATTTCTAGAGATCAAGTAGAAGGAAAACACCTCTATGATCACCTTACATTACTCATATGAAGAATTATTAGGCTTGTCACCCCCAGTGTAGTGCATAGGCAAGATGAGTAATGAACAATTAAAGCTAATTCGAGAGGGGATGACAAAACCCCCTCATGCATAAAAATCTGCTTAGCTACAGACAAAGCTTTTTCATGCTGTCCCAAGTGTTGCCTATATCTAGATATGGAATACATAACTTTGTCATTTCCCTTTGTATTAAGAAGTGTTTACTAAGAGAAGGCCTTATTATATATTTCAAATTTATTTGCAGATTCTGTAAAATCTCAAATCAAAAAATCTTTGGGCACCCCAAAAAAGTTTTCAATCACAGGATCGTATTAAAATGTTGATGGGTTTCACTTAAACTTCAGTTCAGTAGTCTGAGCTACTGAAATGTTTGTTTTAAATCATATCCTAATAAGAAAAATTAGATATCTTCCTTGTTATTGAATTATGGCAACAGCAGAGTGACAGTACTTTGCAATTAAACCAGAAGAACACATCTTTGGACTGTTCCTTTCCAGAGCAGGTGTCGTAGAGCTAACAAAAGTACAGAGGAGGCCTACCTGCACAACCAACTACTTGGAACAACTTACCTACAAGAACTGATCACATAGACTTGCACTCTCTTTTCCAGCCTGAGAAAATGTTTATGAAGTTGTGTAACATTACCACCACGTGCAGTGTCAACAGAGAATGAACAATGATTATGCTTCCCACTACAAGTGTTACTGAAGAGCAACCCAAAATAGCAGTGGCCAGGATAAAGCTTTCCAGGACACAGGAACAGCCTGTTTACTACAGAGCATCTTAGACATAAGAGGATAAATCAATTATATGGTGACGGCTCTGACCCTGCAGTTTAAACAAAAGTTGGTTTTACATACAGAATTAGTGTGACTTCCCAAAATGGTAACAGAGCATTTTTAGCCACACAAATTGTTTAACTTCTATTAATCAAATCTACCAGCTTCAGAAAAGTTTTCATTTGTAATCTAAGCTCTCCAGGACATAAAAATACTCTGTTTACTACAGAGCTTCTTAGACACAAGGGGATAAACCAATTATGGATGGATCCAACCCTGCAGTTCAAAGACGGGTCAGACAGGAGTGTGTAATCTGTATGTATTGGATTTAGCCCCAGCATTCAACCTTTGTTTAGGTAGCCATTAAGCACACCCACAGATGCAATTCTATCAAGAGTGGTGTGTTTTAGAACCCATCTCACTGAATCAATTGCTAACTTTTTTCTCCATGAAAATCCAGTCAAAAAAAGACACAAAATGTGTCTGCAGGATTCTTCACAGCTCTAAAGAGGTAAATCCACTTGTCAACTTGTCTACTTTTATGTCACTGTTACATTAGAGGAACTGGTAAAGATTGCAGCTGCTGGAGGAAAGTGCCAGGGTAGTCTTTGCGATTCTGCAGATTCCTAGAAAGAGAGCCTTTAAAGCTGACACTGTTAAGTTCATAATTGCTTAGATTTTTAGGGTGAAAATTCAGATAAAAATGCAAATCAAAGCTTTCTTGTTGGAACATCAATGAATTACAATACTGATTAACGAGGCATTTGTATTGTGGTAGGCCAACTTTTTGCTGTTGTGTTGTGTATCACTCGGATGGAGCAAGAGGGTACTTCTATCTAAGAAGCTTTCTGTGTAAATAAATTAAAGATGCAAATAAAGAAGGTACAGAGGTTGGTTCATTAATATGTAAATGGCAGAGTTGGAATCAAGGTAATATACTTCCAGAAAATCATGTGAATATAGTAGTACTCCAACCACAAAATGAAACTCACTCTTTTGGTATCAAACAATGTGTTTATATACACTATATTGCTCTGCATATTGAGTCATTATGAAAATGGCCAGTTTTTTTAAACCATTCCCCACTAATTCCATCAAATACAACTGTGCAAGGATCCAAACCCACAAAGTCTGGGACAAGAAAGCTCTTTGCTTTTTCCTTTATCATCTAAAAGGTTCTTTCACGCCTTCTTTGCCATGCCACAGGGTGCTGCCTTCCAGCCTACAAAGGCACAGAATATACTACAGGAACTATAAATCTCTCCCTCATATATGTAGAAAACTAATTTCCTATATTACTTGTTCCAATCAACTCTCTGCTTTTCATTAAGCACAGCATGTAATTCAAAAATACATTTGGGATACAAGTCTGAGAACTTTCTAAGACAGACCCTCAGGTGGCTAAAGAGTAAGCCAGCATTCAAGCAGAGAGATTTCCAAGAGCTACTTGACATAAAACAATTAAATTGGTTCAATCATTTGAGCTCAAGCTCATTTACAATTGCTAAACTCCAGATTCATAAAGTACACGCACACTGGATTTTAAAACCAGTAAATGATATTTGAACAAAGTTAATTCCTAATCGATTTGCTTCCCGATGGCCACAGACACTTTTACACTCTAACTTATTTCTTTAGAAATAGTTTACTCCTCTATTACTCTAAGTGCGTGTCAAAATATTTCTAGTTCATCACTGATTTTTGCACGACAGCAGCACCCAAGAACCCTGTCACCAAGCAGGGCAGCTTTGAACAATACTGGCTTGACCAGTTCATGCTCCCAAGAGATCATGTGCAGAAAAACAAATCTTCTAACATAGCATCTGCTACATAAAAGAAATATGGTTTTAATTTAAGCAGTTTAGATTTTAAAAATCCGCTACGCTTACTTGTTTGCAAATAGTGTTGGCTGATGAATGGCATCTGTACAATGGATAGATACTAATACGACATTATTTCTGCACATGTTTGACAAACTGTTAGACAGAGATTCTAAAAATGGGACGTTATTTATTTTGAGAACTGGACAGAGAACAGTTCTTTTAAGTTGTCTTTAAAGCTTTTACAGCTTGATCTACACTTGCATTCAAAATTAGCGCAAGCGGGTGGATTGGAGGAAGAAATCTTCCAAATATTTTTGGCAAAACAGCTCAGACAAAATGCCCTTTTTCTCTAAAAAGAAGGAGAAAAAAAATCAGGTTTCTGCTTTATATAGAATATATCAACCCAAATCTGTGCTTCAAAAACATTTCCTTTCCTTTCTTCCAAGATTTTGGAATGTCTAATTTCTTCTCACACATTTCTAGGCTGGCCAACCAATTAATTACTTTATTTTGTATTTAAGATACTAAATAAAAAAATTAAATAGCCTGGACCAAATTAATACAGAATTTAGGTAGCATGCAGATGTTTCTTCTAGGCTGTGCCTTCTCTAAACTACATATCTTATATCTTTAAGCCCTCTTTTGTCTATTGCAGAATATTTCTAATATAGCTCCCCTCTTTAAGAAAACTACCTGGAGTCTAGCAGCGTTTGCTGGAGCCAATTTTTTTTTTATCTACCTATAAATATTAGTTAAATTCATTCAAAGTTTTATATTTGTAGGAATATAAAGCAATAAATTGATTTTTAAACCCTGCTGGTACACAGCTCCCATGTGCCCCATGATTTTGATTAAGATGTCTGGGTTTTAAGAAAGCAATCCCTGAGGAGAAAATAACCAAAAATTCATGGTTAGCTAAACCCTTTAAATTTAGTTGAATACAGTAAAAATAATTAAACATATCAACTGTCAGCAAAATATTAGAGGCTCCCAGCAGATATATTTTGAACATTCTGTTAAACCCCAGAATGGTTTTAAAACACTGTAGTCTTTATTAGCAGACACTGTTTGCCAATTCATGAATACAAAGTACACAAAAAAAAGAAAGGTGAGAGGTAAGTTTTGCTACCACATGATCTTTTTCAGATTGTGAAAAATAAGGGATAGGCAAGGGGTTATAATAAAACTAACCATGCCCCCTTAAACTGTGCACGCTGAAGAAGATTTGTGGCTGATACGCCACACACAGTTACAGTTCTGAAGATCTGAAACTTCTTTATATCAAATACAGTTTTTTTCTCCTGTTCCTTTGGTTTACATTCTAAAGTTGACAGAGCTGCCAAACCACAGCTTATTCAATAACTTACAGAAATCATTTTTCATTTTCATCATCATTTTCATTACAAAAATGGGCAAAAAATTATTTTTCTGCTTTAGAATCAAATTTAGAGACTTTGACCTATTGTGCACAGATATACAGGATGTATTTTCCATAAAATTATTCAAACTGAATGCTTTTCAGATAAAAGCATTTCTTTATGGCTTTCTAACTACTCTAAAAACTAACAAATAAAAAATTATGGCTGCAGATGGTACATACACTGCCTTCCACTGAACGTTGAAGTCTCTTATTACAATTGGACAGGGAAACTGAAAGTTTTCTTTTAACATAAATTCCTTCCCTTGGCAGTTTTTTCTGTCTCTGTGTCCATGTTATTTTAAAACACTTTCATTTGATCATTCAATATTTTCCACTGCTGACTAGGTGATGAATAGGCTTGCCACCTGGCTCAGCTTCCCATCCCCTCTCCCAGTTTGAATATTTCTTTACACATGAAAGCCAAAGGAAATGGAAAAACTGCCAGAGGTATTTTTTAATGCCTTCAACAAACAAAAATAAAAAAAAGATTCTGTACAGACATGAAAGTCAAGACCCTCTCTGGGTCCATCTGTCACCTCCTCCCTTGCAAAAAGTAATTCCAACATTTAAGCCAAAATTAATCTCAGCAGAATTTTAAGGAAAAATATTGATTCAGTCTCAAACCATTCAGTTGCTTCTTCAAGAATCTATTTCTATCTCACTGAACCCTTTTCACATATTTTAGTGCTTTCTCAGCTTCCTGTATGCAGCCTTTCCTTTCCCACTTTTCTATTTCACTTCTTTCTTTTAATATCACTGCTGAAATAACAAATCTCTTCTGCTCTTCCTACCTTTTGGGATGCTGCAGCGCCTGTCTCCTGCAGCTCCATCTCTGCTTCATCTCACCTTCTTTTCTTTTAACTTCCCACTCTGCTTTTGCATTTTCTCTCTATGTCATTCTACCACATACATACTCAAGATAACCTGACAATAAGTGATTCCCATGGATCCCTTCTACAATTCATCTTCCTCTTTGGCACCTAGAATAATTGATTACTATATCAATAATCCTAGGATACACCCTAGGGGGATACCACCCACCACCCTATGATCTATTAATGTACTACCAACCACCAAAGAATCTACACAAGATGATGGTCTCCACCATCTACTCAAGATTGACAGAATTCCCACAGCTCCTTAGAGAAGAGTCTGCACTTCCTGAGGATGCTTCTCCAATGTAACTACAGCATCTTCCCCATTCCTAAGTCAGGAGTCACATTTGCTATTAGTTGCTATTCAGTTCCCAGTGGAACCTCCAGAAAAAAATCTCCTTAACAAAGTACAAGTGAAAACCTTGGAATACACCCCTTATAAACCTGTGCAAAGCAAATGTGCAGTAGGATTGGACAATCTTGCACAACATCTTTGCATTGTTGCACCACAGCAAACTCAAAGCAAAGCTTAATTAAATTAACTAGAACAAATCCAGATCAAAAGGAAAATTTTCCATGGATTGTCCTTGGAGGAGGACAACATTCAAATTAATTTTTCAGTGAAAAATCCCATACATTATCTGCCTCCTCACACCATATCTCCCTCTAAAAAGAAATACAAAAAAATAAACCAACATTATTAATTCAGGGAAAAAAGCTATACGAATTCTGACTCCAACATACAGATCTTGAAGCCTTCATGGAACTTCTTACATGGTGATATCAAACCATCAGCTTCCTCAAATGGAATTAATTTACTGTGATCAGTTCTGCAGAAAGGATGACTTTGTTTCATTTTAAGAGTCTTATTTGAGCTAATGATCCTGCCCACATATAAAAGGATGAGGACAAAAAACCATCCATATTACAGTCTTAACACTCATACTGCTGACTGTTCTAATCAAAACTCACATTTTCAGAGGAGGGCGGGCAAGCACAAAACTTGGATTTTGGATAACTTTTGGGTTATTCCCCCATCATGACCACCAGAACATTTCTACATGGAAAAAAGACTTTCTAGTTGGCTTAGAAAAACTGGTCCCCATCTTCAGCTCAATTTTAACAGCTTTTCCATTGCATCACAAGTGTATTTGGGCCATGAGAAGGAGCCTGTGTTGTCCTGAGAACATTACAACAATTACATACTAGTCATATCAAACTGTTTCAGAACCTCCTGCAAACTTCATACAAAAGCTGCAGGGAAAAGCATGGGAAAGAGGATCTAGTTAAGGTGTGTCTCAGATTTTCATCTCTCTGCCTGCTTATTCCGAGATTCTAAGGCTGAAATAGTTGGCGTGAACTAAAAGAAAGTTTAGTTTGCTCCAAATAAGAGCTGCTGAGTGCTCAACCTTGACAAAGATTGCCTGTAGCTTGGCACAAACAGATACTCGAGATATCCACCATTTTACCTTTACTGCCTTGTTTTACTGCTCCACAACTGTGTTACATCTGAATCACAGAACCATTTATTGGAAAAGCCCTCCAAGACCATGGAGTCCAACCATTAACCCAGCACTGCCAAGTCCATCACTAAACCATGTCCCCAAGCACCACATCTACACAGCTCTCAAATACCTCCAGGGATGGTGACTCAACCTCTTCTCCGGGCAACCTGTCCCAACCAATGCAGGTCTGCCCTTGCTTCTGAAATACTTCTAGACAATGTAAACTCAGACTTTAGCTGTACAACTTCTTTCACAGTGAGAGGTTAACACAGTTTACTTGCTGCATAGTCTCCAACATAAGAAAATCTCTCCCTTCTACTATATTGAGACATAGATAGTATGCCAGTTTTCATTCTTCATCACAATTCTACTTCTAGTTTTCTAAGGAATCTCTCTTCAAAGTAGCAAGTCCTGACTTGAAAACCCTAGTATTAAAGGTATAACTTGAATAAAATTTAGGAGGAAAATCGTGTTTTGGCAAGGAAAGACAGATTTCTACCTAGTTAATTCTGGTTTTTAAAAATGATAGGAGTGTGATATTTGGCATAGTCAGTAAGCTAGGGCTGCACAAAGTTGAAATTGCAACCATTCTCCATGCCCATGAATTAGAATTAATTTTATGACAACTTTTGGGGGTTATTTGGATCTTGCACTTATCTTTTATAACAGTCATTCTACTAAATAAAACGTGTTCTGCAAGTTGGTTACCTCACTCGTGCTGATTAAATCATAACATCAGATGTTCCCACAGACCTGGGTGGCAAACATTGATCAACACCAAGGTGGTAAGCATAGATTATCCAGGTGTAACTGTCTGTGAGGATTTGGTAGCAAATAGGATGTGTCTGCAATTCTGCAGAAAACCTTCCTGAAAATTCAATTCCAGCTTGCATTTAATTCTTGCATATAACTCCTGTGCCACCAGTACCAGACAATAGATGGAAGCACTGAATCCATTTTACAGAGATAACTTAGAGGGCAATTGAAGTCAGAGAATGAAAGAAGGACACAAACCTCAGAAAGTCTGTGCTCAAACCAGCAATGTTGTGTCGATCTGTGAAAAATTTCCCATTCCAGTGTCTGGCACATCCTACATTTCAGGTTTCTCTTGCTTGTTAACAGACCTGTCTCCTGCTTTTCTGCCAGGACTTTATAACTGGCGTCAAAAGTAGCAACTACAGCTTCACTGCCCAATAGCAGTGGTGCCGTGAGGTATCCTTCAGCCCTCCTTAGCATCATTCACCCCTGGGCTGCCTCTCCACCACCATTTCGTGTTCAGGACAACTGTGTCTTTGCTAGTTTGTCTTTGCCAAGTATTTACAAAAAGATCAGTGACTCAAATAGAACTGAAGAGACACCTTGCCATCACAGATATGCTGCCACCAAAAGGTAATCACAAAGTTTCCTCCAAACCTCCAAGCTATTCAGACCAGATATTTTGGCTAAAGAGATCCATAACCCTGACTACATTTGGTTCAGTTTCCTCTCCAGGGCATCTCTATGTTTATGTACATTTGTAGGAAACAAGTCCTGCGTGGTTTAGTCATAAATCACAACGTGCAATTCCCAAAGTGGTGGAAGAGCAAACATAAACACTATCATTAAAACACAATTACTGCCAAAGCTGAATTTTGTTCTTTCATTCTTCATCCAGTTTCCTAGTTTTGGATACAGTGCAAACTTTTAATAAACTAAGCACTTGTACATATATTTATATTCAAAAGTAAAAATATAAGGAGTCAAAAATTTTAGAAATACTAGTCACAAAGACAAGACATAGAGAGAAGGAAAAAGGGGGAATAAAACTGAATAGCCTCAAGGCAACTTCTAATCTAAAGCCATAAAAATTCTTCATAGTTTTATTAATTCCACTGCTTAAGAAAGATCCGCAGTCTGTTTTCAGTAAAAGCTATATGGTACTTAGTAACATATCAGACAGCAATTAAGTCAGCAAACGTGCCTACAGCATTTTGTGTTAGAGACATGTTCTGAGAAGAGCAATGTGCCAGATGAACACAGGTCTACAAACCAGTCTCACCTCACAAGCTTGAAATGTTCATACAGAGTAAACAACATGTTTGGTACAGGGAATTTTAAAGCCTAAACAAAAGCCTTATGAGCATGTTAGACTGGGTCACATACCAAATAAACTACACACCCAAACAGCAGTGAGATGAGGACAAATATCCTTTTTAGCCACTACGGCACACAATGAATGTCATCCCCTAAATTGAGAGCTCTCTGTTTTAATGCAGAAATTACTGCCCTTAACAGTTTTAAGCCAGAATTCAGGTTACAAGAGGGATAGAAAGAAAGAAGAGGACTACCTCCTGCCATAAGAAACAAGAGACACATGTGTTTGTCTGTTTTGGCAGTCATTGACACAGCAGCTATTTACCAAGAGAGAACAAACATACCACCTAGGCAGAAAAATGTTTGTTTACACTGCACGACAAATATGGAGAGTTTAATTTCTCCATTTTTACAGGAATAGGCTTTTGCAAACACAGCTTTAATACCAGTTCGAGAAACTAGGTCAAAAATGCAGGATGTCCAGCATCAGAATGAAAATTAAGTAGCATTTGCGTATAGATCTACTATGTAAATGGAAGTAGACTGGCTCACTTCCAGAGAATCAAGAGATGATTGTGTCAAAAAAAAGTCTTTCAAGAGGAAAAACACAAGACAAATGTGTAGAACATTCAGAAACAAAATTAGTCAAAAAAATTGCCAAAGTGAATTTTGTAGATGAAGAAAGGCAATACTGAACAGTACCAGAGCTAGAATTTACAATCAAAACCCTAAAAAATGCCCCTTTTTAACATTTATTTCACAGTCCAATTTTACAAAGGAATTCCTAAAGTAGCATGTACATTGAAAGTATTTAGTTTATAACCAAACATATTATTATTATTACACTCAAAGGATGTTAAAATCCCTGAAAGAAACTCTTCTAACTCCTCTGAATAACATTTATTGTTAAAACCACGCGTAGCTGTTTCTGATACATTGCTACAGCACCTTGCTTCATTTCAGTTCTGTTAAAGTAATCCCAGTAGAAGAAAGCCTACACATTTCAACTTAAAGAGGGGTTTGAAGTGATTTGGGAATTTCCTCATGTTCCTGCAGAGTATTTAAAACAAAGCAACACAAATCCCCATATGTTTCAATTCCAATGCCTTTTGCACTCACATAAGTATGTGCAAACGGTAGAGGGAGAGACGGGAAATTATTTCTATGACAAAAACCCAAACATTCTCTAAAGAAAAGTTAAGATTTACTAAAAGAAAAATATTTCAGGAGACTACATTCACAATCTCATGTAAAGTTATTATTTACGTGCAAGCCTGTGTGCTTCACAAATCAGTATATGACAGCAATGATTCTGATTTACAGAACAGTTCTCTGCTAGCATACACAGTACAGATTGATTGTCAGTATCTGGCAAGAACACCCAACAACTGTATCTAGAGCTTTAGCTCTCAGTTGCAACATATGAATTCCCAGGGTTCCACATGTGGATTTTTAAAATATCCATCTGACTGTATGATATCAAGCACTTCCCCACCAAGACACAAACAGTTTCCTTAAAATTCCACTCAGTGAGTCTGTACAATAAACAGTAAAAATGTATTCAAAGTATATTCAACAATTTCACCCTGTGCTTTAGAGAAGGAGGGTAAAAACCTAATCCGATTTGTGTATCACACATTAAGGACACAGTGAAAACGCCTCAAAGTATTACAGGCACAAATATCACCCATTTAGGCTACACAAGTAACACACTTTATAAACTAATCTCATTGATGTTATATGCTTAGGCTTATCTTAATATTCATTTCATGTACTAGGAGGAAGCCTGAATCATTGAAAATACTAGCCATAGGTCAAAAATTATCAGGGAACTATGATTACATTAGTCTAGAGAATTAGTGCTGCAACAAAAGGAACAGATTTAAAGAAGCTTTTACAAATTAAGCTCCTCTCACATGCTTGGGTAGCCCAATAAAGGCAAGCAGGCAGCCAAGGCTACACGTAACTGCAGCTGCTTGGGGTTACTGCTCAAACACCATCCCTCCAGGCAGTTAAATGCCCTGCTAGCTGCTGTTCAACACAATGCAGCCACAGACTTCAGTGGCTTTGGCCAGAAATACTGAGTCAAACGCCCTGAAGTGCAGTATTTTTCATGCACAGAGAAAATTTCTCTAGCTGAGTCCCATTCCTTTGACTCGCTCTGGACATCTGTGTCAGCTCTTTCAAGGAACAGCCAGAGGCAGACCACCTCTACTGAGAGGGGCCACACTAAGACATCAAGAGTCAGGTGGCATAAGCATGGACATCCCCACTTGGGTGGCTTAGGTTCCAAAAATCTGGGAGACTGAAAACAAAGCCGCAAAACTGTAACTAATTTACTAATTTTTGCTTCCAATAAAGGAAAACAATTATTCTATTTCCTCAGACGTTGTTGGATCCACAGTCAGAGGGCAGCCCTGAAGAGCTGAGATGGTGGAAGCCTGTACCAAGTAGAATGAAACAGTCTAGACCTGTCTAATGAAAGCTGCACAAACATTTCCCATTCAGTTTGCCGGCTCCTTGGATGCCTGACTCTCCATTTGTGGCCAGGTGCCTAATTAGAGACAAGTATTCACAACCTCCACTAGCCAGCAGCAGGTTTCCCCTGAGGCCCAAAGAAGTCTGTCTTCTTAAGGGTGGGTCACCACATGCTTACATCACCCTTTCCAATGAGATGGGTTTGAGAGCTCCAAAAGCTTCTGACAATTTCTATCTACTTTTTCCAGTACATGAAATGCAGCAACAGCTGCTCTCTGATTTTCAAGTTACCCATCAGAAGTACAGAAGTAGTGTTCCTCCTCTTCTCCTGAAGTTCTTAAATGAGTCTGGCAGCCCACAGCATATCTGATGAGATGTTTTTATTGCCACTAATACAATAGGATATCCATTTTAGTCAGATGTCACGTCATAACAGATTCTGATATCATCTAGCTATCGCCACTGACGTAAAACAAAATTTGATGGCAAAAAGCATTACCTCTGGTTTCACCATAACTTGCATTATATTCAAATATTTCTCAAAAGTTCGGTGTTTTTTTACTAACTTGGCACTTAATTCTGAAGACCAGCTAATGATGCACAGCTCATGTGAAAAATCTGTGATCCTAGAATTAAATGGACAATGCAGAAATAAACAAGACCTCCTTAATAAGTGAGACTTTGGATTCCTTCAAATTTCTGCCCACATCCTCAAGAGTAATTAAGGCCAAAAAAAAGTCTTTGGACAGGTGAACAACAAGCCCTGTTGGCATGGAAACTGGACAGTACTACAACTTCTTTCCACAATTCTTGGCAAACGGATGAATTCTCACGCAACTCTCAACCACACACACCTTGGGAACTAGAGCTACACTTCTACTGAAGCTGACTGATGTGGTATTTATTCTAAGCACTAAAACCCAGTAGAATTACATTCCACGAACATTTCAGGAAATCCCTATCCCAGTCTACAAAAATTCTTGTCTCAGAATACAAAAATTACTGATGCACCACAATATTCTACTTAGAAGTTTAAAAGTTTTTCTGCATTTTACTCAATTTCTGCACTATTTTTACACTTTCTCAGTGTATCAACAAAGGAAATAAGTTCCTTAAAAATGAAGGTCAGAACAATAATTATGTATGGATCCAAAAAAACAGTAGGAGTCTAGCTCAAGCTGGAAGCCAGGTGGAAGGAACGCTTCATTCTCATTGTTCTAACTTGTACCGGGAACAGTTATGGAAGCCTCTCCGATGGAAACTTCTGCATTAGGAAAAACTTCATTTTTCCCTTTTTCATGTTATGAAAATGGTCTGCATATTACCTCAAAAGACGTGGAGGAAAATATTCTCCCAAGACTTTCCCAGCAGTAGGAATTCCCACACTTGAACAGACTGCTTACATGGAACCATCTGGATATCCTGTACATGGGGAATTCCAAAATTGTTGCGGGAAGAAGCGAGCGAGTGGTGGTGGTTGAGGAAACCAATGGCAGAAGCCATTTTTAGGGGCATTTCCTGCACAGCGTCTCCGCATTTTCAAGTTGCTATTTTTTTATAACAACTACCAGAGAGAGACATAGCATTACCATTCTTTATTTAGAGAGATTTGGAAATTCCCTCAGTACCCAAGAAGCTAAGAAAAATGAGGTTTGTATCCACTTCTTACTCAAGGTCACATAACAAAATCAGTAGTGATTACTTGTCTCCGGTCCTCTCTCTTTTTGCATGGTCACTCATCCCATACAAGTAGCTCCTGCCAGAAGAGTAAGTCTAGTACTGAATGCAGAACTACCAGTGTTGAAGTGCAGGACTAAGAAGAACCTATCTACCCCAGCTCTTTTATTTAAGCAGAATACTAATCCATCCCTGGCAATTGGTTTAGTCTCAATCCTTTTTAAGTTTCAGTCTTTCCTTGCAGCTCATATTTTCTGAAGTGTTCATTACTGCAGCTCCTCTCTGGACTCTTGTCAATTGGTCTACATTTCTGAAAGTACAACTTTCAGAGGAGATTGCACAGTGACCTCCAGAAGAGAAGGGATAATCAGTTTCTCGTCTCACTTTTTTGTGTCTTTACCATGTGTATTTACTGTTTTACCATCTAGCATAAGTCCCAGATCTTTTTTTGCAATACTGTTGTTTCACAGCACGGTTATTACTGTTGCTCTGCATCTCCTATTTCTTATTTTGTACTGCCCCTCATTTTAAGCAGAAAACTTTGTGTCTGTATTTCAGCTCCATCTCCTGATTTCAGATCACTGCTCTGATTTGTCTAGACCATTCTCATTCTGTCTTCCCAAGAATTGCAATGCCTTTGAAATAAACTTATCAAGTCTGATAGTTTCTACTTGTTTCCATCAGCCTAAATCATTGAAATCAGCAGACAGTTCAGACTGCAGCTGGGTATGACCTCACCTAACATCCTCTCTTGTGATGACAGCTTAATCACGAAAAGCTATATTTTTTCCAACCAGAGTACACCACCATATTTCCTTAATTTGGTTAGGAAAACACTGCCTTTTAGGAGAGTAAAGCCTTGGCAAATTCACAATGGCTTTACTTTGTGCATTAGACATACATGCTATTCTGGGGGAAAAAAAAAAAAAACAACCAGAAAAAACCCACAGCAGATTTGTCAAAAAATTATATCAAACTGATGTAATGTTTTTTTTAATATTATTTTTCTCCAAATGCAAACAATTTGTTCCCGCAGGCATTTGTAAGCCACAGTTGCACTGATCTGCCTCATTGTCTTCTTTCTTTCCCCACATTTATGCTGCTACTGCTGCTTCTTTGAGGAAAAAAAAATGCCTTTTGTCTTCGTCCAGTTCTTTGGCCTGTCCGTGCTCCTCATATCCCCCCTATCACCCACCACCACTCAGAGATTCCTTCACATACTGAGCACTTAGCTACTAGCAAGCAGCTCTTTCTTCCAGCCTTAATGAAATTAAGTGATAGTAGCCAAGTCTCATCCTCTCATTTCACCTTTTTTGTTAAAGCAATTATGAAAATAAAAATCCATTGTGTTGGGAGTATTCTGTCCCTATGTTTGTCTTTTCTTGGCTTTCTTCAAGAAAAGCTTTGAGCTGTGAAGCCTACTGTGATTTTTAAATTTTTTTACACTATGAATTTGAACTACTGTAGTCACATGGCAATCTTGCCCATTTTTTTAGTAACTGCTATTGCAATACCCCCATACTTCAAAAGATATTTTCACATAATCAGTTTCAATGTTTGTTGTTGTCTTCTGCATTGGTTAGTGCAATAAAACATATCCAAAAAGTTCTATCAGACTTCCAGTACAAAATATAGCCAGATTATCAGCCTATCCTTGTTTTCCTGCTGTCACATATTACTTAAGTGGAAAATATTCACCTCCTTGCTTCTGTGAATGGAAAACACTAATCTAATTTCTGAAGTACAATCTGTGCATTTGCACAAGGAGTAGCTTCAATTACGAGATGCAATTACCAGTCTAGCTATTTGTTAAGCATATCCTTTTATCTCATCAGCTGAAGTGGAGCAATGTTTACAGCCTTCCCAAAGTTTACATGTTGGTACAAGTGCTACTCTACCTTGCTAAAGAACAGACTTTGAAAACAGGAAAATAAACACCATAAAGGAGAACCTTTTGGGGGAAAACCTGAGAATTCCCAAAAAAACATTTTTGCAGGATGATTAAGAACTGCTTTCATGTATTTGTAATCTTTGTCCACTTCTCTTAAAGCCATTTACATATAAGTCCTCAAAGGATGTCTAAAGCTTAAGTTATCAGTACTTTACACAACTCTGAATAAATGCAAATGTTTGTAATCTTAGCTTAAAAATCTTCTGGTCATAAAGACAGTAAGAGAAAAGTGCAAAGATGCTTGCATTTTTGGACGTGATATGAAAACTTTCTACATCAAGATGATAAAACAAGATTTTTCCATACTGAACTCTGGCTTCTGGCAAACCAACAACACTTCAAGAAAGTCACTTTTGTTATCTTCTCCTTTGACAAAAAATGTGAATTTATGCACATCCCCATTTTTAAGCCCTGCCTCAATCTCTGACTACAGCGTAAATATAAAAGTGAATAAATATAAACAAGAATTTTAAGAAGTATTCTGATGAAAAGGACAACCACTGGCCTGTGAGCCTCACATTAGGCAAAAAGCTAATGTTTAGGCACATATTAGTATTAGAGTATATAGAGAGAAGTTACAAAGCACAGCCTTCATTTGTGTCTGCTAATTCTCTCTATTCAGAGAAAAGCTGACATATTTTCTATGAAGAGAACTTGCCTTGAAAACCTACTGAAGCTGACTGCAAGGGTTATCACACAGCTGATAAAATGCTGAAATGAATAAATTTTCATTGTCAACTTATATTTCCAAAGGACATTTAACAAGATCTTATATGATGTCTTTTGAAGAAATTAAACACACAAGGTTTAAGAGTACAACATTAACTGAAGAAAAGAAGCAGCCCAAAAGAATCAGAGGACTCTGTTTCAGGGACTGTGCTGTTTATCATACTCTTAAGTGACCTAGAAAAGGGAGTAACCAATGAGGTAAACAAATCTGCTGATGGAACAAAGGTATTTAAATAGGTGAGGGGGAATGGCAAACTGAGTAACTACAAAAAGACTTTATGGTGAATGGACAATAAAATGGCATGAGAAGTATAAATAAAAGTGTTTTGCATGGAATAAAACAATCCATAGATTCACTCACCAGACAGAGTCCAGAACCCTGGGGTTATAGGAGCTATTTGGACATTAGCATTAACTCAATACTTACAGCAATAATCAAAACAGAGAATGAAATGTTTTACAGAATCAGAGAATCACAGAATAGATAGTGTTGGAAGAAACCTCTGGATATCATCCAGTCCAACCCACCTGCCCAGGCAGGGTCACCTAGAGCAGGTTACGCAGAAACGCATTCAGCTGGGTTGACAATGTCTCCAGAAAGGAGACTCAATGACTTCCCTGGGCAGCTTGCTCCAGTCCTCTGCCACCCTCGATATAAAGAAGTTCTTCCTCATGTTGGGCTTGAACTTCTTGGGTTTTAGGAAATTAAGATCATTTGAGGAAGGAATAGAGGAAAAAAACCCCTTATTTTCATGGTATGACATAAATCTACAGTTTGCCCACAACTGGCATGATGAGCAACTCCAGTCAACTCTCAAAATGTATAAAAACTGGAAAAAGTTCAGGGAAGAGCAACAAGACCAAAACCAGCTCCACAGAGAAGGAAACAAGCAGGCCAGGCTTCTGTAGCCTGAAAACGACGTAACTAAGAGGGCCATAAAATCATAAGTGTTATGAGAAAGATTAAAAAAAAAAAAGTATTGAGAGTTTACTTTTGTCCTGGTACATGAACTGGGGTGTGTCAAATGAAGCCAAAAAGGTATCAGAGTGAAAAACACAAGTGCTTGTATGGGGAACAAGTGACAGACCTCAAGAATTCCTTGCCAAAGGCTACTGCGTGCACAGTTCACACAGGTTAAAGGACAGGCTGCAAAGATTCTTGAGAGATGATTGTGGATTTACTAAAACAGATCAGGTTTAGGAAAAAAAAAACAACTCGAAGTGAAAATAGTTGAAGGCTGAAAGACTACTTTAGAAAGAAATACTATACTCTTGCCTTGTCCTTACTTCCGAGGGAATCCATTTCTAGCAATTGTAGGTTACAAGGAACTGGGGACAGGTGGCTCTCTGGTCTGAATCATTATGTTTTGAGATAGAGGAAAAAACTTTAGAATTATTTGCGCTAGGACTGAACCATGTCATTGTTTCACACATAATGTCCTGAACAATACTGACCAGAGGCACCAAAGAAGGATTATTAGTCTAATAAATGTCAGATAGCTTTGTTACAACATCTAAGCTAGTTCATAATTTTTGATAAGTTGACTATCTGTTATTTCGGCAGCTAAATAGACATGACATGTATTTCTACTAATTCACCACACATGGTGGGCTCAGTACAGGTGGTACAAGGAACATGTAAGGGACCTCATTTTTGCCCTCTCCAGACAATATAGTCCATTTCCATAACTAATCTCTCTTGTTTACAGTATTTTTAGCTTATGGCTGGAGGGAGAATGGTGGAAGGGAAAAGAAAAATTCATGAACAGAAATCAAGGAAAAGTTCATTTGATATGATGTGTTTTGATACTCTGTCGCACCATTCTTAAAGAGATTATATACTGTAGAGAGGTTTTTTCAAAGCCACTGGTCCATTTTTTGGCCTTTTGCCTTTTTCCTGTGAAGTAGGTGTGGTTATTCCATGCTTTCTCCATCCTTCAGTGCATCTGTTCAGCTGTTTGGATCTTTAAAACAAGGTGTATAGGCCCAGAGCTGTCCATATGTTAGAGACATATTGAGTTTCCAATGATCGGGACATTGGAGTAACTTTTAGTGCCAATCATGTTCCTACCCTTCTCAGAACAGCAAAGTTCTACTTCTGCTACTATGTAGGTTTATTTCTTTGAGAAAAGAGAAAAAAAGTAAAAAAGACTACAACAAAAAAGGACAGATCTGTGCAAGTATGCCTTCTCAAAAACAAAAGTTAGTTTTCTATTTTCAGAGCACACTTAAGCAGTACATAGATATAAAGCTAATATCTAATGCAAGGGGAAAAAAAAGACAGAACAAAACCAAATCACAATGAACCATTCCACAACTTTATTAAAACACTTATTCCATCAGTCAGTCCTGCAGAAAAAGTGTTCCAGAAACCACATCCTCACACTACAGCCTAACTCAAATCTCGGCCTGTTCAGAAAGAATCAGCTCATGTGCAAAGAAAAGAAGTTAGGTCAACATGGCCCCTGTACTACATGTTTCTCCAGCTGGAGCTTGGAAACAGCACTTCTCTCCACTTCACGCTTGAAACACGCATCTGGTTGTGAGTTACACACCAGACTATATGCTTTTTCCTTCCAGACTCTAAGCTTTCCCTCGTATGTGCTCTAGGCAATTTTAAATTTCTAGTAAGTTGCCCAGAGCTGCACAGTACAAAAAGCTGTAAAAACCTTGAAAGGCTTCACTGAGGTACTGTACATGGAGGCAGAACAGGCACGTAAATTATCTGATCAGCTGAAACCTCAGACAGTAGGTACAGTTCATTTACAAGGCACAGGAGTAAACAGCAGTGAGGTACAGATGTTTACAGTTGAAACAGCACCAAGAGCAAATTATCAAACTCATTTAGATTCTGCATTCCTGCAGCAGATTCAAAACTTTATCTGCATGCACATTCCCAGATTTTGCACCCCCAATCCACATGCGAATCCCTATTTACCGATTTGTGGCACTGAGTTTTGGAAGATAACATTCCAGGCAGAAACCTCAAGTAAGACCTTGAACTACTTAGGGATGCCAAGTGGGTAAGAGACCATTGAAATGCCCACAAGCCAACCATGCTTTGATGATATTTTTCTGCACTGCCCAAATCCAGTCCAAGGGAAGAACACTTCTGTATCAGGGAAGTGCTGGTAGCATAAAATGTAAATGTATAAAGGCACAGAAAGGTGGAGATCCCCTCTCTTAAGAGTCCCAAAGCCTCATACTGCAAATTCCTAGAAAACTTCATAGGCCCATGATAAGATAAGGGCATCTCCAGATTCTAAGCTAAATGCTCTGGGACACTGCTAAATTGCAGATGGCTAAATCAGATTTTTCAGGGTTGCTTTAGATCGTTTGCCGACTAAACTAGATCTTACAGCTGCTAAACTTTCTTTGGTCCTTGTGGTTGTTATGCATTTACCTTTTATTCCATGTAGATTCAGTATTTTCTGAATGCTTATAAAAATATGTCATGGATATCAGCCACAGACACCATATCTACCAATAAACCAACCACTTATTCCTGAAAAAGCTTTCCTGTAGGAAAAAAAAAAAATAAATAAAAGAATCCTTTAGTAAGAAAATCTGACAAAGAAAATCTGCTCTTGAGTTGACATTTATTAGGACAAGTTTCAACTAGGAGGAGAACTTAAAAGCTGAGTTATAAAAGACACAATGGGTGGAGCAGGTTACAATAGAGGTGTTGGCACAAAACCATCCAAGGAATTATGAGCACAACGCTAAAATAATAGGATCTCTTGAATGGGAAGCCACAACCTCTGAATTTGAAAGACTTAGGTTTACTTTCATGCAAAGACTTGTTGATAGCACTGTTAAATGAAAACATCAGAGCACTTTCCATATTTCATAATGTGCTGCAATCTTGAATACAAACCCAAAGACAAAAAGCCAGCACTAAATACACTAAAACCTCTGAGAGTAATGGTTTAAAAAGGTGGTAGATGAGGTAATCTTATTCCTGCACAAATGATGACCATGACATGCTCTGAAGCTGCACTAAAATTACTTATAAAAAATACTGCTTTGTTTTCATCCGTGCTGCAATACTTGAATTAGTGTGCTTTTGCTAATTGCTCCTAAGAGCAATTTTATTCCGATAAAACTAAAGCCACTCGTGAGACTGACTATGCTGCAAGAAGGTGTTACAAAAACTTGAGAAGGAGAGAAATATGATCACTGGAAAGTACACATATTTATAGTATACTTCCATGGTCTAGTTCCAGAAACATACTCTGCCTTTTGAAAAATTAATTCTGTTGTCTTTGGGAGTTTAAAGAAGAAAGAAAGGAGGGTTGGCTATTGGGGTTTTTTTTCCATATTCACTTTGAAGATTTTGAGACTTCTAGCTTTAACAATTTATTTTGTTAGGCCAGAAAAAACCCCACTATATGATGAAATAAATGAGAAGTTTTAGAAAATTCTAAAATATGATACCGTTTAAATTAAATTTTTTTTAAAATGTGATTTATATAAAATGCAAGAAAGCTAGAGCTCTAAAACCAAATGCTGATATAACTCTAAGTTTCATATTTGAAACCGTAATGTTAAAAAGGGCTAGTAGCTAAGTAGCACAGCCCTTTTTAACATTACAGCCTCTGCAGTACCACATTTAAGAGTGTTCTGTTGCAGCTTTTTCTCTGTAAAACCTACGCTGCTTGGCATAAAGTTTTACAATGCTCACTAAGGGAGGAATAACTCCTTCAAAGCCATAAGAAGTACAACATAAACCTGATACAATTTAAACTGCGTATACTCCCTCCCTAGCACAGCTTTCTATCTTCAAGAAACAAAAGCTAACATGGTTTTCAGAGTTCCTTGCTGATACGACAGTGGGAACAGTAACTGGAGTCCAGAGTGCACTGCTGGGATGACTATAGTGATGTTCATGATAGTGTTGCATCCTGGAGTTCCTGGGTTTCTTCAATGGAACCAACTAAAACAACTAAACAACTAAAACAAGATGGGATTTATCAGTAACCCTGTTTTCAGGGGGGGCCTGGCAGGGTTTTCCAGTTCACGTCATTACATTTGAAATTAGGTCCTGCAAAGCCCTGAATGGGAATTCAGATAGTTTCAATACTTTCTGATTACAAGATAATGTGGGGACAACCTTAGGAGTGGGCAAAGTGATAACAGGATACACATGTGGAGATGGCAGAACTGACTGGGGTTTGGAACAGAATGATCTTTCAGGTCCCTTTTGACCCAAACCATTCCACAATTCTATGACTGCAGATAGCTAGAAGTGAAGTTACCAATGCCTGACCCTTCAAAGGGACAGGAACACGTAGAAAAAGGAAAAAAAAAAAAAAAACAAAAGCCCAAAAAACCCAAATATTTTAACAATACATGCTTTTCAAAAAATTCTAAAAACCATTTACATTTCAGCAGTGAGAGCAGCTCTTCCAGATTTTCTTCTTCTAAGCCAAACTCAATCATCTGTGTGAAATGCATCTGCATCAAAAAATGCTTCTAGAAGCGGGTGAAAACAGATTAATACAAGAAAAAATAATACGAAGAAAATCGAGTCAAATTCTATGCAGATGCAAGCCACTAGAGAACACTACATCTACAACCCAGAGTGAATTACCTGATCTGTTACTAAACCAGAGTAAAAAGCAGAAGGCGCATTGTTACTGTTTTGACACACAGAGTACTCCTCGTAAAGAAATAGCAAAAAATTATTCTAAATGTCAAAATACTTAGAATTATAGAATCATTTAGGTTAAAAAGACCTTTAAGATCATCAAGCCAAATCACGAACCCAACACTGGCAAGTCTACCACTGGACCATGTCCCTAAGTCCTACATGTATAGGTCTTAAATCCTTCCAGGGATGATGATTCCACACTTCCTCAGTCTGCCTGTTGCAATGCTTAATGTTATAAAATGACAGAAGTTTCAAAACCTTATGTTTCAAGATTCAGAAAATGAAGAAAAGGTAGATTTTGGAGGAAAGGGCCTCAGACAGGAGAACAGTTCAACAACAGAGCAATGTCTTGTGTCAAGCTTTGTTTACATAATGTTATTATGTGCAACTGCGATTACTCCACACATTTAATTTTCTGTATCATACTACATGTACACCCAGGATATTGATTCTACAGGAAGCAGCTCTTGAGCTTTTCCAAGTTCCTTTTCTTCTTCACCTCTTTTCCTTCCCCCTCCCATTTTTCAAATGCCACAGAAAATGTCCACCAGAAGACAGAAAGCCTTCCCTAAAGTTTTGACAAAGTTATAAAGCACTAGAAAGAATATCTGTGGTAGCAGAGCATTTTAATCCATCACTAGCCTCTCCACCCCCCATACTTAAATATTTATCTTTTAAATGTTTAACACACTTTTCCAGTAAAAATTGGTATCAATCAGTCCCACTTTTCTCATGGTTTTCTGTATTTATTAATTTACATCTGGAAGTTCTCGAGTATCAGAGGACATTGTAAAAAAGCTTCCACCACCAAGTCAGCATTCCCTTTAAAGAGGAACAACCCGATGTCTGAACTCTGGTCAGCCAACAGAAACAGAGAGGAAATCACTCCATCCACAGCAACACAGTTTAAGTCATTTGGAACACTGTGAAAATAGGAAATTCTGTAATTTATCTACTTATGAAAACAACCCTGTGATTTTAGTTGCGTTGGAGCATTCCTCTTCATAGTTTACCGGTAAGAGGACGATGTTTAAAACTCCGTCTGTGTTGGCTTTTATGCTTGTATAACAACTATTATAAACGGGAATTCTTAGTTTTGCTTTTAAGCCAGAGCAAAAGACTGGAGTGTACCAAGCCATTCCATCCAGTCAAATTCCTTCCACCAACCATGCTCCCTTCCGCATAAAATCATTTAAAAACAAAAAAGAACAAAAGCATCCTTTTTTTCTTTGTATTCAGTTTCTTCTTTTTCAGAAAACTGCTACAACCCCTAGACTTTTTGGTGTAAAAATGCACATGGAAAAGTTTCTCGATCTTGGTTATGGATAGGCAAGGTGAAAACATGAGTTCTAGCAAAGAGAGGAGGATGACTCAAGCATTGCTTAGCATATATTCATGTATCACATCACACATAACATTTTTTTTTCTGTGTCCATGCAGGCATGGTACACAGACACCTACAGCAGCAGACCTAGACCTTACTTGGCCTAGATAATAATTTCCAACAGTAGGACACAGGATTTGCATTATCAAGGTTCTGCCTATGGCTGAAAGGAATTACTTAGGTCCCCATATCCCTTTTGCTTCAGCCACTTAGGATCAACTGAAGGCCCTGAATTTTAACAGAGCTCGTTCATGTCTTGTACCTAGACACCTCCTGAGAGATGTCATATTCCAGACATTACCAAAAGTTGGCTACTGGGAATCTCCTCATTTTCTCAGGCTGTACCTCTTAGGAGCCATAGCTCATCATAATCCAGCTACACTCAGTACAGCTGACTAGTGCCAGACTGTGTCAGGCAGAGAGAACTCCCTGAAAATGGTGCAACAAGTGAGGCAAAGGAACAGTACAAAATATGTGCCAGTATGCTTCAGTTTACATCAGAAGTGTTTTCTGCATGGATCAGTTAGCATCAACTTGGATAACACTACTTGATCCACGTGAACCAGCATGACTGGTTCACACTAGAAAACGATGGTTTTTACACCATTTCTCTCTTAGCTATCAGGCTTAACAAACAAACATAAATAAACTCCAATTGTGAAGAGTTATCAGTGTTTGCAGTGTAACAAAAGAAAACAATCACCTTAACACAGCAGCACTGTCAAAAAGCACCAGAGTTGTAGACTTTTTACTCCCTCATGTTCACATTAGGGCTCTGTTTTTTACACACAAAACTCTAAGACATTATGACAGCACCTCCCTAGACGTGTATGTAAATCTACCTGGAACAATCATAAACCAAACATGTACATTCACAAAATGTAATAACTCACCTATTTTATAAAACTCAGCGTAGCAAAAGTTCTGGAAAGAAACAGGTCTTAAATGCAATCAACAGTTGAGATTTTAACAATAAATGTGGACGGAGAGTCTGACAGCTTTCTATGCTATCTTTTGCCCTTTCCCCTCTTCCCTTTTCCTCATTTAAAAAGCTGTCAATTTAATGAGCCAAAATGAAGTAAATGGTAGCAGACATGGAAATCGGAGCCGTAATGGCATGCTCAGCAGAGGCTTGATTGCTGGCAAACAAAGATCTGTCCACTCAACATCTGGCTCATTTTGATCCTTCGAGTTTAGCTGCCAAATGACTATGTCATTTGGACTCGGGAGATGGAGGCACGAGGGAGACCTGTTATCATCATCCCAAGTAGTCTGGATCTTGCCCTGTGCTTAAAGCAGGCTCTTAAGCTCAGCAAGAGTGAAAGAAGTTGTGCTGCTCCAAGGAAAATCTGATTTCATAAAAAGTTCCACTAGCCAAAAGCTGGAACTATTAGTGGTATACTGGGAGGTGGAAGAAAACGTGTATGTGTGGTACGCTCACAAGCTTGTTATAAATTTCTGTAACTGTGCATATCAACAGTGCTGACCACTTCTAGCCCTGCACTTTCATGGCTGCAATTTCCAGCTTTAAGCTTGTAACAAACACAACATCCGTCTACTTAGTCATTTTAAAGTCCTTTTGGCTAAGTCCTCTCAAAAAGTTTAGGTTTAGAAAATGTTCTCCACCCTGCTATATTTTTATTAATTATTAGCTTAAGCAAGATGCCTGAAAAATTCCGTATCACTTACTGAATGTACATATTTATATGATTTGAAGAATGTCAGGGAGTAGACTTAGGCTTACTTTTACTGTAAAGAGGGTCTGCCTTTGTAAGCTTTGCAGTACACGGGGCAAATAGTGAAAGACATTCCAAAAATGGCAGGAGACTGTGAGGATGCTGGTGGAAGGATCCCCAGCAAAGCTTAAGAATTTTGTAAAGCCAGTTGCACTCACGGAGATTTAAACCCACTTGCCAAGCACACATTAGGGCTCTATAAATATCCATAATAGAACAAATACAACTTTCTCCAAATGGCCCATTTACCTGGGTCCTAGGCACAAGGGGGAATTTGGCCACAAGGAAATTATACCAAAAGAGAAACGGCAACAACAAATCGCTGGGTTTTGGAGGAGGACAACTTAATTAGCACACACACACCAGCCCTATTTTTCTATAAGAAAAGCATCACAGTGAACATTTGCTGCTGTTTGATGTTTTGAGACATCAAACTCAAGTAACCAGAAATAAAGCAGATTGCTCTTGGTCAGCTTAGGAGGACTCTTCAGCAGCTTCAAACAGGGACAAAAATCACAGGAGCTACCAGTCTTCTGTGGCCACACATGAGTGCCCCAGCACAGAGCCTGAAGCACGGATGAAGATTTCAGTGTCCCACACTGCTGGTCTCCTGCACAGACAGGTACCAAAGGCACTGGGGACACCTGCAAGCTCCAGGCTGCAAGAGCAGCTGTGGAGCTGTGGGGTGGGAGCCCCTCTCCTGGCCACGGCTTGCTTGCCCTGCCTTGTCAAGTGCAGAGTGCCACGCCAGATGGATCAGTTGGGTTCTTGAGTCCTCCATTGGAACGGTGGGAATAAAATCACCTTGTTTTCTATTACTTTGCAAATCCATGCTTTCCATTAGGTCTTCTGAATTACCCCTAACTTCAGCCGTATGCTTGCTGGACAACACAATTCAAAGGAATTTGACACTTTTCTAATATGGTCATCAGGTAGTAAAAACTGCATTTGTAAAAGCAGTTTGTGGTCAGTCAATTTTACAGACTCAAAAATCATCACAGGAACTACTTTAAAACTCTATTAAAAATGCTCTGAGTAGAAGGTGTAACTTATATTGATATCTTCAGACTTTAGTACAATTAATTCCTATTTAAATTTCTTAAATTTCTTTTTGAGACATGAGTCATTTTAGAGAAGCCAATTTCAAACACAAAGTCAGCTATTCATTCCAAAAAAAACTGAAACAAAAGCAACCAAACCAAAAAGCACTAAGTGTGGAGATAAGGATGTTACTCAAGAACTACTGAATTAGACCTTTTTTTAAAGGTCTAGACTTAACTACACTTAGTTATTATTTCTCCCTCTGAAAGTGTTCTAGAAAATTTGGCAGCAACAGAAACCTTTATTTCCTCAATAAACAACTTAGTTACAACATTAGCTATAAAAAGAGGCTATTTCATATTTTACATTGTCTACAGAACTTATAGACAAGATAAAACATCGTCTCTCTATGGTCCAATGACACAAAGAGTAACAACAAACAACAAGAGACTGAATCTTGCAAAAGATAAATGACCAGATAATTTGATGGAAACTTTAACCTCTTACTTGCAAGACATAAATTTGAGGAAAGCATTTGTTTATCTCCGCAAATAAAAAGACCTACTTCAATTTGTATAATTTTAAATTAGTATCTTGAGATCCATTGTCTTGTGGTAGTGAAAAAAACCTCTCAGGTAAGTATTCAAATTATTGTTCACTAGTTAGTCCTCTCAGTCTGTCCTAACTGGCTTCTCCTATATTACTTTTAATTCATTTCTGAGGAAGAAAACTGACTACACCCAAATGAAGCAACACAGAAGACAAATGTTAAAACTGGTAGCTGAAGTGTCTGAAGAACCATTCTTTCCTCCATTTTATCCTAGTGGAGCCACCATCCAACCAATCGATACAGTCAGTGCTCTCTTCCAATGTGAGTTCCACCTCCTGCACCCTTCACTTGAAACAACTCATACTGCACAAAAATTTCATTTCAAACAAGACATTTTCATGAGATTTTTTTTTTCAGTGGGGAAAAAATATCCCTTCATCTAAATGAGAGTGCTTTGGGTTTTCTTTTTTTAATTTCAGCTTTTAATACCAAACTGTTAAACTGACCCAGAGCCTTGATATGATTTTTTTTTTCAGTTACTACTTACTCATCATAGTGATGAATTTATTTCTAACTTTAATTTTGGCAGAGAGAAACTAAACCCTGGGCTTCACATCATTGCCTTCAGATTATAGATTTTTTTTTTTATTTTTTAAACAATCCCCTATCATCTGTAATATTTGGCAGTGGGGGGATGTTATGGTTATATCACCATGCCTTGATTTTTCACCTGAAACACACAGACTCATTAATGTAATCAGCTTGTGTTTCATCCGAAACGCAAATACGTAGAAGTGCCTGGTTTCAGTGAAACACTGCTGTCCAGTTTTGTAGTCAAGGGGATTTTCATCTGTGCTACATTCTAGCCCCACTAAAGATAAAACACAGCAGTGAAAACAAAAGACTTGATTTTTCCCCAGTATAGTCTGGACAAGTATTGAGCAAAGGCATCATCCCCAAATACCCAAGCTGGCACATTCATATTTAAGTCTAAAGGACATGTGTGTGCACTGCATACATTCTTAAGATGAGTTCCTGGGATATCTTAAGTCAACGAAAGCTCCACCTTACAACTTTACATGGGTGAACTATAATAAGTCATGTTTCTGAAGCCTTCAAAATTAGCTTTTCAGCTTTGCTATCTGAAAAGTAGAGTTTAGGTGCCCAAATGAGAATGTAAATAATTTGGCCCCAAAATTATTTATACTTTCTACTCATCATTGCTAACTGTTAGAAATACTCTCCAGATAATAAAATTAGTGTTAAACAAAGAACAATTCAAATAAATTTGGAGTAAAATATTTTCATCCCTAGTTTTCCACCTTTCAGATGTAACATGAAGGTGAATTTGGCTATCCAGCATTATACATATAAAATTAATAAAAATATACACAAGTACTTTTTTCATGAGGAAAGGGGGGTGAGGGTGCTACAGGAAAGGAGGAGAATCAAACAAGCAGAGGGAAAAAATCCAAAATATAGAGTTTATGATTAAGGCAGTAAGTGACAGCACCAAAAGCTGAAAACTGGTTTCAAACCAGATTTCAGGGTGTTATTTACATGCTGCCCAAAATTGCATTTGGCACACATATTCTAATACTTGGGCATTTTTAAACCTTTTCATTTAGACTTCATAAATGAGCTGCTTTTTCCTTGGTAATAAAAACGTATTTTTTCAAGCTAAGTCACTTGGCAAAGCACTTGAACCAATGTCAGACTTCCTGGGTTGTTTTTTTTTTACTCTTAGTTAAGTCATTCCATTTCCTCCTCATTTAGAAAATTCTAGATTTTGAATGAGTGAAAATGAAGCTATCATTGCATTATCAAGACACTAGCTATATCTGAGTCAAATATCAGCCCTTGGAAGAACATGGGATAAATAAAGAACTTGTATTTTTAAATAAAGGCTGGGGGCAGAAAGCACACTTTTTACCAGAACACATTTTCAATTAAGGGCTGCTTCTACAGCCAACTTTTAGAAGGCCAAAATGGTAACTTTTCAGTCATGGCTACATATATGATGAACTCAGCCTGCCTTTTGAATATAACTGTTTATTTTAAGCTAGACAAAAGACTAACAAAAAGTAACATGAGTTTGATTTCCCACACCAGACACTATTCTTTGTTTTTAAGAAGTACCTCCTCCAGATGAGACAATTTCAGATTAGCAGAATGATTTATTGACGGCTTATGGAGTAACTCAGCACTCCCCATTCGACCTTCTGCCTTGTTAATGGACTCAGAGACCTCAGCCTCTCAGCTCTGGCCCAGGTCACAAAACACGTCATGATCACTGAAGTACTGCTAAAAACCCCTCCAGACTTGGTACCTCCAAACTAGACCTCACTCTTAGGTCAGAACTGAAGTTGAATGCCCTCATGAAATAGAAAGGCAGAACTTTGAAAGCCACTATGGGTATCTGTGGGCTCAGCACAGTCCCTGGGGAGTCCATTTGAGGCCAACAGCAGAGAAATAGTTTTACAGAACTATAAAATTTTAAAATAATTATATTTTGAAAAGCGCAACCAAACAAACACAACCCACGCACTCTCTTTGCTCAATCTCTTTCTCAATCTAGAAAGCAAGCTACATCAATATCAAGGTAGCCCAAGACACAGCCAAGAGATTCTTATCCACAGTCCTCCTTTGCTCTGCACTGAACCTTTTCTAGAGAAGTTCATTAGCATGTCACCCACATTTCCACTGGCAATTCTTTATGAAAAATGAAACAGGAAAAATGGCCCCTGTTCCCTTGACAATAATCAATTGTTTTGAGGAAGGGGGAGAAAACCAAAAGCATTTTCATCCTATGCACTTGTGTCCAAACATCCTAAATATCTCTAATGTGTAAAGCTTCAAAAATGGAAATATTTAGCTGAGTTCATTATTGGAAAGTACTCCTATAGTATGCAGCACTTATTAAGATTTTCTTTTTTAGGCTGAAATTAGACAAATTGAACAAATAAAAAACTGAGTATGCCATATCTGGTCCTAAGCCTGTAGCCATGTTCCAACTCCTTTTGGATTAAAGCAGATGCCAAAAACTTGAAAACTGCCACTCGCCACAACAGATTAGCCTAGTAGTCACGGATGCAGGAGAAATAATATCAGTAATAAAATGTTTCCTTAAGAGAAAACATACCTCTTCTTGAAGCCAATAGCAAAAAGTATCAGCCTATCCACAATTCCTGTTATGTTCTGCAGTATGGTCATCTTTCTCCAAGCTCTTGATCTGAAATACAGTATCCTATCTTTTATTTTCTACCCACTCCTTGCCTTTTTTTCAATACAGCACCAGACAAAGGGGCTGAGCAGAAAGATTGGGTTTGAGGGAGACAGGTTGCTGTCTCAGCTGTGCTTGTTACTTAATCACAGACACATTTCTGCCCTCGACCAAAGTTTCTCACCTGTAAAGCATGGGATTTGATATGTGTCTTTAAAAATAAAATGAATTAAACCTGGTCTTGTAGAAATCTTCAGGACAGGGTCTGCACAGAATGATGGAAGAACCTTGATGGAAGGGTTTATAATAACAGGCACAGAATTACATAAGAATGCTCATCCATGCAAGGTGCACTCAACTGCCATCAACTGTTTTTTGCAATAAACATGATCACATTGATTTCCTACACAAATTTAAATCAACAACAAGAAAAAAAAAATGAAGACAATATTCATTTAGCTATAACAAAGCAGCAAATTAGTGGCAAAAAATTCAAATTACTGCTAAGAAAGATCGCAGACATCTGAACCATTCCCAGTAAGGCTTATAGCTTGTTTGCTTGCTTGCTTAGCTTTTGCTAATGAGCACAACATGAGCTGCTTCATTTAACATCTTCCTAAGAAATAAAGTTATTCTCCTACCTCCCATGAATTTCCTAAGTGGCACTCAGAGATTAATCAAGCAGTAAACAGTAGTACTATGGCACAATAAATCACCATTTGAGGCTACCTTTATATTAGTCCCACTACAGACATTTAACACTTGATTTTCAGCTATATAAACTGCCTCTAGGCATTTTCTTGCATAGAAAAATTACACTTCCTTTAACACTATAGATTTTGTCCCTCCAGAAAGTTTGTCATCTTTTTTTTCTTCACTGCTTATCTTCAGTGGCTTCCAGTGTCAGTTTTGCAACACAATGGTCCCTCCCTGTTCAGTTTGTCTTACGTAATAAGTTTCTTCACTTATGTATTTCTTTTTGATTTATAGCTCAGAAGCGCATTCATGTTTCACTTGTTTCCTAAAGCACCACAAATGCACTGCAAGGGTACATTTCAAAATAAAAAGAGAGAAAATCTTTTTTTTTGCTTAAGATGGATGCCCACAGCTCAAGCCCAATATGACCCAGACGAAAACCCACATCAGCACACAGTAGAAGCACATGGAATGTGTGCTTTTGGTCCTATAAGGAGAAGGGAAGCATCACTCCCCGTACTGGTATAAAAACACAGAAGATTAGAGCACGTTTTAACATCTAGCAGCAGCAGTAATGAAGACACCTCTGCCCCTGGTGAAGTTGCTTGCTCTGCCTTCCTTGCTTTCTCCTGCAAAGCTGTGAGGCCATGCTATAAGATAGCTCAGGACACTGATGCGTCTGAAAACAGTAAAAAATAAGCAAGTTTTTTTACAGCCAAATCAGTTTTCCAATTTTCCTTCACTTTATTATTACAATATCGTGCCAGCATTGCTGTGGAGAAAGAAGTCAGCTGGGAATTCATATGTAAGTACTAATTTTCTGGTTACTAATGATATTGCAGTTTTCATAAATGAAAGAACAATTTAACATATTTAACACATTTCTACTCAGAGTATTATTTGCTATTGACCTTCATTCTTAAAGTCATGTTTGAGAATGCAGTAGCTTGTTTATGCTCTCTTTTACTTCACAACTCATCTGCCTAATTGCTATTTAACGGCAATATTTGTGAACAAAAACAAATGAGAAAACAAGGAATAATTAATTGAAATTCATCAGGGAATTAAATCACTTCTTTTCCCGTGACAGGACGCAACATTAGTCATTCTTTTCCACTGAAAACAGTCATGTCTTCTGTGCTGTCTCTTACAGTGTCAGCCGTAAGGGCTTTGGACACGTGTTTGATGAGATCAGCTTTGGGACCTTCTTTAAATGCAAAAGAGAAATGGAACTTGACAAGTATCTTGACCAACAAACTACAGAGTTTTTCCAAAGTCTAGGATGAACCCCTGGTGAAGTATTTCTTCCTTGGCTAGGAAGACAGTCCTCACTTAGTCAGCAGCAACCAGAGAATGAACGTCAGGGAATATGTCTGATCGCACTTCGAAAACAAAAGCTGTTTGAATGTTTGATTTTTAGCATAAATCAAGAAAAGAGCAGGGTTTTAGATCTGTAGTTACCTGTTGGAGTGAGAGCTCCTCTGGACTCAGGCCCAGAGGAAAGCCAGAGCACAGGGGTTGAATTAAAACCTTTGGAAAAGCTGAGATACATGAAGGCACACCAAAGTGAAATAGAAATATAGATTTTTAACTTTAGTAGAAATATATGCTAAGTGCTTTAAACATTGAAAAGCTGCAGCAAAAGAGACCTTAAACACAGTTCTTACTCCAGCAATGTTACTCTTTCACAGAATTTCTTTACTCTAGACAAAATACAGACGGAACTACACTGTTCACATTTTTAGATAGAGTGTTCACATAAACAGTAAGAGCTGATAGAAGCTATACATGCAAATTTGTGTAATGCTTGTGTAAGATTTATGACTATTAGAATTAGACCAGGATAGGTTGGAAAAATAAAAACTAGAATCGTATGTCAATCTTATTGGCCAATTAACAAATATAATCTATACTTCTGTAAATTTAGTAGAGGAATAGAAGAAGAAGAAACTGTTTTTGCTTGCTGTTTGGCCTGCTGCTGCTGTTCTTGCTTAGCTTTATCATGTTATTCCCCTTTGAACTCTACCTTCAGAAAACTATGAGACTATGAAATAAAAAACTTTAACAGGACAGCAGCCTCCTCTGCTCTTTCACCCTCGGCCTAAAAGGGAGGGTGTCTGGTGAAAATCTTCAACAGTTACCCTGGGGCTTTGTTTCCATTTCTAAACGAACAATTATTTGGTTGTTCCTCTACTCTAATGCATACATTTTATCTGAATTTGAATATTTTCAGTTGTAAAGAATCTTCATAGAGAACTGACACGATAAACAAAGAACAAATGTAGATACGCAGTGACTGAGGAAAGAATTGATCTCAGCATCCTGCTTGAAGAGTAGCTCAAGATTCGTTACTTTCCCAGAAGCTGAGATTGGAAACAAGAAAAACTTATCATATGCAATTACTGATTTATTTTATTTAAATATACAAGAGAGTGTTTGTTCTGTATTCAATAGATTCACTCACTACAGTAAGGCAGAGCTAAAAATTAGTGGAGGGACAGTTCTAGCTAGCAATTAGACAGAAAAAGGCCAATTTCATGCCCCCCATGAAACCATCTGCAATTCTCAATTCATGCTTGCTACAGTACCCTATTTATTACTACAGATAAATGTAAGCTACAACTTATATTTTTGCAGAGAAGCATCCTTTTTTCTGTTGTGTTTATCTGAAAATGCCTATGGGCCTCCAGACATTTGTCTCATAATTGTGAGTCATCTACATAGATAGATAAATATGGCCTATAAGGTATTCAGAAGCAACAGTAATTAGCTGCACTGTACTCAGAATTAGTGTCAGAGCTTCACAGGGCAGTGAGAAGACAGACAACAAATAAATAATAAGGCTACTCCTGGTTCTGGCCAGGACAGGGTTAATTTTTGCAGTAGTCAGGAGGGGGCACAGCTAGGACCAGGGGGTTAATCTCTACCACCTCACAGCATTTTCCCAGGATGGGGGAAAGGGTCCCTTCTGGATGAGGTAGCGTGGTGGACAGGTATTGTCAGCAGTGAGAACTCATGTGCCAATTGCTTCTTGTACCCTCTGCCATCCATATTGTTGCTGTTACTGTTGTTTCCTTACCTCATTGCTGTTTCCAGTAAATTGTTCTTCTCTCAACCCATGATCTCTACCTTTTGTGCCTCTAATTCTCCTCTCCATCCCACTGGGGGAAGAGACAGTGGCACATAGTTTGGAGAGACTCAGTGGGAGCACTAAACAGGGCACTACCATTCCTAAACAACGACAGGCAAAAAAAAAAACCCAAAAGACATGCAAAAATTTTTTATGAAATATAATCCTCTGCTTTGAACATGACCTTTGAAGGGTAAATGCCATCAACTCTATATAATTTTCCCCTCCCTTATTTGAGGTAATTGAAATGATCCAAATATTTTTTATAAACTGTTGGATATGGTCTTGAAATTCCAGTGGAGGGGCAAGTTATTTATTCATAGGTAAAGGTTTTCAATATGCAGGTCACAGTAACATTACCCTGCACCTTTCCTCTTCTTGGAAGAATAAAATCAAATTGCACATGACATAAATTGATAACCTGTACTATTTATAGATTTAGAATTTGCTATAGATCAAAGAATTTGCTTTACCTAACTAAACTACTCCCTCATCAGCCAAACTCCTCCTAAAGGCTGCTAGACCACTGTGCTCTGCTCTCACTGCATGGCCCTATGCTCTTAAGCTTCTGCAAATTGGGGAGAGAGGAGAGAAGGATTTTTTATTTCTTAAGTGGGACAAAGAAACAGCTGCTGGGTTAGGATTCACAGTTATCTGAAGACTTTCCTTATGCACTTCACCAGCAGAAAAAACTGATGTTTACCTCTCCAGAGACATAGTAGCAAAAAGGAGTTTCTGGTGTGAGTAGTTTGAAGAAGTGGAATTTTTTAACCTAGTCCACACAATTTTTTTGCTTTACTTTCCTTAATAGTAGAGCATTTTCTGGATCAGGCACATTAAATTGACAAAAGATCAGAGTAACACACAGCACAGAAAAACCCTTTACTATATCTAGTTTTCTTTAGAGACTCTCTTTATATTCAGCTTCCAGGGATTTATTTATTTATTTTTAAACACAACCTTCATTCTCTACTATCAAATGATCCCACAGCCAGCTTTGTTAGATTATGATCAGTCTTGCACCCACTGATCTACTATCCAGCCAGCCTCTAGGCTAATGAAATCAGTTCTTCTGGCTGATATTATTTTAACACACAGACAGACTTAAGCAATTGTCACAGCATGTTGATAAACAGCTCCTTAAACCCAGACTAACAGCACCCCAAGAGTGCTTCCTTGCCTCAAGTTATTTGAAGCAAGAAAGAACAGGAAAGTCATGGTTTAACAAAAAAGATGGACCCTAGGCATTTCAGGAAAAGATATTCCCATGAAAGACATCCCAGTAACACCATGTTCACATGACCTCAGTGCAGTAATGAGCAGAGAGACTAAAGGTTATTGATGTCAAAAAGTTAATGAAATTACATATTATGTTTCTTCCCAAAACTAAGAAAAAAGGCAATGAAAATTATTTGCATGCTTAAGCCCAGTCAGACTAAACCTGTACTGCTAGGTGGTTGGCTATTACTCAGACCTAAGGAATACAGACAGTACAACCAGGATACAGAGTTTCCATTAAAAAAAAAAAAAAAAAAAAAAGTTGGGATGTTTTTGCTCTTGCTTTCCATTCATTGCATTTCAACTTCTTTTTAACATATATTCTGAATATCACGTAGTTTGAAGTTTAGCACAGCACTGCTGCTGCTATCTTTCTACCATCACTCGCCTTGCTTTCAGGATGACTCTTCACATTTACCCCAGACACTGAGACAAACAACTTTTGCGCAGAATAACAGCCCCAAGACAAGGGGCAGGAGCATCTTAGGTCACGTGTGACTTCCAATTGCCCATAGTTGCAATGCAGTTTGAAGTACCAACTTCAAAAGGATGCTGCCTTTGAACAGATCTAGCTGTGGGCGCTTCAAGATTAATAGGCTGGTTTAATTACCCTCTCCTTAGCAACCGTGGTGTTGTTTCAACAAAGTCAGCCCTTGTAATGTGCTACTCCCAGGCTCTGGCAGGCTGTCTCACTCCAACGCCAGGTGATCGTGGCAGTCGTACAAGTTGCAGCTTGGTGGGAGCTTCCCTTTCCAACAGGGCTCTGTTTTGGTTTTTGACACAGGCAGGATCTCATGAGAGGCATGATCACAACTTGCAGACTAACCAAACTGCCTGGGATTACAGTACAAATGTTAGCTTGCAAATGCTATGGGCATGATAAAGGTGAAGAAAGGTTGGCTTGGTTCCCTTCTCTAATAAGTAACAAAAGTACACAGTGAAGCAGGGTTTTTCAATTAGAAACACCAGCGGGGCTTGAAATGAAGCTCTTTAATGCATTATTTTATTTTTCCCTCTTCCTTGTTTGCACTTTGGATAGCCAAATACAATTTCCTTGTCCAGTTTGGCTTCACTAGGATAATTATCTCCTCAGTAATCATCCTAGTCATGTGCTCACTTAGAAAAGGTTGATTCCCCATACTCTAGAAATAAAATCCCACAATTAGTAGTTACAGTAAAGTAAGAAGAAATGTTCTTTAAGCATAGAAAAGGAGGAACAGAAGCACAAGGTAAACTATTCTGTTTAATCACCAGAAGGGGTTTTGATTTCTTACAAACAAGCACATGTGTCCTCTGCTTCCACTTTTGTGGCTCCACACTTCAAAATGGGAAAGCTGACCCATTCCCAACAGCCCATTAATTACCACTGTTCAAGGAATCCCACTCCAGCAGCACTCAGAAAGAGAGGCTCCTGGAGGTCTGTTATCCGACATCCTCAGTTCTCAAAAGGTTTGAACTGGCATCAGAGCCAACACAGGAAGACCCAGCCCTGCTGGTTCATTGCTTTTGCTTTCTTTTTAACCCAAACAAATTTTATGGCACAGCCACAGAAATAGCTGAACTGAGAGTGGCAGGGGTTGAAGAAAATCAATTGGAGGAGGACAGACCGAAGACAGAAATATCTGTGCTGTCAGGGATTAAGCTCACAGGTACTGAGCATATTTTGTAAATCACACCCTTTCAAGAAAAGAAAGCACGCTGGCTCTCAGATGAAGTAATTGCAAAAATATGTAAAAACTAATGCACTATTTCTATAGTACAGTATTTGCATTATGAGCTGAGCCAACAACCTGGGAAGGACATGCTTACACTAAAAAAGTCAAAGGAAAAAAGTTTTTAATTATAAGTGCATTCATCATGCTGATTGTTTAAATTTACATCTGCAGGCAGCACAGAAATTTGAGAATGTAGATGACATTTGGCAGTATCTTCCTGTCATTTGTACCTGAACTCTTAATTGAATACTTAGGACACTGTTTTTCCTCCATAACTGTAACACAAACCTTCAGTTCTTTCCATTAAGGCAAAAAAGAACTAACACAGCAGCAGACACATCACGTAGCAAATCACCCAATCATCTTACAAGTGAAAAATACTGAGCCGGTTACTAGAACAGCTACCTGTAGTTAGGGGAGGGAAAACAATAAATAACCAAAAAGTCTGTTTGTGCTTCCAGTTTTCTGGATAGATCTAATCAGGATTAGATAAATTCACTTTTAAGAAGTCCTACAGTAGAATTAGCAGTATTTTTTAATATATTACCAGCTAGCTAGCACATCCTGGGCAACAATTAAAGCAGGAACTTCTTCTCTAAATGCAATACAAACACTATTCTTGTTCTCCACATACGATTTTCTATGGCAGGGAAAATAAGTAAGCAGAGTTTTGTGACACTATAAATACTTCTGGAAATAAATGAAGAACTGGATTTACTAGCACTAAAATAGACATAGAGGCCTTTTGGTTAACTACACTCAGAAAATATTTACTGTTACTGCACCTGGCACTTACCATCCCAAAAAAAAGACAATTTGCAAAGAGGAGATTTTACAGGGAAGCACCAGCATCACATTACAATAAACTACAAAGCACTGTATTTTGTAACAGCTTTTTAAATACATAGTTCTAGTCCTTTAGATTACCAGAGGTGATATGAAGGCATCTTGAACGATGTCAGACAGGGCTGGCAAGATGAAGAGAGGCTTTAATTTAATTAGTGTACCAGCACCTGACCAAACAAAGGTGTGTCCAGGCTGAATCAACTTAAAATACTGAACCAGATGCTTTTACTAATTTTAAAATATGTAAAGCTGTTATTTAAATATATCAAACCACCAAATTAAAAGGTCTGTGAATGCAACCTGAAAGATTTCTGTTAAGCCTTCAAAGAGAATTAAGGTTAGGCCTTGTCTCATTCTGCTCATACAGGGCAGTCACTTGGAAGATGCAGGGGTGATTAAGTTCTTTTCTTTTAAATTCCAGTGCTGAATGTGATTCAAGAAAATAACATGAAATTGTTCTTTTCATGGTACCAGCACTGGTGCAATTAGAAATTCATTAGCTAGCTCTGCACTACCAGGAGCAGAGCCTAACCACTGTAAGGAAAAACTTCTCAATGTGTTAACAAAAAACTACAACTTAATTTCACATTGTTCCTTGAAGAAAGGGAAGAAGGTTGAAACTAGTGAAGGTAGATGCAATAAAATGGGTCAAGAAGAATTCCTGTGTAAGAATAAAACAAAGGCTGGGCAATATGGGACCCTCCTTTTACAGCCGAACTCGACGACCTTAAAGGTTCTTATCCAATCTAAACGATTCTGTGCTTCTACCATGAGACACATTGTACCCGTCTTTATAGAGGGAAGAAAGGAGGACTCTGAACGACCCACATGTCAGCCTCACTTCTGTGCCTGGAAAGGTCATGGAACAGATAGATCCTCCTAGCAGTTATGCCAAGGCACATGGAGATCAGGGAGGTGATTTGGGACAGCCAGAATGGCTTCTTCATCAGAGGCAAGTCCTGCCTGATCAACCCATGGCCTTTGATGATGGAGTGATTACATCAGTGGACAGACAAGAGGAGGCTACAGATCTCATTTCTGGACTTCTGTAAAGCCTTTGACACAGTCCCCCACAACATCCTTTTCTCTAAATTGGAGAAGTGGTGTCCTCAGGAGTCCATAAGGGAACCTGTGTTATTTAATATCTTTATTAACAACATATATACAGGGATCAAGTGCACCCTCAGCAAATTTGCTGATGACATCAAGCCAAATGGTTGATACACCTGAAGGACAGGATGACATCCAGAGGGAGCTGGACAAGCCTGAGAAGTGGGTTCAAGAGAATCTCATGAGATTTAACAAGACCAAGTACAAGGTGCTGCACCTGGGACAACTCCTGTATCAACACAGCCTGGGGGATGAAAAGATCAAGAGCAGCCCTGAGGAGAAGGACTTGGGGGTGCAGGTGGAGGAGAGGCTGGACAGGAGCCAGCCTTGTGCACTCCCAGCCCAGAAAGCCAAATGTGTCTGGGCTGCATCCAAAAGCAGCGTGGGCAGCAGGGCCGGGGGGGATTCTGCCCCTCTGCTCTGCTCTGGTGGGACCCCTCCTGGAACACTGCATCCAGCTCTGGGGTCCCAGCACAGGAGAGACATGGACCTGTTGGAGCAAGTCCAGAGGATGCCACCAAGCTGGTTACAGGAATGGAGCACCTCTCCTGTGGAGAAATGTTGAAAGAATTGGGATTGTTCAGACTGAAAAAGAGAACGCTTCAGGGGGACCTAATTGTGGCCTTCTGGTACCTGAAGGGATCCTACAAGAACACTGGAGAGGGACTTTTTACAAGAGTTTGTAGTGACAGGACAAAGGGGAATGGCTTCAAACTGAAAGAGTACATTTAGACTAAATGTTAGGAAGAAATTCTTTGCTGTGAGGGTGGTGAGGCACTGGAACAGATTCCCCAGAGAAGCTGTGGATGCCCCATCCCTGGAAGTGTTCAAGGCCAAACTGGATGATGCTCTGAGCAACCTGGTCTAGTGGAAGATGTCCCTGCCCATAGAAGGGGCTTCAAGCTGGATGATCTTTAAGGTCCTTTACGACCCAAACCATTCATATGAGTCTATGATTCCCGCACTCCAAGAGCTTGAGACTCACAGGCTGTTTGTGAATAAAGTCTTTTTCAACAACACAGGTGTTTGAGTTGAATTGCTATAAACAATTTGGATTAAAAAGATAATATCTGTGTACTTTAATATTTAATTAATCTAAAAAAGAACAGCCATTATGAAAACTATAAAGAAAAAAACCCATTCAAGAATAGAGCCCTAGAAAGAGCTATAATATTTGCCATAACATAATAAAGTGATGCTAAAGTTATTTCTAAGTTATTTCTAAGTCTCATCTTTGGCAGGTGATATTGGACCTTAAATGTAAGGGAAATGAAAAAGAATGGTGGGAGAAAGATGTGTCTACTTACAGCAGGATTAAAGGAGTTTAAAAAATATACCTTACATTGTCTTCACTTGCTCTGTATTATTTCAATGTATTTTACTTCTTGTTAATATTTTTAGAGGAAATTACCAAAACAATAATGAAAATATCAGAGACAAGATCAGAATGGACATTCACATCTACTCCTCAGTGACAGTAGCTCTTTCCTTGATGTGCTTTCTTAAAATGAAAGCTGCAGACAAGGAAAAACTTCCCAATATTATATGAAATGCACAGTAATTTTTATCTCATGGTAGAAAGGTGTATTTTAAAATATGTCCCTTTTGCCTGCAGCAAAAATACATTTCAGGGGAAGACAAGATAAACAAAGAAATAAATCCTAATTTTCTGCCTCATCCCAAAGAAACAAACAAAACCACTAGCTCCACTCCCTCCCCACAGAAAAAAAAACAACACACCCAAAACACCACATACCTTCACTTTTGAAAGAAAAACAAGTCTAAACAGCAAATTGGAGCTTAAAAAACCAAAAAAAAAAATTAAAGAAAAATTTAGGGGCCTTCCATGATGACACCAAATCAGGCTTTGGGCACTTTCCTTCTAATAGCAACAGGATAACATTCGGAAATACATGTTGATTTCTAAACTAAGGATACATTGGAATTCTGCACCAAAACAAATCAGAATAAACTCAAGCCTAATTTAACAAAACACCTCACACTATGGAAGAGAAGGAAGCTCTCTGTCTTCCATTTCAATACTAGTCTATCTGGTATATACTTTCTGGATTTCCAGTGGCTTTCTTTTTTTTAATATAATAATTTACTGAAAGGCAAAGTTGGTGCAAAAAAACTAGCAACAAACCTCTGCGTTCTTTTAAAACAGGTGCACATGAAATTGTGATTTAACAAAGTGTAAGGTCATAAATCTCTTAACCAAATAAAATCTATGGCATCTGTTTAGTCTAATTTATTCTTCCACTTAAATGGGTGTTGGAAGAGAAACAGGTTCATCATTTTATGTAATTATTCTGTTGACCTGAAAGTTGGAAGCTAATTGTGCAAAGTGTTGCAGTAATTACTTAGGATTAACAGAGGCTTCAATCCATCTGAGATACATTATGAAATAAATACTTGAATTTGCTTTAAAAATAAGAAATTATATTGCCTTACAGCAGGCTATCACCTTAAAGCTCCTAAGAAACCTGCAGAGATGGTCCTATTTCTTCAAACAGAAATGTAATTTTTAAAATGCTATTTAAAAAGACAGTTTCACATCAAAGAAAATTTAAGTACCCAGGCTTCAAAAGGACAAAGCTGCAGAGGAGTTCTGCCACATTAGACAACTTTGAATCACAGCATGCATTTGCAATTCATGCTTAATTTTTATATTTGAGCTTGTTTCTCAGAAAGGCAGCACTACAGCAGGGGAGGAGCAGAAACAAAAACCTGGCAGAACCCCCAGCATTGAACTGGCAGCCAAAACAGGATGCAACAACACAAGAGCAGCCCTGAAACCACAGCAGCTTCCGAAGCACCACCAGTTGCTTGGTTAGCTTGTGTCTCCTCAATGGAAAGATTCTCTCTTTTTTCTACTCTGTTTTTCTAGTATCTCTAAAATGAAAATGTTGCACGCACAGCATAAGCGAGTGTGCTAGACTGAGGGGTTCCAGATGAGTTAAAGAAAAGATAATGGTTCATAAGCGGTTTGTCTTGGCAGTTCTGTTAGGTATCTTGGTTAAAGTTCACCACTTAAAGCACTTAGTAGGAAGTAAAGACACTGAAAGACTTGGCAAAAGTTTAATATAAATACTAACAGACTTGAAAAGACTTTAAAAACTCAATGAATTAAATATTGGTGGAATTTCATAGCACACTGCCAATGCTACAGTAGTTTCACTAGCTCAAAAAGTGAAAAAAAACCAAGACACCACAAAACAAAAAACAACCTGTAAACAAACTTTTAGTAATTTCAAGAAAAATGCTTTGGAGAATTAGAAAAGAGGAAATAATTCAACATTAAACCTCTCCCCCTTACAGGAGAATGTGTTGGAGCATTTTATGGTCTCAAAACAAGCCTGAACACAAAAGCCAGGTTTTGATTTCACATGCCCTGTGCTGCAGGCAGAATTGATCCCGATATCAAAGTAAATGCTTCATGTTCACATGAGGCAATAAAGCAGAAAACTTTCTAATATGCATTAGAGCATAAGCTCATAATCTAAACAAAAGGGATTTACATAACTGGACACTGTTTACAGGCTGATTATCCAGTTTATGGTCTAAGATACACAGTTGCATTACAAGCTTGAAATTATTTGGAAATCCTTCTGGCATCTAAAAAGGAAGCAACAAGGGAACTCCTGGACATCCTCAACCATTGCTTCTCACAGAGCAAATGTGCTTTGGCACAGAAATGACATAGCTGCAGGAACATCTTCCACCTCAATGCTTGCACTCAGTTATCAAAACCACAAGCATGGAGATAACAGGAATTTCATTCCTTCTATCGCTCAGAGTTGTTTACAACCACCTGAAAATAAAAGGCTTTGCTGATGCCATCTATAGCACACAACAGCTGTGCCAGGACAGCTGAAGGGATAACAAATCATCACATTGTGGGAAGAACTCCTCAATCAGCAAAGGAAACCACCTATCCCAGACACAACATCCCTAGTCATGTTCAGTTGTAGGAAAAGAATTTTTATATTATCATTAATGATTTCAAAGAGATGAATTTCAAAGCATTACATTCAATCTCTTTCTTAGCTTTACTATACCAATATCAAATTGGTTTGGCCCCACAGAAGAGTAACTTTTTCATTTCTGCAAAGCTTAAGGTTTCATGAAATATACCAGGTTTTGCTAAGCTTGTCAGGCAAAGGTGATATGATACCGTTACTAGACCTGCCTTAACAAAATTATGAACAGGCCTGTTTATTAGCTCAGTACCTTATTAATGCAAGAAGTGGAACCCCAAGTGTTAAACACCACTTTCCACCACAAAACTATGCAATTTATTAAGAGGCACAATACCACAGTAGGCTATAGCCAAAACCAGTGTTTCCATTCTTTTCAGTCTGCTCCTTAATAAAAAGGAATAATTTTATCAGAAACAAACCCAGAGATACTCATTAGAGACTTGTTTTCCCTTCTCTGGACACACTCCAGCATCTCAAAATCTTTCCTAAGTGGAGAGGCCCAGAACTGGACACAGTACTCACTCTGGTGTGAGTACCACACCGGTGTGGCCTCACCGGTGCCGAGTACAGAGGAAGAATCCCTGCCCTGGTCCTGCTGGCCACACTATTCCTGATACAGCCTTCTTGGCCACATGGGCACACACTGGCTCATATTCAGCCATATGATCGATGTACACCAATGCCAATAAGGTTATTGAGAAGCAAGAAGCAAAGTATTCATGTGAAACCTGTAGCATCGGGTTAAAGGAGTCAAGAGAAATGTGGGACAATATTCCCAGGGAAGTTATCTAACATGCAACTCTCCACTGCCATGGGTAGTGCTGCATTCAATTCAGGTGTCTGTATATAGGCTCCACCAGGAATAAAACGACTCGCCTCCTATTTTGATATGAATGAAAATATACAATAGACAAATTACTGAAAAGGCTCAAGACACTGGATATTGATACTATTTGAACCAACCCAAGCTTTTTTTTGTTTAACAAAAGCGACTGGGGGAAAAGGACAAGGAGAGACAGCAATCCTGGCTCCAGCTGGAAGTGATGACCATTCCAAGGCTCCACATGTGCATGCAAATGGCTTGCAACTCATAGTCTGCCATTCCAAACTGTTCTATTACAGATGATAATATGAGTAAGATGCCTTTCTCCACTACATCTACAGCTAACAACAAAGCCAGCTGTCCCCTGGTGCCTTCAGTTGTTTCAAGAGGGCAGATTATAGGGTAATGTTACAATTAACATAGCTGAATCTGAGTAAGAGAAGGCAGTTGCAAATGCTTAAAAAATGTAATTTAGCTGTTCTTGCAGACAAAATATTGAGGAGATTTGAGACCAAGTCATTCAGTCAAACTTTTGCACATTTAGAAGATCACCAGCTTTAATAGGACTTGGTTTTCTTTCACTGGGCATACAGACACATCTCCACTTTATCATTTCCAGATCTGGTCTTTTGCAGCCAGAGATAACAGTGATGCAGTTCTGCTGGACAGACAATGACTGTACAAGAGGCACAGTAGACAGTGATGATAACAGCAGAACCAAAAATGGCCAGCTTAGACAAAACTGGAGAAAGCCTACCCAGCTCCTATGCTGGAAAACTGAAACCATCCAGTTTTTGGTTTCCCAGGGGATGGGGAGTTCTGACCCACAGGTGTCAAGCTCTTACTCTGGCTCTAAGCTGGAAAGGGGCTGTTCAGTACTTGAATTCTGTGAGGTCACATATTTTCGAAGCTAGTGTTTGACTCACCCAAGCTTGAACCATTTCTAAAGGCTTGAGCACAGACACTTCATGCAGGTTAAACTGATGGTTAGTCTTATTTGTAGTCTCAGACATAAAGGATATTAGAACCTTTTTATTTCTTTGCAATGTCTCCCATTCTATGAGGGCTAACATTCCAGTCTTTCAGTGCAGAAGCACCAAGCATCAGAGCTGATGCAGGTGAAAAGCATCCCAGGCAATTCTGCGGCATCACAGTACATAATGTCTTCCAAGCAGCAAGTGCCTTCTGTTCTTACTAAAAGTGAAATCACTGAGAAGGTAGTTGTGTGTGTATGTTAATGCTACAACTACCATTGGCATTAAGAAGGGAGACTGAAATCCTGATGCCATTTTCCCTTCTGTCAGATATATTCCATGATTGACTTCCAAACCCACGATGTGGAAACTTGCAGTGACACTTCATTATGGGTTCCAATGTTTTCAGTTAAAATTAGGCCCATGCAAGAATTTTGTCTCTTTTGTGACAAAATTTTGTGATTGAAATGCAATTACTCAGGCAACTTCCTGTTGAATGCTCCAGATCACAGAATGAGTAAATACTAGCTTGAAAACATATTTGACCAACAGTCTTCTCCTCTGACATGCACGTGGTAGTCTCTTCAACTATATTAACAAATGGAAAGAAAATATACAGAAAAAAAAAAAAAAAAAGAAGCACCTGGGGGGAACTCATCTCCCTGTAAAAAGCTGAAAAGAAATTTCAAGACAGTCACAAGGTGCTGTGCTAACACAAATAAAAGAACACACAATCGGAAAACAGCCTTACTAAGCATACAGTCATATGTGGTCATGCAATTTGCAAATTATAACACCAATTTTTTGAAAATTAATGGTATATATTTCTTTTATACTTCATACTGGGAAAGCTTAAAGATTTGCTTCGAGAAACACAATCTCTTTCTAGACTTGGTATGCAAACACTGCTGGGGAAAAGATGCTCATTTGAGCAATATACCTTACTTTGTGTGGCTGGGCAGACAGAAAACAAGAAAAAGCATAAAAATCTGGTGAGATTAAAAGTATACATTTTGTATTGTGGCAGTGCTGATACACCACTGTTGGGATTACAGCCTCACAGTGATCAGCAGTGAAATAGCTGTCTCAAAGAGAAAACTGTCTTAATGTTGGAGCTTGTATGCACAACAGCACCTTTTTCTCTTCCACCCTTATCCTGGGAGAATTCCTTGTGATTATGTAACACTTAGTGCCGAAAACAGACACACGAAACCTGCCTTCTAGGATGTTAGAGTCACAACTGCAGCATCTCCTGTCACCAGAGACTGTAAGAAAAAAGTAAAATTTTCCTTAAAAATTCTAAAGAACAGCCATGACAGAATTTATTAGACATTTTGTACTCATCACTGAAACTCTGCCATTTCCCCAGTGATGTGTAACTGCTTTACAGTACCCAGCACCAGAGCACTAGAGAGTATCTACTGAAGATTTCCATTTCATCTGTGCTCCTCTGTGCCAGTACTCAATCCAACATGCACAGGCTACAAAATCGTAATATTTCCATTCTATTCTTTACTTCCAATTTCTGTTTTCAAGACTGTACAGCAAACAGCTTTCTTACTGAGAATTTCTGCTACAAATCTCTATTTCATTGAACATACACCAGGAATTGTCCCAGCAAAAGCATAAAATACCAAAGTAGGATGTGTCTGTCAAAGACATTGTTACCACTAAAGTTTGCACAACACAGGCTTTTAAGTTTTACATAAAACATTAAATTTAAAAGTAAGGGGCAGCACACACAACACGTACAGGAGATTGTTCACATTAGCAGGCTTAAATTCACCCAGCTATCTGTCCAATGTGATGGGAGTAAAGTATTCCTGTCCAGCCTCCTCCAAGACCATCACACCTCCAGAAACCCCAGCCTTCCCTCAGTTTTCCAGCACCTAAAATGAGTGCATGTTATGTAACCACACATGTCCATCCATACTGAAGAGGCAAAACGGGGGTGAAAAGAGGTTTCAACTATTTCATTCCTCCCAACAGGTACTTCTGTAAGCAAAAACTTGATCCCCCTCAGGTATTTGCTATGATCAAAATAAGCTGCTCAGGTCAAGAGGTTTAAATTTGGGAGTCATCTGGAATTTGAACTCCTATATTCATCTACCCATGAAATGCTTAAGATGCTGAAAGAGGGTACTAAGAGATTGGTAAGAATATAATAGCTTTTCTTTTTTTCTAATAAATAACCCTGGAGCTGTGGGAAAGAAATGTACGAGATAATGAGTGCAATAGGAAATAAGAAAAGCTAGAATGCAGAAAGCATAACAGGTTTTTTTGGTGACAAACACCATTGAGAAATCAAAACTTGGAAGAAGGTGAACTAAGGAATTACATGGAAGGCTCAGCTTGAGGAGGAAAACTGATGATGGTTTTTTAAACTGAACTATGCATTTTTCTCTTCTCAATTATACCACAAGCATCTTGTAAATAGCAAATCAATGTGAGAGGGATTATAATGATCCTGGAAGGTTTCTACTGTGTTCTTGGCTCTGTAGTCCAGAGGAGGCGATTTTACACTCACTGTATTTACAGTAGTTTTGACTGGACACATGGCACTCTGCTTCTGTCATTGTTGTTCTCAATTAAGTGAGTTATAAAGCTCACATTGTGTTGTGTGGGTTAATACCACTATCATATAAATAATCTTAGAGAATATTAGTTGAAGATATGAGCAAGTCTAGCATAGTCCGAAACGTCTCTGAGCAGCTACTGACTGAGTTGCAACTCTGTGTAGCAGTCCATAGTCCCAGCACTTTGCAGTAAGCATCTGAGTGCCTTATTTTGATATATCAGACATGAATAAGCTTAAACTGTGTGTAATTAGCTACATTCCCTTTGATGCAGCAAATCTAAGAGAAATAAGTTACTCTTTACAAATCATAGTACCACACCCTTGTTCTCTGAGTCTGCCTATAAAAAAAAAGTATAAATCTGTCTACATAAAAAAATTTAAAAATCTCTGGCCCAGATGAGCATACAGCTTTAACTCATAATTTGAAGTACATTTTTTATACCTAGCCTGCTATTCACAGGGTTAAAAAGTCTAACTGCACCCTCTTGCCTTAGACTCCTTATCTCCTCCCCTCCAGGTCCCAGGTAAACAAGCAGCCAAACCAATGCTACCAAGCCAGAGGCTGAAGAACCAGAGGTATAGAAAAGGGCATTGCTCAGAGAAAAGCTCTCTTGACCTTGCAGAAGCAACTCCTATGACTCACTATGCACATGTTTAAAGAGGGCAGGGTTTTCAAAACTAAACAATAGTGCAGTGCAAATATAAAATTAAACAACTGTAAAATATCCTATAAAAGTAAGCAGTGAGGATACTTAAGATACCAGTTAACTAACACTGCTCTATCTGACAACCCTTACAAAGAAAATTCTCTTCCCATTAGACACAGCCACAGTGAGCTTCCTCCATTATTTGAGTCTTTTACAGCTGTTTCAATTGTGGCAAGCACAATCAGGTCAAAATTAGGTAAGATTAAGAGCAGAATATAAAAATCACTGAGTTTCTATTAAAGAAGAGTTGAAAACACGTAACTACTGTCACTTTTCATCACACAGACAAAAACCAAGGTATAAAATTAATGAAAAGTCAGTGATAGCCTTATCCAGACTCAGCTGCAAGGGAAATAAGCCCAGCTGCAGAACGCTAATTTCAAAGATATTTACATCTGTTACTTTTTGAGCACATTTATTATTGAAATAAAAAGGTTATTTTTCTTTTCTTGTTGCAGTTACACACTGCAAAACTACAATCACAAAATGAAATAGTCTTTTTGTTTGTTTTGCATATAACTACAGCCTTGGTGGAGTCAGCAAATGTAACCTAAATGGGCTGGTGTTTTAGATATTTCTTGATTTTTTTTCTTTTTAAATACAAACTAAAGCTTTTGAAATATGAGGAAAATCTCACAGACAGGCTTTACAAAAACTAAATACAATATTGGACAGAGACATATCTAAACCCTTCAAGAATATCTAATAAAGGATGAAAGTAACTTACACTGTAGTTCTACTACATCTGGTAACGTTGCTGCTGAAGCAAATTTAGTTGAGACCAACAATTATATTAACATGGCTAAAATTTTTAAAATATTACCTTAGCCGGGCATCATTAGCTCAACCAGTTTGAGATCAGTTGTACTACATAGTTCTTTTAAGTGTAATAACAGTGATTTTAACAGCAATGTACTATTAAACAAAAAAGTAGGGAAGGAGGATAGTTTCTTCAACCATCCCTTTCTGAGAAGTCACAATTAATTCTATTCATCCAGCCAGCATTTAACCAAACCAGTGTTAATGGCACTGAGTAATTTTCTACTGGGGATGCCAGGATGTCACCAACACTCGGATTGTAGGAGCTAACATTAACAGTATGGACTTAGAGACTGTTTTCTGCAAATCTGTTCAGCAACAACAAGTTCTCCAAGTTTAGCCACTTATGCTAAAAGCCAATTCTGACACCAAAAAACTTGCTAGAAAAGTCTTTAGTGTCTGTATAGAATAAGATATTCCTATATAGTTAAAATATTGGCTATTTTTCCCTCTTGCAGCGTTCCTTCTTTCTGCACATCCCCCCAGGAGTTTAGGAAAATCCCAAAAGAAGAATTTTAGATACTTTTGACTCCCAGAATAAGCAAGTCACAGTGCCTTGTAGTTGTTAACATAACACAGGGGCTTCAAACTATGAAATGCGCCTCGCATGGGTGTTGGTGATGGATGTTGTGCAACTCTTCCCCAATAGAGGTACCATCGCACGTGCACCACCATGCTTTAAAAACCTTTACACGTCACATCTGGCCTCCCAACAGCAGGTTACATTCTTAGTATTTCTTGACTAAAAACCAGGAATCCCTAAAATGTGGTTTTACTTTCTATCCACCGCTCCTGTGTTCACACAGGAGCCTATAGAGAGTATGAACATACCACTATTCAAATACACACTCCCAAGGGGTAAGTATTAGTCTCTGAGTCCAAGTGTCTGATTCTCTAAGCAATTCCCTTTGTCTTCTTGATTGCCTACCGCATTGAAAAGGTTTAAGAAAGGTACACCTCCACAATCACATTTTTTAGGTGAAGACTTAGACTGCAACTGAAAAGGAAAAAATATCTTAGAAGAATCATCCCAGTCACATCTTCCCAAAAACTTTGCATGAAAAAACACTTCCAACGTGTTCAATGTCTTAAGAAGAGGGCTCTTTATTAGGATTGCTTTATAGTAAAGGTGAAGAAATGGATTAAATGCAAATACGGTATTAAATTATTTGCACAAAGAGCCAGAAAGCCCATAAATTCTGCTAGAATACTGTACTATACAGAGAATTCAAGGGCACAACAGACACCAAACTCCTACAGGCTTACAATCTTTTCTAAATAAATCTAGTGTCTTTGATAAGGTTTAATGGATTTATGGATGGAGATAAAAAAAAAAAAAAAGAACATGAAAACTGTAATCGGTGAGGCTGAAAAAAAAGAGAAAAACACCAAACACCAAAGCCCTCACCATTCACCATGACTTTTGGCATAAACTTAGATATGGGCAGTTTTTCTGCATCAAATCGTACAGCCATTAAACCGTAGACAGAGTCACCGCGCACTTAATTATAGTTCCGCACATTGTCTTCCAGTCTGTCTTTCTACACTGGAATCTCTAATGCTGGAATATGTTTCTCTTATATTGGAATCTCCAATACATTGGAAAGTGCTTAGATTATTGTAACAGTTTTTCTTTAGTTTCATTTCACAACAATTTTCAACAAATGCTTAAATTTCAGGTAAGCATCTGACTGCCAGAGTACAAACCCCTTTGGACAAGCATCCTCCAAACAGTTTTGACAGATTCTGTCATCACTGTGAGACGAAAAATTGCACTTTTCCTATTTCTCAAGAGCACTTTTACAATAGCCACACAAACTGCTTACAGGAAATGTGAAATTAGGAAGATACATTAAGTCTTTTAATTAATTTCATGAAATCTTCCTGCATATAACAATGGCAGAATCAAAATTCTGTAGTCTCTCTGCTCTTTAAGCCAGCTGGATCACCTAACCCTTACTAATAACCTACTCTTAGGAAATTCTGATTTAGGACAAAGCCCAGTTAGCCACATAGGTATTATCACAGAAATATTAAGACTATTTTCTTGCTTAAAAGAACTTTTCCTTGGCTCTAACTAAAGTAGCTCAATTTCTTCAAGATCTGCTGTCCTTGTTGCTATTAATCTCATTCTGCTGTAAACCAATGAGTTCATGAGGCAGCTGCCAAAGTTTTGCTGCAGAGGTGGCAGCAGGCATTTTCCACTGCTCCTGGAGTGGGGAGAGTAACAGCAGAGTGATCAAAGAGCATCGGCACACTTCAAATGGCTGCTCTTGAAGAGGAAGCGGAGGAGGAGAGCAGTGGTAACAAAAAGCAACGCAAGTCTCCCCTTTTCAGGGCCTGTTTTATTACCAAAGACAGAAGGGAACCAAGCCAGCTCTGGGCCTGCTTTGGAATTTAAAGGCACATGGTGGAAACTCCATCTTGAGCATCCTTCAATCCAACTCTCATCACAGCTACTGACTCTGTCAAAATGTCACTGCATGCACAAAACACCTTAATGCTTAGGCAAATACTTCAATTGCAGCTAAAAATCGATGCAAGCAAGGCTTTGCGAAGGAGCAATCTCAGATATTCAAGACAAAAGTAATTCAAAGGACAGAGGGAAAACCCTATAAACCCTATAAATTGAAGGAAATCCCCTAGTTTAGTTGTAGCTATTGGAAAGTAAGCTTAACTTTGCAGGTTCTCTCTCTCAGTTTATGAAAGTGACTGCCTTTTGTGAAGATAAAAACTTTTCCCAACATTTCTGTGAGAGCATTTCAGTGTTTAAGAAAAACTTTTTTTTTAAACAGGCTTTCGAGCAGATATTTCCAAAATTTTCAAAGCTGTTTACACATGAATCATAGAAATAAAAAATAATGTATTTCATGAACTAGAGCACGCCACATAGAAAGTTTAACTGTGTTTTCTCTAAGCACCAGCCTACTAAATTAAGTGGAAACAAAATAATTGTGACTTCATTTAAACTACTAATTTTTCTAAAGAAACATACCATAATGATTCCCCTAGGAAACATCCGACATTCTTCAATAACTGTGTAGAGGAAACCTACACTATTGGCATTTTCTGCAAGAATTTGAGAGGAAGCCACTATGGCATTTTTGCAAAATGCAGGCATTTCAGGTAGGTATGTTACCAGGTTCACTGAAAAAAAACTAAGAACATCCACTCATTTGCCCAAATCAGCTGAGTCTGAACAACACAAAAAGATACCAGGTCATAAACCTCACATAAGTTCAGTGTAAACCACCAACTGATATTTAGAGATTTACTTGTGAACCTGGATTAAAAAGATACTAAGAATGGGTGCATTGAGATATGGAATTTTTTGTTAAATTGAATCACAGTAGCCTTACTGTTTTAGCATTAGTAGCAGTTAGGGTTTTTACAAGTAACACAGTGATGTAAGTTCTGATTAGAACATATCTTTTTAGGTCTGAAATGAAAAAGATCAATTTAAGCTAATTTTCTTTTAAAAAACCCTCCAGAATTACCCTCTCCCAGGTCTTTCAGCTAGAATTTACAGCTGAATTGATCCATTAGCCACTTTTGACTACATAATTATGGCCAAACTTGCAATTTGGTTATGAAGCCATCTAATTAATGAGTCTGCACAGCGAAAACAAATTAAGTTAAATGGAGAAATAACAATAGCCCAAGAAAGTGTACAGTGAACTCATTTTAGAAACTTGAGTGAAAATCTACTTTGTGAATGCAATTCTCCCTATCCACAATTAGATCATTAACCCAGTGCCACTCTTTAGAGCTGAGATTCAATGACGGGTGAGTTGACAACCCTGCATGATTTACCATCAACTGTCTGCCATCTGCCCAAAATTAATCATTTTAGCCTGCAAATGTGGAATAAGGCAATGCTGTAGGAAGCTACAGATGACTCCCTTACATTTTTGCAATGTAACACAGCAAGACACTCTTATTTAGGAGAATGAGCTTGGTATCTGCAAACAAAGCCAAAGCCAAAAGCACAAGACTGAGTCCATCTGACTGAGTTTTCAAGTCAGTCAGTGCAGAATGGTTTGGGGCTTTTTTCATGTCTTTCTAAACATGTTGCTTATCTGACCAACTGATTAATCAGCCATAACTTCATCCATATGTGCATGGAAAACTATAGATACCTATAAGGACTACAGGAGTCAAACTGTAGGACAGCTCCAGCTAGCTATGAACAGCCATTGGATTTAGACACGGACTAAGCAAGAGTGTTATTACACAGCAAGCATAAAGGATACTACCTGTAAATTCATTATATTATGAATTTATGTTTCTAGAAACAGGAGATAGTATAAGAATCCCACATAGAAAAGTTTTAAAGTTCAGCTCAAGCAGAGAGCTTGCAAAGATAAGAATAGTTTTTCCAAACATTCCTAAAAGAGAAGATAAATAAAATCTTATTTATAAAGATAATCCAGTCGTCCTAGGAACTAGATAGCGATGTTTGAGTACTCTGGTTACAATAGCAACCCTGGTAAATTCTGCAGGACTGGGAATAAATAGAAAAAACAGCACCTCTCCTACATTAGTCAAAGAAGTCACCAGAAAAATTAAAATGTGTCTTCATACAAGACCACGGCCCTGTTCATAGTCCTCAGTATGCCAAGCTTTAGATTATAAAATGCATAGGATGTAGAGGCCCAGAGACAGAACAGAGATATTCTGAGTGGGAAAAATGATTTTGCCACAGCTGGACTGACACTGCAACTACGGCTATTAGTTGAATAGGCACCTAAACCAGGACTGACATCCCATCACCAGGATTTACACTGGAACCAGGACTGCTGATCTCTTTTTGTGTCTTTTCTCCTTGCTTTCTTTCCTTTTTTATTCCAAATTTCTCTCTTCCCTTTCACCCTACCCCTTTATCCAACTAATATACCAATTTCTATGCCAAGTGTGCAATTTGCTAATAAATTTTTCTGATTGCTTGAAGACCCTCTGACTTTTGTCATTCCTTTCGACCACAAGTATTTACAAATCTTGGATGTGTCCTTCCCCTTAAGGGTGGGTTGTCACATAGGGAAAATAGGATGAAATAAACGATGCAGGGAAATTTTGACACTTCAAGCAAAAACCTATTTCAGCTGGTATAGCACAGCTGGCCCCTCTCAATACTGGATACCCCAGTTCCTTGCTTGCTCAGGATGTGAAGGCCTTCCTCAGATACAGTTTGGTCCAAGAGGTTTCTGGGCTACTCTGGGAAATATGTGACAGGATCTACACTTCAACATCCCCATCTCTGGGGCCAACAGAAAACTAGAACCACAAAGACAGAGCAGTTTGATCTTATATCCAGCCAACGCCCCAGGCAAGTCCAGGAATGAGGAGCTGACTTTTCCAGGAGATCATTTCCAGAGATTCACGCTTCCATGCAGTGTACAATATGGGGCAGAGATGTTACTTGTGACATTGAGAATATCGAGATAGCTCATTGTCTGTAGCACTTTTTAGGAAAACATGCAGGGCACAAATTGAAGCATCTGACTTTAGAAAGACAACAGCAACAAGCTAGGACACAGGCTTAGGAACCAGTTCTCCACCCAAGGTCAACTTTTGAAGTATTGGTTTTCATTTCCACAATACACAGAAATGCTGTTAGAAGACAAAAAGCTGGAGATTTAAACATGGCTGCCAACTAGTATAAAGGCTTTCTGTTTTCTGGTAATCCAAGAACATAAGGCTTTCTTGCTAACGTAGTTTAGAAATGTCAAAATTTTGTATTTCAGATATAATTGTGATGGTTGTGCAAACAACAGCCACTTAAAATTAGACATTAAGTTTGCTTTTCTGAATCTTGCTTCATCCAAACTATTTTATGATCATTTATTTTCCTGTTGACAGTCGAGGTCAGTGCAAGAGCAGTAAGTCATATCTCACACTTCAGGAGTTTATGCAATAGCTGGCAACCAGACAATCTATCTGACATCTGGGAACTAATTTGCAAGAAAAGCTGGTGAAATGAGGCCATCCTGAGTTATAAACACAAGTCTAATGATATCTTCCAGCTTTGCAGATCACTTTTATAGAGTGGAAACTATGCAATTATGTGTATAGTTTCAATTGTCATGACAAAGTCTTTCCTACACACAGCTCGTACTTAATCAATGAAACAAACCATCAGTTTACAAGATTCCCTAAAATACTTGAACAAGTTACAATACTGGATAAACACTTAAGGAAAATGAAAAATGAAACCTTATCTCTCACACACACAAAGAAAAACAAACCACAGGGAGATTCAGCCCTAAATATCCAGCTCTGCAAGTTTTGGAGTTTACAGAAACCAGCAGCTGCTGCTGAATAGATTTTTTGTTACAACAGCAGGCACTTACGTGCAAGCATTTGGTAACTTTCAAGGTACCTATTGTTTTGGGTGAAGGATCATTTGAGACATTTGCCCAATTTTCCACTAGCTAGCCACCACACCTTGAAGTGTTATGAGCCACTTACACATCACAAGGTAACCTGCAGAAGTACAGCCTTGGCTAGGCCCTTAGGAGCCCAGTCCTCCCTCCATGTAAAATTATTTCTAACATAAGCAGTTTGTTGGAACACCAGGTAAGGGTAAAAATCCTTGCCCATCAGTTACAGTTTAGGCCCTTCTCTCATATTCCTGTATTTGTTTTGCCATTGATTATGAAATTAATTGAAAATCAAACAGACAGATTCTGAAAAAACCCATAGCTTTACTTGCCAAAAAAATCTGTTGAAGTTAATGAGAAAGCTCAAGTGACAGAGAAACCATCATACACAGCTCAAGCACAAATTCAGCACATTCACTGTCAGGGAGAAACAGCCTCTTGGTCCAGTACCACCCTGCAGCAGATCAGCAGCTTGGAGCAGCTGGCTCTGCAGGCTCTATTGTACTGTACTCTCTCGGATTTCTGCTTTGGTTTATTTTGATTCCTTGAGCCTAATGTCCTGACTACATTTGCAGTTTGAAGCTGTCTGAAGGAAAGCCATCCAAAAAGCCTCTGCTGCCTGCTTTGCCGGAACGCTATTTTGGCAGCTGTCATGTGCAAAAAACCCAGCAGCACATTAGCGCTTTCCCGTATGGAAGCAAACCATATTTCTGCTCCTGTTCACTCAGGAGTGACACCATCTTTTGTGTCATCACATCACGCAGGGACACCACACTGAATCTCACTCCAACACTGAGCTCAGTTACCAGCCATGCAAAAGGAAAACACAAGGGAAGGCTTATCCATCATGTGCTTGGCCCACCACTTCACTTTTTCAAAATGAATGTAGTAGGTGTCCTTGGGTGTCAGTGCGGCCTACTCAGTATCCGTTTTCAGGAACAGGAATCCCAGAACAGAGCTGAGCCTCCACTCTTCTCCAAATTTGTACACGCTACAGTGCGTTAAGTGTGGCTGTTCAATTCACACTGAGGGCACAGCTTCTGAGTAATCCTCAGATTCTGGGCCTTCAAGATTCTGCTGCTGCACTACCCTATCCAGAGCAGCTCCAGCCTGTCCCATGGCACAAAGCTATGAGCAGCAATAGCATTTCCTCAGTGCCCCAGGTGGATTTTCTGGGAAGTGCAGGTGCTGAAGACCTGAGTGGTCATTTAGAAATGGTAACAGTTAATAATGGTCTATTCCTGAGACAAAAGGTTCAGAAAAGGACTTGACAAGGGCAATGGGAGGTGAGCATAAAAACCAAGGTGAAACTATAGACATGTAAAAGACAGCAGAGCTGCTGCTGGAAGACTGATATTTGATAGCAAGTAAAAAGCTGTCTAAGTCATGTGGCTCCTTTAACTGTGCAAGGAGCCTTCTCAGATTGTCACGTCAAATCAGTAACTTGCATTTGTGAGTACTTTTAGGATAAGATGCAGGACTTCACTTATTTGGATCCCATGCTTTGATCTGGACCCCTGTATGCACAATCTGTGCAGACAGAAAAGATCTTCTGTTTTCAACTCAAAGTATATATTCTGTGCATATTTGAAACACTCTGCAGTCCAAGCTCTATTCCTATCCTTTACTCCTGTACAAGAAACAAAGATACAAAAAGACAGATACAGAAATATATTTAGAAGAGAATGTTGTTTTCTTTGCAACTATTTCAGTTCTTTAAAATGCCTTTTACAAGACCAGCAGAGATGACTCGGGGGTTCGTCTGTTCTATCTTCTCAGTAGATGAAGAACAATGAAGTATCTACAGGGTCCTTAGCCCCTGCCAGAAAAGCATGGGCCATTCTGTATGTCTTTCCCTGCTGCAAGTGTCAGAGGGCTGGGGAAACTTGGTGATAAATTAGCATTTTCAACCTGGTGAACAGACCTTTCCTTCAGTGACTCAAAATGATGGCAGCTCCCAATTATGCCACAGATCAGAAAAATCTTAAAAGATTGTGTTCATGCTATGAGAATGCCACACTCACTAATACACCCCCTTTACTTTGTATCACTCATGAATTCTGAATCAAGATGTTCTACAGTGGGTGGAGGTATCCACGTGACTTGGGCTGAAATAATAGTTCTGTTTGAACACTAAAGCTCTTATGCCAAGCAAATCTCCGTGTTGCTCATACAAGAATAAGGGTTCCCCCTTCTAAACTTTTATCGGCAATCACATACAATAAAAATTGGGGAGCTCATGATCTGAAAAATTTCTCTAGAAGTCATGTTACTCTTGATGTATTTAGAAATATGAAATTCTAAAAAAAAAAAAAAGAAGTCTGGTCTACTTTTTCATTTTAGTGCTATACTGGTTATAAGTTATGTTTGGAATGTTCTCAAACTGTTCCTTTATAAATATAGAATTTTTTAAAAACATATTTAAAAGGCTCATATAAGTTTCATGATACCTCTTTATATTCTTGTGTGGGTGACTAAACCGACCACAGAACTAGTAATTTCCAAAACTTTAAAAAAACTATTAACTTCATTTTTTTCTAGAAAATGAAACCAAAATTCATCTATCACCCCAAAACTTATTGCTATTTTAATCTTCTAGGGAAATACAGCCTGCAAAAAGGTAACAGCTTTTCCAGACCAATTTGATCAATCTTGCCTAGATCATTTTTTATTTAATTACTTTCAGCTGTGTTTGGAACAGATTTTCATTGCACCAAGAGGCTTTTTGTTCCTGTTTTGCTCAATTTTTGCAGGGGAGTTTCCCAGCAATCATTTAATTCTCTCATCTGTTATAAAAGTTTTGTCATCTTAAAATACCTTTCCTATGTCTGAGTCAGATCTCTGCTGATTACTGCATTTTCAAACCAGAACATAACTCCTTATTCTCCAACTGTAAAACACCCTGCTTCTACACAGAGGCAAGACCTATTAATGCATGTAAAATAGGTGGGATTGCTTTTTTCCCAAGAATGCTATGGAACAGTAATATCTTTGTATTATTAACATACAGTATTTTTTCCAGGCTGTAAAACTGACAGCCACCCTTCTCCTGTATAATCTTGTTAGCCTTCAGATTCCAAGCAGAACTTTTGCTTCATCCTTTGTCATCGTAAGAAATGACAGCCAGAGCGACTTTGCCCTTTCCAACAAATTTCAGGAAATTCTTGACAAGAGTCTTATTTCCTAACAAGAACTTTAAATCAGGCAAGAACAAGTCACTGGCCATTGGGAGAAAGCCAGAAATGGTTCTGCATATTCTTCAGATTAGAACAGAGAGGAGGGTATGTGGCATCTGCTGGAGGGTGCTCCCTGGAATGCTTTCTTATCTCAGTTGTTTAGTTTGTTTTCCCTCAGCGGATAATTAACTGATTCAGGGCCACAGTGAAAGAGGATAGAAAGAGAGAGCCAAACTGCTTTCCTCCAAATAAAACACCTGACCAGACTGAGGCCCCAAACAAGGTGCCAGCCAGGGAGCACCCACGATACAATCCTTCTGGTCAGGCGTCACACAGATGTCCCTGTGCATGCAGGTCATCAGCAGACACACAAACCAAGCCTCGGTGGCACGTGTGGTGCATCTGATGGGCAGTCACAGTGTCTGTCCAGCAAAGGAACTCCGGGCTGAACAGCTCAGCACATGCTCAGCACTCCTTCCTCAGCATGCCTGCCTTTACCCTAGTGTTTCTATCAGTCCTGTACTTTGGGACTCTACTTGAGCAACAAAACTGAAAGCTTTGGATGTTATGCTTCCATGTTGGAAAGAAACTATTAGATGAACTTGGGAGCAGAGATAGAAACAAGCAAAGAACTCTGCAAAGCACATTCATCAGGATAGAGAGGGAAACAACAAGAGATATCATCCCTGTCTATCAGCTCCTACACAATGAATTAGCAAGAATATTTTTTCCGACCTCTTTTTTTTTTAAGAAAGAAACTTACTGCATCAATTCCCTACTCTACTATACCATTTCTGTACTACATCTCCCTTGCTACAAGAGTTAAAGTGAGGAAAAACAACCATGACTCATATCAGCCAAGGAGGAAAAAGAAGAAAAAAGGCAGGGGGGTATCTCAAATATTTCCAACAGCAGAGGTATAAAGGTAGAAGCATCTGTTTCCATTTTAGTTTTACTTATGTTTAGATTTGAAGGTTTGTGATATTAGGACCACAAAAATCCAAACTGAAACACAACTATTAAAGGAACCCTTAAAATAGTTCTGCTCTCAAAGAACTGATACAAGGCAAACAGTTGCAAGGGATTTATTACCAAAAAAGTAAAACTTTGATATACTGATCTGCAATCAGTGGAAGGTTTATAACAGCCCCTGGTGCACAAGCATAGCATCGCACAGGAGTTGAAGTCTGACAAAGAAGGTGGTAGATATTTTTTTTTCCTTTTAAAACGTTCTCAGTGTAACCCAAATATTCTGCAAGAATTACGTGACTCAGACTGCTATGATAAGTAGGCTTGTTTCTAAACTGTCATGAGTTTATAGCATAAGAATGTGGTTTTTGTAAATATTTCCAGTAGAAGAGGTATAAAGCTAGGTTTGTTCCCATTCTCACCATACCCAGGGATTTAGATCGCGCACAACACAGTCAGAAGTCAAACCCTGAAATTTATTCTTCTCCATCACTTCAAAATGCAGTGATTTGACAGAAATTTCATAAAATACTTCTTTCTATTTTTCTTCTAGCATGATGATGGATGGCTTCAAGCACAAAAAGATTTTGTGCTATTGAAGATTAACTAAAGGAATTAACAACTTCATTCTAAGATGCTTATAAAACAAGTTTAAGGACCGTAAATATAAAGGCTGCTGGTTTTCGAGTGTTAAGTACCTTTACGAATCCTATCAAACCTCGGTTTAAATACACAGCAGTAAGTCAATTTTTTTTTCTTTTTCCACAAAAAAGTAAATCTAACATACATTTATGTATTTGCACATCTTCCACTAAATTCAATCTTAAACCTACTTACAATCATGGTATGTCCATACACTTCACATCCACCTCTTTTCACTGTGAAGTGGAAATGCAGATTATGTTGCAGGTCTCCCCTAAGTATCAATGTTTGACCATCTGTGTACTTGGTTCACTCTCTAGGAAAAAAATCAGGTGTGGCAAATACGCCCTTATGAACACAAAGTCCTCAAGTAAATACAGGTTTCTCTCTTGCTTAGGTCTAAGGGCATGCCCAATACAATCCAGGTGCTGTTCATATCAAAAAACCAAATTAACGGCCACTAAACCATACAGAGAACAGAAAACAAAATAATTCCTTATTGCATTTAAAGAGTGTTACTTTATAATTGTCCCAAAACTATTCCTCAGCTGGACAAAACTTCTCAGAAGGATCAAACAAGCTGGGAAAGAAACGTCCATTCCAGTTCCACATAAAGATCTAAAAAAATCATAGATTCACGATTGGAAGAGACCTACATGATCATCCAGTCCAGCTGCCCACCTGCCAATACCAGAGTAACCACCCAACCACATCACTCAGATCCAGATGCCTCTTGAATACCTTCAGGGATGCTGACTCCACCACCTCCCTGGGCAACCTATTCCAATGCTTGACCACCCTAACAGTGAAATTCAATTTTTTTTTTTTTTCAAATCTAATCTGAATCTCCTATCTCAGCTTAAGGCCATTTCCTTTTTTCCTCTCGCTCCAGGCATGGCAGAAGAGCTGGCCCCCCACCTCACTACAGCCTCCTTTCAGGCAGAGCAATTGAAGTCACCCTTGAGCCTACTCTCCTCTAGATTAAACAAACCCAGCTCCCTCAGCTGTTCCTCATAAGACATAAGAATATTCCTTGTGTCCTCATTGAACATTTCCTTCTACAGAATTAAAAACAGCTTAGAATTGGAAAATGAGGCATGGGAAACTATTCTATGAGCTTCAGGTTTCCTGACTTGTCAGATTTGTAGTTTGTGCTACTTTTCAGTTGAAGCTGCTGAAAAATGCATCTAGGATTTCTTTATCACACCAAATTTTTGTCTCCCAGTAGCAGAACATTTCTTCAGGATTTGTCTCACCAACATCTCTAAATACAGCACTGCTTTCATTGAAAGTCTCCTACTGTAGAATGACTTTTTGGTGGAGTCCTAGTCTCACATGCATACTGGCAAAAAATGAGACTGAAAAGCACAGCTAGATTGAACTCATTAAAGAAATCTTCAGGTGCCCATTGTGTGCCTTACAGTTTGAATTGTGTTTCATTTTCAGCAGGTAGAGCGAGCAAGGGGACTTATTAATAGGTTTATATGAAACAAAAAATTTATCCAACAAAATTCTAATTACTTCAGCAGGAATACCTGAATTTAAAGAGGTTGACCTAAAGTTAGTAAAGTTACATTAATAATAGGTAATTCTTCCCTTCATGGTCTATATTTAATTTAAATTTTAACTGATTTTAAAACTCAAAGCAGTTCCTGAAATGCCAGCATTTTTCACACACACAAAACAGAAACCTCATCATTACTTTGCATGCAAGTACATGCAAGTCAGGCTTGGGGAAGATATATTTTCAAGTGAAAATAATGATTTTGAGCATGTTTTGTGTGTGTCTCTAATCTTACTCCACATTGCTACAGTAGAAGCCACATTAAATCCCACTCTAGATGACTTGAGGCCAGCAAGACCAGTGGAACTGCCAACTGCTGGTTTTTGTACTCACACCACCTTCAATAGACACAGAGTCTGTAAATAATTTGTGCAACCCCAACCTTACATTGAAAATATGGCAGCAAACACATTTACGTTAATGGACCAAGGGAGTGCCAACAAGAAAGCCCGCAGCAAACCTTGCACAACCCAAACTCAGTTTTCATTTGTAGACATAAACGAATATTACGATATCTGAATAACTTTGAAGGTTCGTTTTATCAAGATCTCCACAGTATTTGCTGCATCCTGATATAAGACCCAGTCTAGACCCTGATACAGCATTAAAAACAAACTAATTTCACATTGAAGTTGATAATTAGAGCTGCAGACATGCTGTAAAACACTTAAAAAGCAGGATTTATTTACAGTTATGAATCTTGTATTTGTGCCAGGACTTAAAAATACATCGGCTGCATACTGAAGAGGTTTCATCATGATTGGTGCTTCATTTTTTAAGCTATGTGCATGCTTTGCAAAAGTTGTTTCACAGCTCTTACCCTTCATTTGGTACTACTAACCCTCTTCTTCCCCCTTTAATTGAATGCACTGAAAATCCATGCTGTAAATCACTGAATTATATGTTAAAAAATGATTACTATGTATAAACCTAACTGCTCTATCCACCCCATTCACTAGCAGCCTCTTCCAAAATTTTGTGTCAAGCTTGGGCAACACACCAAACACTCTCCTTTTAATTAGGCTTGCTCTTGCAAAGTTGATGGGCAGATTTTCCATATGCTATCTCTTACAGCCCTCAGGCACGTGTTACTTTAGTCATTGACTACTGTCTCCCAGATCTTTTCTAGAATTCATGTCCTCATTCTTGTCTTCAACGGTTCCCATTAATGCAGCATGGTAAGGAGGGGCTTGGCTTTCACAAACAGGACAGAAAGTCCCTTTCCACGAGTACATATAGTGCTGGTGTTTTTATTCCACAGTGACAGCACTTGGTGAGCTCCTACAGCCTTATCAACACTGCTGGTCTGGACAGAGAGCTACTTCTACAGATGCTAAATTTACAGATGCTACTGCTGTTCCGGAGATATGGAGCAGCTGAAAGCAGGACATTTGTGTTAGGCAATTGCCTAAATATATTAAACATATGTTTCATCACAACCCCAAATTTTCCTAAATGCAAGTACCTCTGCATGTGGACTGTCATGGATCACTAACATATTTCAGCAGGCCAGGCAGACATTCACCAAGTCTGCCTGAAACACCTGACTCACGAGGCCCAGGAGCATTGTGCCATTCCATGAGCCAGCAGTCATTCCCAAGAGGCTCACTTCCCTGGCAGCCCAAATGGCACACGTACTTCTAGGAGGAGGAATCTCCCCGAGGTTGTCTGCTACATCCCTTCATGCCAGACCAGAGGCACGTTCTGCTAGCACATTGCAAATTCCCCCTCTGTAAGGGAAAGCTGTGGGACTGTGGCTGTCTCTATGCCACCCCTCTTCCTCTTTCATTTGGGTAAGTAGCAAATGATGCAGGAGACAGAGTGGAATGCTGCCATTACTGTAGAATTTGCTTGGAAAGTTATTAACATTTCTGGAGCTTTGAACTTCAGGAAAATCACCTTCAAAGCTACCTCTTTGGCTGAAAACCCGTGGCATTGGCACTGAAACCAGCTGACACAGTGTGCAGTGACTACTGCTGAAATCCAGCATCCAAGTAAGGAATCTGAAGGGATCTATTCTTCCTTAGCTGTGCCATGAAATTACTGGTCCCCACATGACATTTGTTAACATCAACAGAAATTTAATGAAAAATTTCTGCATACACCAATGAGAGAATATATCCCTAAATTTAGAACAAAGTATGCTGGAGAGGAAACACCCATTATTACTTATACAAAGAGACAGTTGACTGAAAATTGTGTTGATGACCATGGTGCTCTGTGATTCCTCTGAGGTAATTGATGATTCTTGACTATTTTCTAGCTTCTTCATTAACTCATTCACAAGTCTTCACTGAAAAATTGAAATTAAGAACACAAAATATACCACCAGATTACATTACCTCACAAGCAAAACCTTCCCTTCATTCACGGTGAACACAGAAGATTTAAATGTCTAATCAACAAGGTAGGATTTCTACACAAAGACTACCCAAAACCTTGTGATTTTATCTTCAAAGAAATCAATGCCTAAAGGAGAGTAAGCTAAACACATGTACAGCCTAAACCAAATTTATTCTGGAGGAAAAGATGAAACAGGAATGGTATGTGTGACACAAATTACCTTGTATGTCTCTGCAGACTTGAACAAACTTCTAAATGTGTCTGGCCAGGAGGAGCAAAAAAATTTAAAGACTACCACAAAAAAAAATAAAAGAATCATGAGAAAGGGGATTACAAGTCAGAGAACAGGAACACAGATGACATGTTACTGCACATAATAGTAACATCCACAGAGGAATTTTGTGCCAAGCTCTCAAAGAAATGTATGCAACATGGGAGTTTTCTCCTTATAGAGAACATTTAGGCTAACAGGAGATTTCACAGAAGTATAATATGGATGCACCTCAGATAACTGGGCTGCTACAAGTCCCTAAGTTCCTGTACTCTTCCATGGAGACTGGTCTGTTATTCCAGGGGATACACTCTCCATCCTTAAGACAGCCTAGTTTCTTGCTCCTACATGCTACTGGAGGAGTGGAGAGAGAAGGTTCTGCTCTAGGGAGAAGTACAAATTCCTCAGAAAACCTTGCAACCTCCACCACATCAATGTTTGAAGTGCACAAAAGGGTGATCTTCGCAACTGAAGAGATCACGAAGGAACATTCATTAACAGCATTCCCACGTAGCCAGGTATGTTTGCTCATGCACTGGTCTGTCTCCAGCTAATGTAAAAGACACACTAAAACATGACATTTCATTTGAAATGAATGCATGTAAGTAGGAGTTGGTACAAAGGAGTGAGACGGCAGCACATTTCTCAGAGTGAAACATGATAGCCGAGGGTTTACGATTAGTCAAACCATAAATTTATTATGTGGAATGACTACTTTTTTCCACCTAGAAAATGAAGTTTCAGCTCTGCCTTTAGTCCAAAAATCTAATAAGATCTAACTACAAAATGAATTGCAGATCACTTACTGTACTTACTTCAGCAATGAACAACACACCTCCACAAAACAGAACAACAAAAACCCAACAAAACAAAAATAACAAAAGCCCCAACACAACTAAAAAACTACTTTCCTTGCAAGTTGACCCACTATGTCTTGCTCTGCAGAATGCAGACCTGAAAGTCAACCCACCGAGGCTGAGGAAATACAAAACAGTCACCCCAACTGCATAAAGAGAATTAGAAACTTTGAGTTGCCATTGAGCTGAGGAGTATCCTGACAGTCACTGGCAATTACCCCCACAAGGAAATACAAATGAGATTTAGGCTTCATAATCCATAGACTATTAATGTTTAAAACACTCATTTGAGAATCTTATGATAGTAAAAACACAGAATCCTGGAGAAGATAATCAATACATGGAGACAAATGCATGTTCACCACATTTTAAAAGTCACTGTTCAAGCCTCCTGCTCATCAGATTTGACTTTGTACCTGTAAACTAGAAATACCTTTGGCTGGAGAAGTAGCTATGGGTGGTGTCCACCCTCACTCCCTAGCCTGAAAGCTAAGGAATACATAAATTAACATGAAGCTTCCTTTCCCTGAAGGTTTTGTTTAATTTTAGAAGTGTCAGGAAAATGTTAACATCACATTTTGTTGCATATTTTCCAGCAGCATGTGGCATTTGCCGAGAAGGGAAATAACACTGTTTGTCATTATAACTTCACAGCCAAGGATGAAGAAAGAAAAAAAAAAAAAAAAGGAACCTAATGAAACCTGTAATTCATACATTTGCTAAAAACTGTTCTCTGCTACCCAAATTAGATCTAATAGTTAAAGGTGAATACAAGGTTCTTTCCCTGCTTCTCCAAACTGCTGATTAATTACAAGCCAGGGTAAAGTAGTTTTCATTCAGAGAGACTGAATGTGAAAAATTTCACTTATCAAATTGGGAAAAAAACTCTGGCAATTGATTTGTGATCTTCAAACAAATCCTCATTTACACAACTTCTAAGTTTAAAAATCTATGTGATAAAATCACTAACTGAAACAGGACTTAGGAACAAGTTGACCAAGACATTTCAATATTTACAGATTCAAAACTTCATGAAGTGGGAATACTGTTTCCTATTCAGCTCAAGTGCCACTCACAACTCTCCTGCATAATAGAAATAAATTTAAGGAGACATCTGCATGTGTATTGACTGTGTATTGCATTGTATGTGACAATAACACATTCTGTTTTTTCTCCCTTCACCTAGACATTGAGAAATACCTGTATTATTTAATTTCCCTTCAGTTTCATCAGAACAGACACTGGAGTTAATCTGAGCATTTAGTTTTGACAAGATACCGCTTTTCGTTTCTTCCCCCAGCTACCTTAAGCCAGTCTCTTCCTTGAAACAATCCTTTGTCCAAGTTGCCAAAATATTTGGTCCTTACTCTGCTTCCTATTATGGACTGTATCCAATATAGAGAAACGTTACAGAAGAAATTAACATGGTGCTTGTAACATAAATTAATGCAAAGCTTTAGTTTCAACACTTTCTAAAGTAAAACAGAGATAAAACTGCAAATTCGTCTGACTCATAGCAAAGCTGGTCACTCCAATGAAGAGTTTTTATTTATGTTGAAATGGATAAGAAAATTAATATTACAGGCCAAGAAAGGGCTTATTGTCTGTCCTTCTGTTTTCCATCAAGATTAGTAGTAAGTCTGACTGAGTTAAGGAGTCGGCATTGTCCATAATTTCTCTGGCATAACTGCATTACAGTCACTGGGGTTTTGCCAGAAAAGAGGAGCACCAGTTTTCCACAAATACGGATATTTCCACAAAAGCATGGTGCCCTGAAAGAAGATAAGTAAAATTTAAATCTAAACCAGCTTGTTTGGTTAGACCAAGTTGTCTGTAAAGAGCATCACTTCCATTTCCCCCCAGCTCAAGAAAAATACAGTACAGCAGTACTGGAAACTGAATCCAACACACAGCTGACATGCCAAGAAACACTTCAAGTCAGAAAGATCTTTCTTGCCCGTATCATTACAGGTTTTATTTTTATACAAACATACTTTGGTATTTAATAAATACAGAGGTGTTACTACCTTAGTGTATCAAAACAACAATATCAGACCATTCTGTGCAAAATGGTCTCACATTTTTTCTCCATTCTTGTTTCCTTCCTTAAGCCACCTGCCTATCTGTATCCAGAACATTAGAGCAGACACGTACTGACTACTACAGAAGTGCCAAAGATTCAAAATGGCACTAAAAATCTTCAAATGTAGACACTGTTGACTGCTCCGAGCACCCTCAACTTCTGTAAATGTTGAGATTTCAGTGCTCTTGTGTTTGAGAAGCACCTTCGTTTGCAAGCTCTAGCACTTTACGCGTGTGGGTGTGACTTGCAGCAGGTGTGCCACTGCTCTGTGACTGGGGCACAGCCCCCCGGCACCAAGGGGGAACACAGCCCGCGGGAGCAGCATTTGCAGCCAGCTGGTGACGAGAATGTCACCAGAGACATTCACCCCTGCTGCTGGGTCTCTCAAGGGGATCTGCCTGGCAGGTCTCTGACCCATCAGCACAGCATCCGTGTGTTACACTTTGCTGTTGAAACAGAAAATACAAGGAAAACAGTTTTGTAGGAAGACTGGGGATTGAGGCACTAAGCCAGTATGTAGAAGTTCTTGCCAACCCTTAGGCCTTCAACACAGAACCATTAACTTGCAGCATTTACAAAATCCAAATTAATAGCTTAGGGAAATAAAGAAAACACTGTTATTAGCAAGGCCAACATCCTACTGCCTCTATTTCTCCTCAATAAAGCAGTTGCTCAGATGCTCTGCCGAGCTTTCCACAGAATACCTCCAATGGATGCAAAAACCAGAAACATGACCTTTCTCAGGCTTTCCAGCAGAATTTTCCATGAATTTGGGTTTAGACATCACTAGGCTCATTACTGAAAAGATACCAGCCAGAAAGACGGTACAGTATTGGTATTACCATGAAACAGAAGTGCAAAAATAAGTTTTGCTTGGAGTCATATGAGGGAAGGAGAAGAGAGGGGGGAACCAAAAGACTAAAAACCGGGACATTCTGTAATTGTAACTGGAGGATTGGGGAAAGAAAACAATTCGGAAAAGAAAATCTAATCCCATCATGATCACTCTCTCGTAGAAGGCAGAGAAATTGCTTTCTGTAAAAATAAACAGAAATGAACATTTCAGTATTTGCCATAAACGCCAGCACATTGAAGAAACAACTTTAATTTTGTAAAGACTGAAAGGATAAGTAATAAGTTGGCAGGGTTGCTTAGACATTTGTGAACTCTCATAAATATTACCTACCACAAGTCTAAATCACTGCCAGCTCTGGCTTATGTTAGCCTATTTTAATATCTCACTAACGCCTCTGCCAGGGGATAACTGACCTTTGAAAGACTATCTTCTAGTGTGTACAAGATAGTGTCAAATAAATAGTTATCAGTTCTCAGAGAATTTCACTTCTAATCTTTTGGATGGAATATTACTTCAAATAATGACTTATTTGCTATTTAAGAGCTGTTTACACTGATGAAATCCCAACATAAAACTAAATACTGCAAAGCAGTAAGTCTTGCAATTAAAACCACTGCCCAAAGAACAGATGAGCAACCATTAGATTTACCAAAGCATTATTATGGATTACTGAGAATAATTAACCTGTGTAATAGCAGGTTCTACTTTTCAGTTGGACTCTGCTATTTGCTGAGGTAAGATGACTCATGCACACACAGAAAAAACTACACATATTTAAATATACATCACACCCTCACTGCTTTACACTACATTTAAACAGTATGATAGAATTTGAGTCACCTTTCTGAATTTTCAAACTATATATCAGTATACCTGAACTGGATGACAAAGAAAACAAAACCCAAAACCAAAGCAAGCACACATGAAGTACATGGCTTACGACCAGCATGCACCAGGTGGCAGGGCACATGCTTTAACTCATCCAGTAGCTGTACTGACAGTATAAAAAGGGCTCTCTGTTGTTTTAGTTTCTCTACTAGAGGAAGAGAAAAACACAAACTGTAAACAAGAGAATGACTCAATCTTGGGACATTGCTTTAATTCTGCTGAGGTGGAAAAAGAACAACAATAATGCCAGTCACATATGAAGATCTAGTTTTCTTCCTGAAGCTATATGGCAAAGTAAAAAAGCAGCCTAAAAAAGCCCCATATATGTTCCCCCATCTGCAGCAAAAGGCTGTGGCAAATGCAGGAATTACACAGCAATCCTTGTGTCCACTTTGATTTCCAGCTGCAGGGAGAGGAGTGAAATACAGAACAGAACAAATCCACAGCTTCTCTGAACATCAGCTGAATCTGCCAGGTCTAATAAACAGAAGTCAGTCTCCACTCTTATTTCTGAGAAACTCTTGGCTCTGTAGATGTGTGCAGCCACAAGATTTGTTGGGTCTTCAGACTTGCGTGTCTTTCCACAGTAGCATTTCCCCTTGGTCCCTTTCTGAATTAAATGTCAGGGTTAAACACCAAGACAGGCATGGGGGTGGCATAATGCTCCTTGGTTTGTCAGGAAAAATATTCCCTCAGATTTATGAAAGGGTTTTGTTGTTTTCAATTGAAGGGAAGGGTAAAATCAGTCCCACCCCAGAATCAGATAGCCACGGCTTAAAATTTCAATGCGAAAGGAACACAGGTTTGAATTGCAATGAGGGTTGAAAGCAGTACAGTAATAACAAGGTTCAATATACTATTATTTACTCTGACGCAACTCCAGAATGGCGGGAAAGAAGAAATAAAAAAGAAAAATCAGCCACACAGTATTATCTAATATTACAAATTCACTATCCCAATTTATAATTTCACTGTTAAGATAAGCTTCTGATTTCCCATATCCTGCAAGGATAACAGTGTAGGCTTTGCCTCATATTTCTACAGAGTCCTAATGAAATGAGTTTCAGATTGCCTGAACTTAGATATGAGACATATGGCTTTATGAAGACTTTAAAACAAATAGTCTAGATATTAAAAACATCACTTAAAAATACAGGCCTAAACAAATTCCAGAGCAATTCACTTTAAATAACACACTTGCTGCTTTCAGACTACACAACTGAGATAAGAGAGTGCTCCATTTTCTCATTTAGAAGCTGAGTCTTTGCCATAAAGATGCTTTCCTGCTGGTAACCAGGATCTTTCAGAAGATGCAAGCAGTTGTCCAAGAACAACTTTAAAAACTTATGTTTCTTGAATAATAAGTATTACTTTTGTTATTCTTATTCCCACTGCAACATTTATGTACAACTGCAGGCTGCAGCAGAACTGAAGGATCTTTGAACTGTAATAAGAAAAAAAAAATACTGTGTTTTAGTCTTGCTCTCTTCTTACCAAGAAGAGTTTAATATGCTAAATACCTGTCTCCAAGGAAACAAAGATCCCTTTGTTTTTTGTCCCTTCCCTATCAGCAAGAAGGGAATATTATGTCTTTATTTTGAAGGGATGCTATAAGCTAAATCTGTGAAATATTTGTGGGAGAGTAGAGCAGAGGGCTGGAACAGCCAACAAAAAGAAAATGTGTGCAGATAAGACAAGAAGGACCACAGAAAAAAGCCTGACCTACAGCTTCAGCTGAAAGTTAACACTTGAAGGTTGATCCTCTCCATGTGGTTATTGTTTGTCCTGTTTAAAAAATGAAACACTCCAATACTTCATCTCTCACTGAGGGTGAAACAAATCATTCCTGTACACAGAGCCAGAGTGCCTACCAGACCCTTCCATCAATGATAATTACAGTTTTCTTGCTGTAAGAGGATAAGTAATTTCTTTGATTCCATCCAATCCGAGTGGAACACAGATGTTTTTAAAAACCTTTAGATTTCCTCATTCTGTAACATACAAATAACATTGATTCATATAATACATTACATCACAACTTCATGCTATTCCACTAAGCAGTAATCCTGGGAAGTGAAAGTCTCAGCTGGACTGGATACTACACCACCCACTCAAAAAAAGTGCAGCAATGTCTCCCCAGCTTTCCCACCTTTTCTTCCAGCCACAAACAGAAGCTGCACACCTTTCCATGTGTTGGAACATTTTCCCACACCAGCAGAGCTCCTTCCTCAGTAGCACCCCTCTGTCTGAAGGACCATTTCTGCTCCAGAGGCAGGAGTCAGCCCCCCTCACAGAGATGATCTGACCCGTGACCTTCCCCCTTTAGCTCAGCAGCCCAAAACTTCCCACACACATCCAGGCACCTGGCCTCATGCACCTCAAAGCTTGGCTGCTCTTACCAGCTCTACCAACCCAACTACTGAGGCATAACCTGTTCACAAACCTTGTGTCTTTCCTCCTCATGGCATTGAGCACTTTTTGCAAAAAACCTGTTTCATTTTTCCTAAGCATTTCTTTTGTTAAATTAATTAAACTGTTATTTTTTTCCAAAACATGGCACAGCCCCATACTAGCCACTGTGGGGAAAATTAACTTTATCCCAGCCAAAACCAGCACACAAATACACAACAAAAAAAACCCCAGAATGCCATAATTCCTTCTCTCTTGAAAGATAAAAGATTTTGAATTTTGTAATGCTATTGGTCCAATTTCAGCATGTTAATCATATTTAAAGTTACCAGCTCAGTTCTCTGTTTTAGCAGATATAAAGTTTTCTCCTTTTTCCAAACACTGCATAGAGTTTTCCTAGCAGGCTATTAAAAGCCCTATTTTGAAGAACTGTTGGCTGTACAGGTCAGGAAATCATTTCTTTAGGCAAGTTCCAAAGTACACGAGAACTGAGATGCTTTGAAAGCCTGTCTGCCAGTCGACTTTGTCCCACTTTGAAAACAAAAGCAATTCTTTAGAAAGCACGTTCTTAAAGATGTTTATCCTTTAAAAAGAAACAATTCCTAAATTAACTGCACTATAAAAGCAAACAGAGCCTAAACGAGTCTTTCTGAATGGTTGACATAGCTATTTGAATAGGTTGCTTCTAAAATGTACACAATATGCAAATAAGTATCACAGAGCTGTAACATATGAAAAAGCATCTTTTATTCTGTTTTCTTGAACATGTAAGTGAGCAACACTTACTTTGTATTCAGGAAATGTAGGCAAGAATAACAGAATCAACTAAGAAATAAAGTATTTGGCAAACGAAGATCAAATTCTTTACCTAAAAAACTGCAAGCTTATTTGCTATTTAAAAGCCCACCAAAACCACAAATTAATTCATTAGGAGTATTAAGGAGAGAACTGATGGCATCTCCTGACATACCAACAGTATATAACCCCCGAATGCTGAGTGTTCCACACAGAACTCATGTTCCACATTCAGTTACACACCCAGAACTTCCACCATGATATGGTAAGCATCCTCTAAATCACCTGGAGCAGTCCCTGATTACTACATCAGCCACGACAGCTTCAACATACCCTCACATTCTACTCATTTGCAAAGTGTTGCTCAGTATCTCAAAGATAAACAAGATTATTTAAGCTGTTTATAATACACTCAGTGAGACCAGAGTCAGAAAATCCAGTATTTCCTTAAAATATGAAAATATGACCATTCAACACTGAAAAAGCGGAGGTAAGAACATATTACAGATGAGGAAGATTATTTTAATCTTTAAGCTTTTATCTCAAATTCGGAATGTGCTCTATAGCGTTACTGAAGTGACATCAGAAATTAATACACCATTAATTCTACTCTTGCTGGGGTGCAACTTTTCCTGATATAAAAGGCTGTTGAAAGATCAGAGAAACACACAGTGAAAGAGATTCTTACAGATGAAATTCCAGGAGCAGAAGCCACCCAAAGTAGCTGCCTTCCCCAGAACTGTTCAAAGGAACATGAAGCTGTAGGAAGGACAAATCTGTCAGAGTGAGACCTCACTTCTGTGGCTAGAGGAGTTTCCCATTTTGTCTGGTTCTTTGTTGCCTTTTGTTTTCTTAAGAGTCCTTGTGTCTCATTTAAAAAAAAAAAANACACTCTGAAGCGACCTGTGAAGGCTGTCTTAGAAAGAGTGACTTATCTCACAAACTTAATACTCAAAGAGACAAGGGAGATGGATGATCTGATTTAATTCCAAGACCAAAAAACCTCCTGACATTTATTTGGCTTAGACCTTTGGAAGGGCAGTGGAGAGCTTCTCTCTCCTCCCTGTTCTGGGGGAGGGGGATGTTACTACACCACAGAAACAATCCCGACTGCTTTTTACAAAGCACACATTGCTCCCTTGCATGAGAACACAACAAACCTACGTCTTTAAGTGTAGGGATCAGAAAGTAATGCATGACTCAAAGTATCCCAGATCTTCACACCACACCTTTAAAATATGACCAAGATACCCAGTGATACCCTTTCACAGTATATGCACAAATGGCAGTGAATCCCAGTCTCTCAATGCACCTTGAAGGATAAATTACTACTTTTACTAGTATTTTCAAAGGACTTCCTCCTGCAATATTAACCAAACTTTTGTTTGTTTTGCTTTTGCTTTTTGTTTTAAACAGGCTTTTGCAAGCTCTGTTTAACCAATAATGAAGACAGGAAACTAGTTCCAATTCTCACTACTCTGCTCAAGTTGCAACGGGAATCCAGGTAGGCAAAAAAATCCTGCCACACATTTCTACTCCACAACGCACAACCTGTGTTCACTAACGTCTCCATGCTGTTTGAGGGGAAAAGCAAGTGTGCATTAGACTGACTCTGACCACCAGGTCATCTTCTGAGGATGTGACTGGAATGAGGAGCCCTCTAACTTCAAAACACCAGTTCCCATGATGCTGGTGTCACTGACATTCTCCCATACAAGTGAGATTTGAATATGCTTAATTTCTTCCAGAATACCAAGCTAGTCACATCCAGCCAGCATCTAGCAGAGAAAGCATTCATCCTAGCAAACTACTCTGGTACCTGCAGTATTCTAATTTGACTAAAAGAACCCCAGAACAAGTCAAAATTCCCATAGTGGTTCACTTGTACGACAAAAGGCAGAACAGCACTGGAGTGTAACCCAAATGAATCAGTCTGAACTTTTGCTTACCTATACTATTAATTTGTTCTACAGGGGAAAAAAGAAAGGAAAGAGAAAGTCTGAAAGTTCCTTTGTTCACTCTGGAGCCAAAGTCTGAAGTAGGTGCATAAAGCTTCCCAAAGAGACCACTAGCTTCATTGATATCAATACACTTGTTTCCATCCAACAGACTGCAAGTTTGAATGGCAAGAGGAGTGTGGTTTTTAACCTCTTTCTGAATGGTCATAATGGCTGACCTAGTTTCTATTTATTATAGCTTTGTGCTTAGTATTGCCATTTACATCAATGCTAGCTGGTTGCAGTGCAGCACTCAAACTGCATCTTGTGCTAAACCTAAGAATAGCATTATATTCTCTCTAAGAGAATGCACACACACAAAAAAATCTCTTTTGCAGTTCAGGATTATGTATAGAGTAGTACATCACAGACAGATAACTATCTGGAAGTAGAAGGGTTTTTTTCTGAAGAGGCCTCTGTACACAGCCCTTTCCTTTTGCAGGAGAAACAGCTTCCTTTCTTCCACAGTCTCCCTGGAACTCTGATGAATCAACAGTGAAGGTGGGAGAGGTGGGAAGAACCTGTCCAATCAACCAGACTGAACATACAATCAAACATGTGCTTTGTATACAAAGCAATATTCTTAACTGAGCAGTCACAGCGAGAAATGAACTACTGCATCTGAACCTTTGAACACAGAGTTGATAACTTCGAACAAGGGTATGCTCACTTGTATGTCTGCCTAGGTATGAACTCTGATACCAGGCTGCATGGTGTTTAAATGTATAGTACAAAAAGCATTGGGAAAGTCAGCAAATTTTTTTCTAAAGAAAGAATGGGAGAGGTATTGTAGTTTTAAAGACAATATGCAGGAAGTCATTTACAAGCTCCCCACTCATGGTTCCACTTTGAACTCTTACACCTTTAAGGGATTTGCTAGTATTTTTACAAACACTTTTATCAAACAGCCTTCCTGTGTCTCAAAGCAGTTACTTAGTTAACAGAAAAGATTTAGTTTAGTACTCGCATTGGTTTTTAGTATATTTTCTTATGCAGCACAGAGGTATCTTCCATATGAAACCCCCAAGTCTGAACCAATACCAAATTATCATAATCTACTAAGATCTGTATTTCAAAACATTTCAGAAGTGGGTTTGGATTGCTACTTAGCCAACAAGTCTCCAACCAGCCCAAGTAGTCAGGAGTTGCAAAACCACTCACAGAAAAATGAAGTTACAGAGTGCAATGCTGCCATCTGCTGAAAGTTGCTTGTCTTAATGGTCTAACTGTTGTTTGAGTTGCAAGCTTTTGAGCACTGAAAGCAGTTACTTAGACATGTTTAATCTGATCAATTTGAGGATGAGTAACCAGGATTTCTGGATCGAGAATTTGTGCCTACAGATACAAGGTCAACTGTATTCAAGTACAGCATCTGTACTTCCCTCGAGTGGATGGCCACCCAACTCTTGGTAATGATCAATGTTTCCATTTGTTGCCCACAGAGCTGCACCACAGCCTGGGAGAAGGTTCTCCATCAAACAGCAGGCCCCAAAAGTAAAGTTTCATGACTAGTGACAAATCTGGAATTGGACATCCAAGCTTGCAGCTTCCCCTGGGTATGCAAAATGGCAAAGTTGCGTATCAGGGTGGACACCTTTCCCTTCAGCAGACTGGGCTGGTGTTCCAGGACTACACTCAGAGGTGGCCGACTTTTTGGGAAACTCCAAGTTCATATTTTTCCTTGTTGTTTTATTTCTTCATATCTAGTCATGGAATAAAAAGTTGTCCTTCCCAACTGATGGATACAGCCTGCTGTAACTGCACAAATTCATCTCATTTACCAAGAGACAAGATTTTTCAGCTGTGGGCCACACCAAAGTCCTTCATATAGCAGAAGTCACTAAAGAGAAAAAAAAAATACCTCAGAAGAACTGGTGTGAAAGTACCACAATGCCATTTTCACTGTGACCCATATTAGCCGTGGAAACTAAATTTAGGTAGGTGTACAGAGCTGTCCTGTGGCCCAGACTGTTATCCACAGCTACTACCCATGAAGTCTGACATTCCTGCCCCGTGCTCTGCTGTTTGATTAGCACTTCTCAGACAAATGAGACTAAGTGTTGCACCAGGATAAACTCTTTAAAGTGCGTGCCAGATATTTTTGTTCCCGTTTCACCAGTATAAATCTGAAATAACTCTGCTTAGCTGAGTGGACACGGACCTCAATCCCTCTCAGTGTACCACATCAAGTGTGTGAGCCGCTGCACCAAGTTCAGTCACCCGTGGCTTTACCAGATACAGATGCTTAACAGCACAAGCCTGATTTGTCTATGCCTTGCACTGAAGCAAGAACTATATCACTACTCAATGACAGTAGTTGTTGATAATCACTTTGAACAGATTGTAAGCAATCTGATGGGGAACACTGCAGAGAAGAAATAGGTCTCTTCTGTGTACAGGGGGACAAACAAACTCGTCAAATGATGAATGCTGCACAGCCTCCCTCTTTGTTACCATCTCTCATTTCTTCAAAACATCCACTGGAAAAATTCAAGCCTCAATCATACCATCTAATTTGGTGCAGCTCCACAGTAATTATAATAGATTCATGCTGCATCATTGATAAAAGGAAATTACCAGGAAATTCCAGAAGCATTTTACTGGACTTAATTCCAAGCATAAACTTGTAAGTGCTCCATTGATGTCTGTCAGTTTGATTATGGTACAAATCACACACCAAGGAATACTTTCAACCTCATATTTCAAGATGGTTTTAGTTCTAGCAGGAGCACTAAGAAGAGGCAAAAAAGCCTTTGCTCAGAGATTTAAACAATCACCCTTAGCTTCATTTTCTTACAAGATGAAGGAAGTCAAATTTTAGGAAAAAAATGTCAGTCAGAAAGATGAGATGCAGTATGCTGGCATTTTATACGTCAGTTGATAACTTGTGAATGTTTACATTGTTTAACACAGACACATGATGAGAAGAGCTTATCAATAAAACAAGACACAAACAGCACGCGTGGGAAACAGTCACAGGGACACTGAGCTCCAGCAAAGACTCATTTAGTCAGAGTAGCTCATAAATACCCACTCAGTAAAGAATGAGCAAGAAGCACTTTTGCCAGATCAACGCTCATGTTTACAATTCCAAGCCAAGGAACAGTTACAAGTCAGTAGATCTGATTACACAAGAGGCAGAAGCAGAGCTTCTTCTTTTTTTTTTTGTGCACAGTGAAATGGGCAACGTAAACTCGAAGCTGCAGCCACCAATACTACAGGACAAAGGTTTGTAGGTCTGAAGTCACCTCAAGGTTTCCTGCAAACCACCAGCATAGTTAGACTGATGCATGGTAACTTGAACTGACCACCAACTAGGACTTCACAGACCATTGGTGTGGTCCATGAACATCAAGAAAATATCTGCAGAATCAAACGGTCACGTGAGATCCAAGCACAGGATGTACAGCACACAATGAATAGGAACATGAAAAGGCAGGGCCAAGCTCTCCTACGATTTCAATGGATGCAGTTCCACTAACAGTGGTATTTTATTTTATTTTTCTAAACCTCCCACAGAAGCCAAGCCAGATGGCCAAATGCTGCTACTACTAATACCCCTGCAGGATTATTTATTGAGTGAGACAGCTAAGACCAGCACTTTCATAGTTAGTAATCACTACCAGTTTTTTCCCCACTTTGTATCAGTTATAATTTTCTTTCAGGATATGACTTGTTAGTCTCCAATGCCTATTGTTCACATCTTCTCTGAGATCTTTACTTAGCCAATGCAATTACAATTGAATTTAGATGTGTTGTTCTTATTTCAACTGTATCCAAGCCACAATTGTTATTGGAAACTTCTGGTCTAAGTTACTTTCTGAACTGACCCTTAAACTCCAATTTCTTATATTGTCCAGCAGTCATTTAACAGAGTAAGTTACAGGAATTTTCACCCTATTATACCATGGATGAGCTTCCAGAGAAAACAAACAACTTAATTAGTAGAAATATTCCATACAAAACTTAAATACAGTCCAGTGTGTATTTCAAGCCAGCATTCACTGGAGACATCAAGGAATTGTCGTTTTGCAATTATAACACAACACAAGGAAGCAATCTTGAAGCAACAGCTCATGGGTCGCATCTCATGAGTGCTGCTGGCTGTCCTCCTTGGCTCCTGGCTCTACAGGTCACACATCAGTAATACCCCATCCCAGTTGTGAAAAGCCTGGTATACAGGAAGCCAAGGCAATGTATGCTCTAAGAACAATTAAAATATGTCCAAGCAAGCAGTTTACTGTGCTAATGGTTCATTCTGCCATTTGCCCTCATTTGCCTCTCATTTGTGGAAGGGACCTGGTACTCCTCATTCCAAATGAAGCAAATGGAAGCCAAATCACACTGCCACAGTGCCAGCCAAACACATCTGTAGGGACTACCTTGGCTACTTTTTTTTTGCCAGAAGGTAAAAATGTTATCAAATGACACGTAGGAATATTGCTTGGGTGGCTCTCTATGCTTAGAGCAGGAACCAAGTGCTGCTTTACACCAGCAGCCAAGGCTGTCTATTTAAATAATAAACAAAATGCAAAGGGAAAGATCAGGAAAACAATTCAGAACAAAGTTCTCTTCTTGCAGTGCATGATGCTTCTACCAATGAAAAGGGAAAAAAAAAAAAAAAAAAAAGGCAAGAAAAAATCTTTTAAAAGTCAAGTCACAGACATTTATTAGATGAAGGACCGAGGGAGAATTGTGCCCATTATATCCTCCCACCCAGCACCCACAGAACAGAAAGTCCTCTCCAAAACAATGGCCGCCAAATGCAGCAGCCTCACACGATTTACTGGTCAGTGTACACAAGTACAGACAAAGGACATCATTATGCCCCTCATTTCAGGTGTCATCCAGGAAGAACACTTCCACAGTTTCAACAGTGACCATTCCAAACTGCTGGTGTTCTTCCCAACAATAGTATTTTGCGGTTCTATTTCCATTTCCTTTACCATGTATGCATAAGCAGGCCTCTTTTTGGTCTGAATTATTTACCCTATAATTTGTGCTTCTGTTTTCAACTAGTATTTACTGCTGAATCATGCCAAAAATCACACATACTGAATACTGCAGTGGGTCATACTTTAAAGCCCCATAAATTTCCTGGTTTCCTTGCAGCCAGACATAAGCTTCCCATTACTTTGGGCCAAACTTTATCCTCTTATGGAACATAAGGGAAATTCACAGAACTAAGTGAAAATGCACCCACTCGTACTATACATTAATACTACATTTAAAAAAAGGTCACTTCAATCTTGATTCATTGACAGGTTGGCTTCTACTTTTGGAAGTATTCAGATGACAGAGGTTACTCCTGCAAGAACACTTCAAATATATTACATTTGCAGTAAGAGGTCTGTTTGCTAGCTATCCTTTACAACACCCAGATGCTTAGAATCAGGCAGACAAACACCAACATCAGGCAGGCATCCCTAAACAGCTCTAAAAATTTGTCCAAGTGTTACAAGAATTCTGTCAAAGGGCTACAGTTATTAGGAACTACAGGTAATTACCCTATTTTTCTATTAAAAATATTTGCCCTCAAACACAAAGATGCACAATAGCACTCCTAGTACCCACAATGAAGCAAAAGTTTCCAATTCCAGAAAAAAAAAATTCAGAGATACTATGTGTTAAGAAATTGAGAAATAGCAGCATAATCAAGCATTTCCTTTATTGTAATAAAAACCAGTATTTTTTTGGCTAGGTTACACTGCAGGTGCAGGACAGCTCAGTAAGAACAACAGACACAATCAGATACATCTACCTGTCACAGCAGTATTTTAAACATATGGAGGCTACCATAGGCCTTGCAAACAGTTCAACATTAGGAGTCAAATTTTCAAAGCTTTTAGAGCATTAAATACACATGATACATATGCAAGCACCTATAAATCTCAACAGGTCTGAATGCAAGCAATTTTTACTGGCACTGATCTCAATGCTGAGGCTGTTAGGACTGCTCGAGACCCACAGCATCCCGCTGCAGACGTCGCTGGCTCTGCTGCAGCACACGGAATAGCTGTCTCCTCCTCGAGATGGTGGTGATGCTCGGGCGCCAGCAGAGGCAAAAGGAGAGAGGGGTCTTTTCTATGGGTCCTAGCAGGTTTATTCTGGCAGAGACCCCAGGGGCAAAAGATAGGGGACAATGCAGTGCCCAGGGGTTTTATATGCGGGCAAAAAGGGGTGGAGAGAAGGGGAACAACCAATGGGGAAAGATAACATGGGAGGAGATAACAGGGGAATGACCAACGCGAACAATTTAGGGGAGAGGCACACAGGAAACAACCAATGGAGCATCAAAGAAGGAAGAACGTTCTGGCAACACATATATTTAACAAAAGGATATGCATAAACATAGTATCATACATAAAACTGACTGGAAACTACTTCAACCAATAAACTGAAAACATGTGAAGTAGAAGTGATTGAGAATCTGGGAACTTGCTCTGACTAAAATGCAGGGACTAGACTGCAGTGTCTTCGGTGCCTATCCACCACTTTGCCTCCAACGTGGCTTTAGCCAAGTGCACTGCAACACAACGGGACACAGCCACCAAGTTGAACTGACTTTGCAAGTCTCAAGCAGGAACAAGCACTCCTGAGGTGTCAGGGACACAAAGGGCTCTGGCCACTGAGCTGGCCAGAGCTGCAAGCACCTTCAGCCATCCTTGTCCATGCAGCCCCTCCTGAGCGCCCCAGGAAGTGCAGCACTTCCTGCCACTCATCAGGGATTTACAGGAGCACAGTCAAAGCTGTACCAAGACAAAGCAACAGGTGTGGACCTCCTGTCACAGGGCAAACCCCTTGGAGCACATGACCAAAGTGGGAGATGAGTTGAACCCCTCAAGAGGCAGTTGGGAGCATGGGGAAATGCAGGTGGGGAGGGAAGTATCTGAAGGGATGCTTCTCACCTTCCCTAAAATAGTGCCAGCTTCAAGGCAACCCTTTAGCTTTTGAGGCTGAGTCCCTCCAGTGATGGGGAACGTGGGGCAGAAGCAAGGTCAGGAGAGAGAGAGGGGCAGAGTGGCCTACAGCATGAAAGAGATTAACTCCCCAAACCTGGATCTAGGCACTTAATAAGGACAGCCTCAAAAGCACCCTCAAATCTACAAAATTCCCCTAAACCCTGAGGCAGACATAATTTCACTTCCAAGTGACACAACAGTGTAAAAAAAAAAAAAAAAAAGTGAGGCAGCCTACTGACAAAGCTACATAAACTTGCATTGGTAGCAGCTTTTCAATATTAAATGGCTTTTAAATGTGCTGGCACAAGTATGATGTGTCTTTCCCCAAAGACAGATGTATATTCTTCTTTACACAGCATATAAATGGTGCCTAAAATTAAGATGCATAGTTAATCAACTCTCATCGCCATCTCAGTGGGTAGGATAAATGGAAAATAAATGCAAGCAGTGAAGTCTACTGACTCTGAGACCTCGCAACTGATTTTGAATGTTCATGTTTATTGACTGACAGCTTGTCTTCACAAAACTGGTAAACCATCCAAGTCTCTAAGTTACACAATGCAGGCACATGACTTCCAGCACAATTGCCTCTTAAGAATTTTCCACCATATTTTCAGAAGACAAGTTTTAAAATTGTTACTATTATTGCTTTATATTCTTCCACAATCTTCCTATGTGTGTTTTATTATCCATATAGTAAAATTCCCAGAAGTATTTCTTCACACTGCCATAAATCTGCTACCCCATGTATAAAGATCTCTGAACTAAAGTAGTCAGTACAGGCTCAATTGCCTACTTCAAGGGAGCATCCCTTCCCCAAAATTCATAATTACAGACTCTCTGACTACCCCCTTCCATTTCAGCCACTTCCCCAGCTTGTTCTTCCTCTGGGTTTGGTTTAGTTTGTTTTGCTGTATTTTGAGACTTCTCCAAGGTTTCAAATATTTAGGCTGCACCAAAACTATTTGAAGAAACCAAGAATCTTTTTCCACCTTAAAAGCAAAGCCTAACACAGCAAACTCAGCATAAGCAAGAAAATTAAATGGGCACAAAATCCAGGACTGATTGTCCATTTCCTTCCTCTTCCAAACCAGAAAGCTGAGCTCCCTAACCCTCCTAACACCAGCTTCAAACCCTAGAGAGACCTAGGGGTCTCTTACATTGCCACACTAAAGTAACCACTCAAAACACACAGAGAAGGAAAACCTGCCTCTTGAGTTCTCTGTTTGCTCAAGCAAAACATACAGGCTAATTTGCTCTCTACAGCAACTCCATCTTAGGTTGGCTTGACTAGCTAACACTTACTCAGTTGTTTTTCACAGGCAGCACACTCATGTAGCTATAGCCAGGCAAAAACATTTTCTAAAAATTCTTTTTAAAAACTTCCTTATCTATGTTCTTCTATCTGACTCCCCCGTTTTCTCCTCCTTTGTGTCCATACCATCTTTTATTCTTCTTCCCTCCTTGTAGCATCCCCTTCATCAGTTTCGGAGAGCAGTGCATGAAGTCTCTCTTTGTGAGCTTGCTTTCCTACTCCTCTTACAAGTTCTTCTCACTTCACCTTCTGTCAGCCTGCATCAGCCCCACTGTCCCCCTTATCTCTCAGCCCTTCTCTTCCCCAAGGAGGCTTCCAGGTGAACTTTTTTTTTTTCCCTCCTTTTCTCACCACCCTTATCTTTCCTCTACAAAAGCACAATATTTCTATTTGGTTTCAAAGAGTTCTTCCACACAGTTTTCAAGCACCTACACTTTATTCCTCTCCTCCCAGCTACCGTTTCCAAGCCCAATACCTCCATAGCCTTCCCTCCACAGTGGGAAGCAGCCATCTGGACTTCAGGCAGCCTTGCATGAAAACCTCTAACACCAGCAATTCTGCAAAAAATTTGTTTAAGAGAATCTAAGTCAGGCCTGCTACACTGGAACTTTGACACGGCACTGAATTCACAGAGACTTAAAAAAACCCATGATACACCACATTCACCTCTCATTCCAAATACCACTTTAATTTCAGAAAGGTCCTCAAGATGTTACAAAGGACAAAGGTGGTGGTGGAAGTCAAAACAAAGCCAAAATGCATCTATACCTCCAGTGGACTTGTTTTCTACGCAAGCTTTGGAATTCTGGCCTATTGTTCTCTGCAGTGCACAACAGAGCATTCAGCAAGTGGTTTCTATTTTTAGGCTGTCTGGGAATGTTTTGCTTCGGTCTTTTTCACTCTGTGAGACCACAGTGCCATCTATTGGGAAAAGCTATAAAGAGCAGACATTCATCAGCTGTTTACTATTTGCAAAGACTAGAAGTATTCATTACTTCGATTTCATAACAATTAGGTAGGCCCAGTCCTTACCATAGGCTTTTATAGATATTTGTTAGGATATGCAAACCTCAATATTATAGAAAGTTCCAGACTTTTATATTTAAAGTAATTTAAGTTAAGCAAGCACTTCAGAACCTCACAATCACAACTGTACTAACATGCCAGAGACAAGAGTTGCCACTCTTAGAAATAAACATCAGGAAAGTCTACCCTGCACAAGCCTTTCTTTCTTAATCCTACACTTGCCATTGCAGTGAGACTCCCTGTTTGAGCAGGATCATACAGGGATAAACACAAACCCTGCTCCCTAACCTGATCATTATTAAACCTCCAAGATCAGGCAAGAGCTACATCTTTGAAAATCTCCTTCCATGAATGAGCAGCACACATCAAGCTTTCCTACGTCTATAAGCAAGCTCTCTTTCTTTCTATAGCCAGTGGGAACTCAGAGCAGACAGAATAAGCCTGCAGAGATCTCATAGTCCATACTCAACATTAAACAAAGAACACCACAAATTTTAAGAAGAGGGACCTTTTTAAAAAGGATTCCAGAAGAATTTTAGAGGAGTTTGGGAGATCCAGGCCTGCAAGCATGCTACCCATATCAGGCAAATTAAAAGACAAACAGAGGCTAAAAGAATCAGGCTCCTAGATAAGCCAGGCAGCATGGAAGACTCACCGTGGGGAAGTCTTTTCCCATGAATGCACTTCCAGGAGCATCCAGGGCCCATAAAAGCCCCTTGCCAGGTGACAGCAGGCTGAGACCAGGGCTCCGCTGGCTACCACCTACAAGGGCAGTGCTGAACACTGGGCAGTGGCTCAGGAAAGGAACACAAGCTCTGGCACTTGGCTTTCAAAAGGAAAATGAGGCACAGGTGAACCACATTTACTATTTGGGGAAGAGGAGGAAGAGGGAAGGAGGGATTACATCTCCCTAGATCACAGTGCAGCTGGTACTTTGCATCCCTCACACACAGGTGTTTCCGAAATATATCACGTGGCTACACTAAAGATTTAGAAAATAAGCTAGTGCTTGCACACAGACATTAGGAACTCTCCCATAATGGTGTGAATGTATCTTTATGCCCGCGTGTACCAATATACATAAATATATACATGTTTCAAATATATACATAAGCTGCTGCCAAGTAGCATTAGAGCATTAACCAACAAATCGGGACCAAAAAGCCTAGCAAAAAGACAACTCAGCGTAATGAAAACATGCTTTCTTCTCATAAGCCTGTAAGACACCCAGTCTTCAGGAAAAATTGCAAATGCAAGCAACAGGCTGGGGCCTTCCTCATTTCACCTCGTGAGAGCTGCTGTGGCCATGCTGGGGCCCAGCTCAGCACCACGCAACAAGAGGCTCCGCACACGCCGTAGAGAAACCCTGCCCAGGTCCGAGTCTCACCCCCTCCGAGGGGCACACGGCTCACCTCCTCTGCCTCCCCACGGAGGGGAATGAGGCAGAACCTCTGACCTCACCCCAGCACAGCACCCTTCCCACCCGGGATCTGCGTGGGCTCCCCGCTGCCAGCCCCGCTGCAGCACTGCCGTGGGCTGGGCGGGAGGAGACCCCCCACCGCCAGCCCACAGCACCAGGGCTCACCTCACCCCACAGCCCTGCCTCCTGCAGGAAAGCCTCCTGCTTTGGCAGCCTTCACTTTACGTACGAAGTTACCATTAGATACATAGTGTTCTCATTTTACTGGGATTTCCAGTAAATCCACATAAATTGTCCTGATTTAGCATGATTTTCAGTGTGAAATGCCCATCTCGGAATATGTTGCCCTTCAGGTGTCAGGCACAGGTGTCCACCCATCAAGAGGAGCAGGAACACAAACAAGTGTCACCTCAAGTAGGAATTTTTGTTTCTTTTTATTTCCAGAGTCACAACAAAAATCACTAAAAGCCAAGGTAAAGGCTAAGGGGGATGAAGGAGATCTTGTGGAGAAGGTCACAGCACCACATGCTCCTGCAGCACGTCCTGGCTGCTCCCTGGCACCACAGAGGCACGTCACAGAACAGCTGTGGAGGCAATGAACAACATCTGCTGCATGCACCCTGAATGTGGCAAAAATTGTCCAATCACTGGCCCAGCACACCAGAGCAAGACCCCAAATGTCACACTAGCAGTTCCTCCTTGGCAAGAGGGTGCAGGAGCTACTGCCTGCTCCTGGAGACACACCGTGGAAGGGAAAGGAGGTAGTGTTGTCCCTGCTCTGTTTCTTAAGAAGTCTCTGTCCAAGGAATGGAGTCCCTCTCCCTCTTCTAAGGATTTGTGGTTTGGGGCTTTTTTCCCCAGTTACACAAAAGAAGCATTTTCATTTTTCAGTATTTCCAGTACTTGGGCAAATATTCCTCTGCACTGTCTGTACTCCTCAGCACTGGGACACGGATATCTCAGCATGAAGAAGAAAACATGAAACTCACTGCAAGTAAAACATTAATTTTATTCACTCTTTGATACATTACAGATCTCTCTTGTTGACTTAACACTTCCTTATACCAGTATGGCACCTGATTCAGGGATTACCACACTGGCACTGAAAGCAGTGAAGTTAATGCAAAATTCAGAGGAGACAAAGTGGTAACCAGAAGACAGAAGAGGGGATAATTAAAAACCTTAAAGTGGTACTTCAGGGAGTTAATGCCTGCAGTACAGATAAAGGGCTGATTTGGGCAATAGAGGCACCCCTGGCTGCATGATCTTGAGGGCCTCATTGAACTTTTTGGTATAAATTGCACAGTGAAAGCAGCAAACTAGATGTTAACATAGAGGGGCGTTCACAAGATCTGGGCCTAGGCATCCAGGAAGTGTCCTGCAACCTTCTCCATTAGGGAGCTGCCCTTTTCTTATGGCCCTGCTGCTTAAGTGGTGAAATCAGAAATTATTTGAAATATTTTCTTTCCTGCTACAGTGCGTGCATTTGCAAAGCATTACCAAGGTAATGAGCAGTTACAAAGACCGTCACCGCCAAAGGCGGCAAAATGGAGAGATGTAGTCACCGTTCGGTTGTAGTGATCACACCAGTCAAATGTTTACTTGCACTCCGTACGGAACAACGCGGTGTAAAATAACCTTTATTTCCTGCAAGCTCTCACTCACAAGCAGCTCTCAGGAGGAACACGCTTGTTGCTGTGCAGGGACAGGGTGCTGTGAACCCTGCCCGCCTCGGCGGGGACGAGTCCCCGTAGCACACACGCGACAACGAGGCACCGGCGCTCGCGGTGCGACCCGCAGCAGCCACTTTCCCGGGCGCGGGGTGCCCCTCTCCAGCGGGCCCACGCTGCCGCCACGGCTGCATAATTTTTCCCGGCACTTTTGTCCTCCTCCCTCCGGAGCGCCGTCAAGTCCCAAAAAAAGCCCGTTTTCTCTCCCAAAAAGCTGTGTGCTCCAGGTGAGGCTCGAACTCACAACCTCGGCATTGCTCGGCTTTGTACTGCTGTATAAGTACCGCGCGCTAACCGATTGCGCCACTGGAGCCCTGACACCAATTCCTCCCGAACGGTTTATCAAGGGCTCACGCGGCCCCGGCGGGGGAAGGGCGGCAGAATCCCGCCCGCACCCCGTGCTGAACGGCGGCCCGGGGCCGCCCCGGTTCCCTGCGCGGGCCGCGCTACCCCGGTAGCGGCGCGGGAAGGGCAGGCGGGAGCTGGTGGACGCTGCAGCACTCGGGGAGGGCGGCGCCCGCGAGCAAGGGAAGGAGGCGAGCGACGGCAGCGGCGGCGGGGCCCGGACAAAGCCGTCCCGCCCCGGCCTCCCCGCTAGGCGGGCGGGCAGGCGGCCGTGGGGGCGGCGGGAGAGCCCGGCCCCCTCCGCCGCCGGGCGGGCGGGGCTGCGAGCGGGGCGGGGCGGCGGTGGAAAGTGACGGGCGGCATCGGCGCGACCGGACCACTTCCCGGCAGCCCCGGCTGGAGCGGCTCCCGCAGTTCCGTGCTCCGGGGACGAGACAGACGGAGCTCGGCCCCGTGTCGTGCGGCACCGAGCCTCCTGACGGCCTTCGGTGCAAGGCATTGGCCGCTGGGTCAGCGGAGTTCAGCCTCACGCTCGTGGGCAGCCGTGGGGCGATGGTGCACCCTCGGTTGTGCTCGGGACCAGGCCGCAGGGAGAAGTGACCGCTTCCTGCCAGGGAACTAAATGTTGCTGTCTGTAGCATCGCCGCTGTGTGCGACACAGGGGATGCCTGGCACTCTCAAAACAAGCGTTTGTTCAACCCTACGTGTGTATTGTTAAAGCATACCTCCAACATGGATTTATTCTGCAGTCAGATGTGTCCTGCCTTACGTGACAAGATAGTAAACATAATTGTCATCAGCAGATTTTTTTAACCCAAGTGTGACTCCACTACCTCTTTTCCCTCATGATCCCCATGGTAAATGAGCTGATGCTTTTTGAATGGCGAGGAAATGCCTCTCGCTTGCCAAGAAAGTTGTTCTGCAGTTGGTATTATTACTGTGGGCGTTACCTAAAATATGTTTCAGTGGTGTACTTCATTGACAGGTGAAGTAGCATGCAATTGCTGTATGTGATCCTTGATGAAGGTGGCTGGCATGGAGAAGAAGAGAATTGGCAGTTCATTTTTTAAGAGAAATTTTCCGTTATCACATAGGTATACATATGGCATACCAGAAAATGGCAGCAGCTTTCAGTACCCTTAGCAGTGCATCATTGTGCTAACAAAATATTCTATACCAGATAAAGATTGCAGTGGGTCAAAAGAAAAAAAATAATAGTATGGAGACTATAGTTAAAATATATGACCCAGTGTCAATATTCAGCTTGTGGTTTTTTGTTAACATAACTTTCTTGCTGGACACAAGCTTGTAAATTTAAGTCTCTAATAGGTCTGGGGGTCGAGGAAAGTAGAAAAAGAGAGTAGGTGTTGTCCTAAATGTGTTTTTTTCCACTAATACTTTTTTCTTGTACCCTCAACGCAAAAAATGAATTATTTTCATGTAGCAGTTTTCTGCATTAGTTCTCTTGCACTTCTGTGGCAGCAAAAGGTTACACATCAAGTCCTTAGTGTAAAAGGAAAGATCAGGGCCGAAAGGGAGAACAGAAAACCCAGGTGCTGGAACAGGCTTTGATGGATGTGAAGAGCCATCATGAAGCAGACTAGCAAGTAAAATCCAGGCCCCAATGAGTTCATGAGGTGTATGATATGTACTTACTTACTTGGGTATCTCAGGGTCTGCAACACTGGTTCTTTTCTTTGCCTCTCCCATACACTTCACAGAGACAGAGTTTCATAGCCTTTCACGCCATCCAGATAATTTCTTAGCCCCGCCATTATATGCATGAAGCAGCAATTAACTTCATTTTTCAAAACCTGCTGATTTTCAGAAGGTTGCAGAAAATGCTACCCTGTGAAAATAGCCTCAGTCTATATATTAATGGTGAATTTTGTAAGTGAACTTTGTTTCCTCCCTGACTAGGTCTAATTGTCAGGTTTTCATACCTCGTTCCAGATACAAAATAGATTTATGAGCCTGCAACTGAGAAAGTTTTCTCTGCAGGTAATAGTGCCTTGTATTCTGCCTGGTGGAAAAAATGGAGACTAGGGGTTGGAGTAGTGGTTGTGGACAAGAGTCCTGCAATTAAAACTGGCACTTTAATATTCTGCTGAACAAGGATTGGCTTAATCAATTCCAGGGTCTGTTTTTTCCTACTGTGACTCTGGAGATTCTCTTGGCTTTCATGCCCAACAAATGGAGTCCTGCTCTGCAATGCAAGTTACTAATGATGAGGTAGAACTTTACAAAACCATGATCATTAACTAGAGTGTCTTCACTTCTCCAGTCCTCCCAATCTGGGTCATAATCCCCTAAGTGAAAGTGCATTTTAAGTAGAAGCTCTCTTTCCTTCGCAGCTAGAACTGCCAGCAGCCTACAGAACAAAAAGTACCAAAATGTACCTGTCTGTAAGTCCAAAAACAGGCCTTGTGAGTTTGCTGTGTGGTGGTGTCTCACCACAGCCATTCTGTTGGTAGAAATTTCATGTGCTGAATAAATAATGGGGTGGTGGTATTTTGTAATTGAATGAAATAATAACTACTTTGGGTTTATTTCAGAGGAAATGACTGCTGGTCCCATTATGATTGTATTAATACAGTGGAACTGTAATGCACGTGTGGGTTTCTTTACCCCAAAATGAATGGATTTTTTTCCTGTTTTATAAATTACATAATGAGTTTAAACTAAACTGCAAAGGAGTGATAGAGATGAAGGTAAAACAGAGTCAAAAATACTTGATAAAAGCACAGTATTAGTTCAAACTCACACTCCCTTGCTTTCTTCAGGTGGAAAATTACAACAGTACAAGTTAAAGACCTCCCAGTTTTGTACTGCTCATCATGCTGAATCTTCAGTCCTGGAGCTGCACTGCTTATATGTGCAAGCCATGGAGAGTGTACCACTCACTTTTAACCAGGTCATTTTATCACCTTATACCCATGCACGTTCACCCCCGAAGCACAGCATAGATAAAAGTGGAAGACTAAGATATGTCAAGAGCAAAGTGCTAAGATATTGTAACATCTTGGGAGATTTTTTGTTTACCCACCCATTTTGTGTGTTTGGAGTCTGAAAAAATGTTTATAGATTTCTTTATTAAAAAAGTTGGGGGTGGCAGGGAACAGAGTGAGCAGTCCTGTAGCAACTGTGTAGATGTTGAACGGAAACTTGTGAGGGAATAAAGATTAATAGAGATCTGGAAAGTCTGTTTCTTCTCAGTTTCTTGTTTGCCTGGCAATTTGATGGCAATATGCTGCACTTTCCCAAAGGGCATCACAAACCAGGGTCACCTCTCCCACAAGCCCTGCTGTAACATTGGCAGAGCAGATCAAATGAAAATGAGCATTTATGGACAGCTGCTCTTGGTCTTACAAATGCAGGAGACATCTGTATTTTGGCTATTTGGCAGGAGACGATCCCAGTATTTTCAAACAAATATACATACCCCAAACATTCAGCCTAAGAATGTTCAAGGGAGGTTTCTATATTGGGCTTGAAAGGGGTTAATGCCCCAGCCTTGCCCATTTTTCTGACTCTGTGTAACAAGGCCATTTTTGTAGAGCGGTAACGTGTACACTCCAGCTGATGCAATAAAGAGATTTAAGAAAGCCCTTGTGGGCAAAACCCAGTCTCCAATAAAAATACATATTTTAAATACACTAGTCAATTATTAGCCAAGCTGCTGGAGCATTAGTACTCTATGAAATAACCTTTGGCTGATGGACCTGTCCCCTTTGACACTAAAGCCTGAAGACACCTCTTGTACCAGCCAATCCCCTGAGCACTGGGGTTGGAATCACAGGCAGTTTTCTCACAGAAGAAACACTCTCCAAATTCTAGTATCTCAAGCAAAAGTTTCATACCTGGTGGACCATGGAGCTTCTTGTGAATGTAAGAAAATGGATAGAAGAAAACAAATCTGCCTTTTTGCCACCTGTTTGCAATAAGCTTATGTAAGTAAATGAATAATTTTTTTTTTTTTACGAAGTTATTAGATATACAAATAGGCCTAGCTATTAGAGGGAGCTGCAACAATGCATGCGTGGTGAAGATTAATAAGGAACTGTAGTTCCTCTCAGGCTGCAGCCAGAGTGCTCTTCCAAAGAACAGAAAGTGAGTGAAATCCGATTTGCAGTAACTCATCAGAAGTTGCAAAGATCAGCTTGAATACAAGATACTTGCCTCAATTCAAATTCTCTTGTAGGCAGTGAGAAATTGAGAGAATTTGTGTCAGGGTCTGTGTCAACAAACTCCTAGAAATCAGAGGAGATGGTATTACATCCACATATGAAACCAAATTACAATCTGAAGTAGCTAAAGCTGCTGAGATTCATTCCAACATCACAGAGGAGCCAAAGCTGCAGGAGCAATCAAAACCAGAAGGATATATCACTGAAAAACAAGGAGAAAGGAAAGGCAGGGGTACTGGAGGAGCATGTTTCCAGGGCATTTCCAGAGCTGTCAAGGCAGGAGGGCAGGGAGGCCGAAGAGGCAGTTTACAGCCATTTACAGTATTCTGAATGAGACAGCTAATATAAGAAAAGTGTGGGCATTATTCAGTTGTATGTACACCATACATATTCTCTGTGTCAAAGCTTGTGAACAAATTCCAATGGAAATTATCCAATGTGTGGCACCTTCTAGTCAAAATATTAGCAAGGATTTATTTTGTCAGTGAAGCTGAGGACAAAATATTTTTTCTAAAAGTCTGTATGCAGAAAGCTTTCATTAGAAAGTATTCTCTCTAAGGAGTGATATAGGCCCTGGTTTTATAAAGAAATTAAAAAGAATTTTCTTAATTTTACTTAAAAAAACCTCTTTCTTTACAATTTTAATCATTAAAAAAAAATTGAAAAATATGCCTCTTGCCCTACCCTTAAGTGATATCTCTAATGAAAAGCTGAATGGGCAGTAATGTATCAGTGTTATTAATTTTCACTCACAGGTGCAAGGGTTACTTTTGAAAGCTATGGTTGCAAGACAAAGATGAGGTAAAGAGTACATCCTTATTGCCATATCTGTGTTGAAACTACAGCTGGATGTAGAACTGAAAAATTCTGAAACTTGAATCATTACAAGTGTTTCCATTTCTTTCATTTCCGGAATGGATTTAGGAAGTATTTTGTAAAGCATATTCATTTCTGAAGTTTACCAGTGATAATGGGAAAATTTTAGTATTTTACGTATATGGAATATTCATGTGTTTCTTTCTTCATCAGTAGGATGAAACTTTTTTGTCATTACTGCACTGTTCTGTACTGCTTACCGGTAGTTCTGTGTAAACCTTGAGTAAATCTGGAGTGTGACATCTATCAGAGATCTTCCCCATAAACATTTTGAGAAGTTACAGTGAAACAAGAAACATTTCTTGTGATAAAAATTGCATCATCAAAAAAACCAAAAAAACCCCAAAAAAACTAATTTTCCAACAGGGCTCTAGCCCATGTAGAAGGAGAGTAAAACCATCTACTGCATGGATTTTGAGTCTCCCGTCACCTGCTCCTGGTGCTACCTAAACGCTTTCAAGATTTTTCCACAAAGTTTTAGGTGATTTTTCAAGAAGCAACTAATAGATTTTCAATTTCTTTTTTCAAAAGCTTGATCCTTAGATGTATAAGGCAATCTTCTCACTGTGTCCTACTGCCTCATTGGAAGGCAACCACCTCAAAACATTTAAGAAACTTAAAACCTTTGTTTCAAGGGAGAATTAACAGTTAAAAACTAGATCTCACAGCAAGTCAGTAGGGCTCTTTTGGTATCTAAAGTTATTACAGCTTTCAGGCTTTTATAACCTTGTGTTCCATACATTTGAGAGGATCAAAATTTTTAAATACCTATTTGGGGTTTCAACACAGAACCTCAATTCCTGAATTACTGCCCTTTTAGAGTTTTACCAAAGTAAGGAAACAATACATCTAATTAAATTGTAGCTCTGACATTGTATTTTAATGACACTATCTTGCAAGTTTAAATGCTTTTTAACCTCAACAATGAACACTTAGTGCAAATCAAGCCCCTTGACATAGTTGATTTTTACAGGTACTTCTAAAGCTCTTCTTCTGAGTTCAGAATATGAAGCTTACCAAAAGAACACCTAGGTGTGGTCACGGACCATCTGATTATTTGTAGTCTTATAATGTTTTTAAAGGGTTAGCTGCTGGTACCATTTTCTTTATGTGGATAAGAAGAGAAATGTAAGAGTATAGAAAACTTAATAGTCCATTGGTTAGCTCCTCATTGTAACAGTAGTAGAGCCAAGTAATTTTCTCATCCCTGGAACCTTTACAATACTCTAACTGCATTTTGGCAGTCTTAACTGAAACTGCTTTTCTTTATGATATTTCTCCTTAACTTAATGGAGCTATATTAACCAGATAACTTTATTTAGCTAGATGGACAAACTTACCTGTTGGAGTTCCTGCTCATATTTCATAGCTGGAGTCTTTTGATGGTGTCATTGAATGACTAACCCATAGCCTGTTTATTATATAAAGCCCAGGTAAATCTATGGGATAACAGAATTAATCATAGATTTGCCAAATAAAGAAGTTAAGCAGTAATTGTTTTAAAGCAGTATTTTCACTTTTACTTAGTGAACTAATAACAAAACAGAATGTTTATATAAAAAAAATAACTCCCCTTAACAGTAGACTGCAAGATACCCACAGATTGCCTCTCTCATTTTATTCTTCAGGGTTGATTTCCATTTATTTCATTAATTACTAGCTGTATTGCTACTGTTTGGTCATCGTGCCCTTCTTTAGTAGAAGTATTCATTAATGCAGAAACATTGCAGCGTGCTGTTGAAAATGAATATTAAATCTGCATGGTACAAGCAATTTGGATTTCAGTTCCGTATTTTATGATACGGATATGAAGTCCAGTGCTGTAAAATATACAGCTTCCTGTGGAGAAAACAGTGAATTCTAATTCTTTAGTTTTATTTGGCCAACTAATTTGTCACTGTTAATTGTTATGTCTGAGTTACTAGTCCCCACTGTGTTGGTCATTGTCATTTAAATACTCTTCAAAGAGAAAGTGATGATGGTAGCAGATGGAATATATATGTGCAACCACTCAGAACAGCCTCTCTCGATTAAGGCTTACAAGGTGCTGACACAGGGGCACATCGTTGTTATTCCCTGTGTCTCAGGGGATCATGGCCCTGCTGGTTCCATGTTACGTCCCAGAGCCTCCTCATTGCACAGCAGAGGTTAACACGCCTCAGTTCACTTGTCAAACAGCATAGGAACAAATTTTGATTCACAGCTAACAGGCCAGATTTTGAGGGGTTTTTTTAGCAAAGGAAAACCTGCTACCTTACCTTTTTATTAGTGTAAGTGGACTGAGAGGTAACTGGGGTGATAGCTATTGTGATAGTTGAGAGAAAGGCTCATTGGGGCTCTTAAGAGTTAAGAAATGGCCTGGAATCTCCTTTTCTGAAATAGCCATAACCACAATGAAACCATTATAATGTTGTTCCAGCTTAGCAAAACCAGTATAAGCAGAAAAGAAATTAGCTGGCAATTCCTACCTTCACTATCTCTGATAATTCTACCAATGTAGGGGAGAAAAGTATGTTTTTACCTTTATTAACTTTTGAGAGTTCTACCTTTACATAATCAGCTCAGGTTGAAAAGCCATTTTCATAGTTCCTGTCTCTTAGGTAACATTCTTTATCTTTGCAGTTCAAGGCTCTTTCCATGGCTGGCAGCTATTGTTGTCCGCTTTTTCATAGCTGGAGGCATTGAAACACCAGGAGGGAGGTAGTTGGCCTCAGGTCACTCAACAGGACAGTGCCAGAGCAGAGAGATGCATCCAAGGTCTTATGAGTTCTTGTACTGGATGTTGCTTTTCACTCAACATTGTTTCATTGACTCACTGTCCTAATAGAATTAAAAAAAAAAAAAATGAAATAAAGAACTTCATGAATAGAGGTAGCTTTAAAATGTCACTTTCTTTTCTAGGCATCGCTATCAATTAAATGTGATGTTTGTTGGAGGGCCAAATGAAAGGAAGGATTATCATATTGAAGAAGGAGAAGAGGTAACCAATGGGTTGTTAACATTTTTCTGATTTAATTGATCTGTAATGATTATATGCAGCTACTTTTGAAGCTACAGCTACAGATTAGCAATGCCAGGCTCAGTGATGTATTTATTAGATCTATTCATAGGCTTAAACAGAATCATTCACCAGAACCATACACCATCTGTGCATTTTGTTTGAAACAAGCACATGAGATCAGATCTGTTTTGCTATAATTCATTTCCAACAGGAAACTAGAGAAAGTGTTCTGACGCATCGAAGTGTCTCACATCAACATTTGGGAACAGAACTTCAGGAAGGTGATGGTATTTTTAAAGCGATATTTTGTTGCAGAAGATTGATCTGTATTTCACAAGTAACTTTGGCATTCAAAAACCAAAAATTCAGTAGAAATTACATTTTTTCTGGACTTTTAAAAAATTATCAGCTTTTCAGCTTTCATTTGAGTTTGGAAAGTTAACAGAGTCTTTAAATATTTTTCAAATCATTCCCCTTTGCTCAAAGCCATTCCACTGCTTTGAGTTGTGAGTAACCATTGTGCCAAATGCAGCATATAGGAAGAAAGAGTAGAAACCTAAAAAAATTGTAGCAATTTACACCTGCTTTGTTTACTGCCTTTTTCTTGGACTTGCCTGCTTGGCCTTGGGACTTCTCTGAGTCCACAGTTGACTCTGAAAGAATCCTAAGGGAAAGTGGTTACTAGAGGCCTGGGAGTAAAGGTGTCAGGGGAGGAGACAATTTGCCTTGCTTCTCAGCAGAAGAATTTAACTTCATGTAATTCCAATGACATTTGGCAACCTAATTTTAAGTACCTTTGGAAACTCAAGCCCAAGCATCTACAGAGTTCAAGGCAGAAGTGGGTCAAGTTTCAGTAAATCCTTTTGAAGAGAAAGAAAAATTCATTTACTTGTCATTGAATCATTTCTCCCCACACCCACCCCAGCATCTCACTGATGTCCTGTTCTAACTGTGCCGTGCGGGTGTGCGTAGTCCTTACAAATGCACAGCTCTGAAAGAGCAGACGCTGAGTTATCCCTGGGTGACTCCCATCTGTGTTGGATTGTCACCGTCTCCCAGCCCACCTGTGGCTGTGGGCACAGGCACATCCATCACCTGCCAGGTTACCCAACAGGCTCCACTGTGTCCCTTCTCTTGAGCTGTGCAGGGAGAGCTCTGGCAGCATCCAGGACCAGGCCCTCAGGCTGCTTGGGCTTCCTTAAAAGGAAAGTTAGGCTAACTTAACTTTTTTTTTCTTTTTTTTTAATGTTGCAAAATGTTCCTGTATTTGTAAATAACTTGGCCTACCCTTTAATAAACTCGTTATATGACTTCTGAACAATGTAAAAATTTAGCTATATCTATAAAGGCATAATTTTTCATTTACTGTTGCATACTGATATGTTATTGCTAATTCAACTGGAAACAAGATTTTTTAGGTATCAATACATGCTCATTTACATAGTAAACTTCCCACAATTACTCAGCAACCGAAAAGGGAAACATAACAACCCTATCACACAGGAAAATTGGCGATACACACATCAGAAGCACTATCAGTATGTAGCAGTATAACATATGGGCCAATTTTGTTCAGTTTTATGGAGGTACATTATAGTTATTCATTGCATTTTACCATAGCTTTTTATCAGACACATTTGCACCTTCCTGTGATCTAACTTAGAACCGTATTTCTCATTAGAGAAGAACTGTGAGGTAGAGAGTATCCTACCAAAAGGGCATATTCCTAAATTAGACTTGAGATTAAAAAAAACACCGTTCAAAGCCACGTTCAGCTCATTATTTTGTCAGAAAAAGGGTAATTTATAGTTCTGGGTGATAATTTGAAGACAGACTATATAGACGTACTGTCAGCAGGCCAAATCACGAATGCAAAAACCCACAAATCCTTCAGGCAAATTTAGCTGATGCTGTTCTACTACGAGTGTTCTGATAGCAGAGAAGGGTTGGTTTGGAGAGAAGGTTAAATTTAGGATTGTTTATATCTGTCCACTCGCTATCTTGTGCCTGTTATCACACAGTTTATGGTGTGTCCTGTGGCACGACTTGTGCTTGAAAGCCTGCAGTTCACAGCAGCAAAGGGTTGGCACGCAGAGATAAGGGCTGAGGAGCATCCTCCTGCTCCCGAGCTGCTCTCTGCTGGTGTCATTAACATGCAGTTGTGTCAGGAGGATTAGTTCTGACTGGCTAATTAGGAGAAAAAAAGCAGAAGCTTGATTTGAACTCTCTTCAAAGCCTTTTAGAATTGTCTCCTGAGCAGCCATTTAGGCTAAAATGACAGCTAGTCTAGCACAATTTCTTTCCTCCTCTCAACAAGCAGGCATTTCCTAAATAAGTAACTCTTATATTTTGGTCCTTCTTAGTTTTCTCTGTACTGCTTCACTGCCTTCTTAAATTTCCGTGCACTACTTCTTTGCCACTTTTCTGCAGAGAAAATGTCTCATACCTGAGACATTGTTTTCCATCAGGCAGGTTTTTTAAAGAGCACCATCAAGCTGCACCTTACAAAAGACAAACCATTCACAGTCCTTGGCTGGAATTTACCAGGAGGTCATAGTCATTTTTTTTCTTTTTTTGAAAAGTTCCCTTTTGCACCACTCTCCATCAGAACAGAGAGTCAGCAAACATCTACTCAGACTTTCTCTGCCTCTAACACAGACTCATTCAAAATGAAATACTTGCTTTGGGAAATGCATCTTCTGTTGGAACATGGCAAAAAAGTGCTGTGAGAATGCACCTAAATAGCTAATACTGACAGAACTTTCTAGAAAGTGTTTGTGCTACGTAGTAAGTTCTATGTGGGTTTCAAATGAATCGTTATCCCCATGTGCCTCATTTGTCAAGAGAGTTTTGGGTTCTGTGGACTAGTGACTACAATCCTTGTGTAGTCAACTTGATGAGGCCCCTGAAGGTTTCTGTGGCAGCCCTGACAAGATCACAGAATCACCAAGGTTGGAAAACACAAGATCATCAAGTCCACCCTTCGACTGGACACCTCCTTGTCATCTTGACCGTGGCACTGAGTACCATGTCCGGTTGTTTCTGAACACCTCCAGGAGTGGTGACTCCAACACCTCCCTGGGCAGCCATTTCAATGCCTGACAACCCTTTCCATGAAGAAATTCTTTCTGCTGTCCAATCTGAGCCTCCCCTGGTGCAGCTTGAGGCTACGTCCTCTTGTTCTCAACCCCTCACAGCTATGGGGTAGCAGGTACCAGGGAACAGTCCTCAATATATCTTTGTGTTGAATTTTTCATCATACCGTAACATTCGTGACAAGAAGAGTTTCAGTGTTAACATAGCCTACAGGCTTCATGGTGCATGTACTGCATTTTTACTTGTAAAGCCTGAGGGTAGAAAAAAATAAAACCCTTCTTCCAAAGAAATGAGTGAAAACTCAAGGAGACCATATATTTTGGAGAAAGTTAATGACAGAGAAACAGAGATCATAACAAAGCCTAGCTATAGTAAAAGAATTTCAGAATTTATTTACTGCATTGTGTGGGCTGCTTTGAGGGAAAGTGAGATATGCTAACAACTAAATCTAGGATCACAAAAGTAGTTGGGCTGCTGTCTCTTTACCCACCTCAGTCCATCACTGACACACAATGAATCTCAACTGACTTTGATTTAGCTGACTTTGATTTCTTAACAATTTATGTTCTGGTGTTGAGTCTATATAAAACAGTGCAGTTCCATGCAGAGAAATTCAAATCAGCCTTTCATCTACCACCTACAACACATTTGCATTGGCACATACTCCACTTGGGTTTAGAAGTCCCACTTCGTATTGTGCTGCATTTTACCCTGTTTCTGCTCTCAGCATCTAGGTTGTTTCCTATGGAGAGAGGCACCTAATTATTGGCACAACCCCACAGACCAAAGCCCTTATACTGCAGTCCTAAAGAGAACTCTGAGAGCAGAAGTTCCCCCTCCTTTGATCATCTTGATGAATCTCTTCAGCTTCTAGCATATTTCCATGGTCTGACTGAGATATAACATCGTGCTCTGAAACATGATACACGTTTGAGGTCACATCTGCCACAACTCATCTGAGTTTTTTAACTTGAGTTTTGATTTCTCCTTCTCTCCCTCTCACACAGACACCACAAGTAGGACTTGGCTCAGTTCTGACAAATTACCTGCTTAAATGAAGCCCTTCTAGTGTATGCTGCACTCTAGTCAGCATGCTTTTGAGAAACTCTTCCCTATCAGATCAATTTGCCCTTTGCATTTTGTAAGGATAGTGGATGTCTGAAAGCAAAGGAAAAGTGGGGCTAGGGGAGCATTCCCATAGATTTTTTTGTGGTGCTTATACCCCAAATAAATCTGAGAACATGAGTCACAACAAAGCAAGAGAAACACTTTTGCTTTTTTATATTTAACACCCCCCC